>CM029014.1:118395672-118693172 GCA_016801055.1 Panax notoginseng | reverse complement strand
CCTTCGACGCATCGTCGACCCTTCATTGGTCATCATCAGTCAATCTCGAAGTCAAAGAGACGAAGACTCAAACTCTCGAGTCTCGATCTATCATTTGGTCTGAGACTCTGAGTGTCTGACATCATCAATTCTTCATCGGCTGAACTGTTTGAAACTTGAAAGTAAGTTCTTACTCGAATTTTAGATGTTTGAAATTGGTTGGTATTTGGTAATGTGGAGATACCCTTTTTTGTGCAAAACTGAAAACCTAGTCCCATAGTCTGAATATTTATTTAGTTACTTCTCCAATTTAACTTTTTGGCTTCTGCAGTGTCAAATATGGTTGATGTTGCTGTATGGACCATGATAGGCTATTAGGTTGGTCTTATCATTCAGATCATGTTACAGATATAGTAAGCTACTGACCATTTGGCAACACAATTAGTTCATGTTTCATTTTTGGCTGTCATCATATATAAATTTTGCATTTAACAGGTATTTCTTATTAGAATGAAAGACATATATTATCCCTGTCAAACTGTTGCTATCAAACACAATGCTAAATACACATTAATAACTCATGGATTTACTTATTTCCTTGTTGGTTTTTGGTTTTTGTTCTCTCTTTTTTTTGTGGGTTTGAGGTCTCATCTTCTAAATTGTTTGGTATATACTAAAAATTCAAAATTGTTTAAACAGGATAATTTGGATGAGATGGAGATGCAGAAAATGGAGAAAGCACAAGAAGCTTACATTGCTGCTGCAAAAGAAAATCAAGATGAAGAGTCTGTTGCTGTGGCAAGGAGTGCAAGGTTACATCTTCAGTCGTTTGTGTTTAAGAACTACAAGCATGAGCACTGGAAGAATAGTTGTTATGTTACATGTCCAAGACCTGCTGGTGAGAAACTTTTTCACCAGTTCCTTAAGGTACTATTTAGCTGTCTGTCGCCATATCAATAGCTATGAAATATTGTTGAAAAGTATTTCCCAGCAGACCCTTTTAAGAATGTTTGAAATTCTGCTAATTTTTCTGGATCCACTATATCTGCTAAAATTATTTTGTGAGTTAGGTGGCAATTAATACTAGTGAAGCTTCTCTAATAATGGGATTTTAATCTTTGCCGTTTGTGTTTAAGAACTATATGAAGTTGCAAATTGGTTAATTGTGTTGCCAGGCATAGAAAAAAGTTACATCTTTAATCTGTATAGCAAAGAGTTACATTTTATTTTACTACTATACAGATACTTCTATGTCTTGACAAGAATTGACCAATTTACTACTGCATGAAGTCGTGGTCTGCAGTGTACAGTGGCATAAAACGGGATGCTTATAAACCATGTTAGGACTTCTGTGACATGATTCAGTTGTTCAAAAATATGAACAAATTGTTGACAAGTGCTTATCAATAGGGAAAGGACTATATAACGTGTATATAATTGTGAGAGAGTAAACTAGGAAGTTGGTTGTAAAGGAGAGCTTCTAAGCTATGGCTAATGCCTTGAGCTAACAATATAGGAGTATGTTGCAGGGTAAGTTGTTGAAAGCTAATGAAACTGAGACTACTACCTAGAGCGAAAGTTGCTGTAGTTTCTAACAGCTGCAGCAATGGAATCTTGCGCATTGCCTTGCTGCCTTGCGTGGCTGCTCTTTAGATTCTGGTACTTTCACCTTTTGTTGCTCTTCTAGTTTAGGCATTCTTTGTGGACTGCTTTTACATTCCCAATTCATTCTGCATTTTCACAAATTTCTGTATAATTTAGATTAACGACGTGGGAATTATTGTGTAAAAAATACTGCAGTTTTGTTGCATCTTACGATAAAATATTGTGATTTTTGTTGCGACTAGATATAATGACACAGTGTGTAAATAAGTGCATGTATATTTGTAATTTGGGGATTGATTGCCCATGTGTGACACCGGAGGTTGTGTTGAAGGCGTATGGACACGTTGATAAGTTCGCAGACCTTATGGTGAAGGACGAAAAGACTGTTACTTGTTACCGTGTTGATCATTTGCTCAAGGACTTTTGCGAAGAGAAGCTTGAAAGAGATCCTACCCTCACCGAAGAGAAGTCAGCAGAGTTGAGACATGTTCTTGCTGTATTGGATGATCTTTCTTCTGAAGAACTGGGTACAAAGATCAAGGAATATGGCATTGCTGCTCCGGATACAAAGAACCCCCTCTCTGACCTCAATTGGTCTCTCTGGATACAAAGATCTTTCAGCTTGATGTTTCGAACCTCAATTGGTCCGTCTGGTAAGTCCTGGGTAAGAACATCATTGTGAGTTTGAAATATATATATTAAACTTGATTGTTTGGTTGGCTTATGTTATTTAACTGTAGTAAATTAGTTACTACTTTATGGAGTTTAGTTTAAGTCTATTTTGTTCTAATGGGCCTTTTAATTGTCTTAATATCTTCAATAACTGGCCAGGTATATGCTACCTGAAACTGCACAAGGTATTTTTGTGAACTTCAAGGACTTGTACTATTACAATGGGAGCAAGCACCCTTTTGCTGCTGCAGAGATTGGTCAGGCTTTTAGGAATGAGGTACCAAATACTCCCCTAAAAGATTGCTTACATGGTCATATGGCTATAAATGTTAGTGGCATTCATTATTTATTTGGAATTTTATTTGTTAACTAACTTGCTTAATTTTGGTTATTATTGAGGTGAGTGGATCAGTTGCCTCTATGTTCTTGTTACATACAAAGGATCAGTTGCCTTACAATACTGGGTATCAAATTTTCGTGCTACGTTTACGGAAGACAAGGGGCGAAATTATGAAGTGTACTCTCTAATATTATGTCGATATATACTTTGATTGAAGAACTGTGGTAGCTTTAGATGGTTAATTGTAAAGATAATGAATGATTATGTAGTGCATGATTTTATTAAGTTGATAATATTTTAATTTTTTGTATTTTTGCCATTATTTGCTATGGGGACATTGAGCCAGCCAGGTACACAAAAAGAATGTCAAATTTTAATTTGGCAACAATATAATTCGTTAACAAAGCATTGAACAAGTTTTAATATAGTAACAACTTTTTATACGTTTAACAACAAATTTTCGTTGCTAATGGCATTAAAAAAATTTATATTTAGTAACGAAAAATTAACCTAATAACAACGGAGATGATGTTGTTGCTAATACTAAAATAATTGGTAATATTTTTTATCGTTGCAAATCATATCAACTTTCGTTGCACATATCAAGAAATGGTAACATATAATGTCGTTGCTAATTGACGACTTTCGTTGCTATTGAAAAATAACCAGCAACAATCATTTTTGTTGCTGATTCAGCATAATGTCGTTGCCAAATAATATAATCAGCAACGAAAATCATTGCTAAAAACTTTACATTCCGCAACGAAAGCAAGCTTAAGCAACAATTTTCATAATTTGCTGCAACCAAAAATATCGTTGCAAAATGGTGTCAATTGCAACAAAAATGCATGGTCGTTGCAAAAAAAAAAAAGAGTTCATTTCGTTGCCAATTAGCAGGCTTTTGCAACGAAATGGGCTTTTTAGCAACGAAATTTTAATTATTCTGCAACAATACATTTTGTTGCTAAAGGATCGATGTCTCTGTACGAAAGCCAAATTTCGTTGCAAAATGTATTACTTTTGGCAACGAAAAAAATATGTTCGTTGCGGAACAATTAGCAACGCTCATTGCGCAACGACAGTAAAGTCGTTGCCAAACCCTTTTACAACGAAATTTGGCACCTTTAGCAACGAAAATTAGTTGTTGCTGAAGCCCCATTTTTTGTAGTGATAATATAGAGAAACCACAACGCTAAAGAAGCTATGTGGAAACTTGAAGATAAAATGGTGAAAATTGTCCTCAGAATTTTGCTTAATCTTGGTATAGCTATTATAGGGGCAGAATCATTTTAAGGGGGGATGAATGTAACGAACAAATTAATTGCATTGTGATTCTGGGGGCATAATCCTTGTAAGGAGGGAAAGATGTAACGATCAATAATTTTTTATATGTAATTTAAAATTTTTATTGAATTAAATAAATATTTAAATTGATGTGCTTATTGGTTAAATAAATATTTAATTGATTGATTTATTTGTTAATTAAATATTTAATCCATGAATTGTTGTGGACTAACTTAATTAAGTGTAATATATTAATTAAGTTGATGTTTGGTAATTTTGTGGGTTGAAGTTTTAATTTAATAAGTTAATTAAATTAAATGAGTTGTTAACTAATTATCATATTATATAATGGTAATATTCTAATTTATTTTAATAATTAAATTAGAGAAAGTTAGTAATAATTTAATAACTAAGTTTATGCTTGTAATGCCCCTATACCTATACTCCCATGGTATCTGATATTGTGCTTACAACAAATCAATATAATGTATTTAAATCTATACACCCATGGTATCTGATTATAAGCTTATATTCAATTAAGGGACTATCAGATATAATTCCCATAGATCCAAGATTCACAGTATCTCATAACAGATGACAATTCTCAAGAGAACTATTACTGTGTTTAGATACCCTCACTTTGATATATGAACTGTATATGTGAATAGAATCTATCTATCCAAAATCCAGAATATCAGTAATAACATGAATAGTCCATATTACTAATATCCTCATCCAGATGTATAGTCTATGCCATGTGAATTTATACTATCGTATCGATAGTAACTATTTATCCGAAATCCAAAATATCAGTAATAACATAAACAGTCCATATTACTAATATCCTCACTGAGACGAATAATTCCCAAGGATCTCAACTAGATTCCAGGAATTCTAAATTTACATCTATATATGTAAGAAAACACGATTAAGGAAATAAAAGATGTATATATATATATATATATATATATATATATATATATATTAATAAAAGATGTTATTAAGATTCGATTACATGATTCTCATAACGAGTTTCTTATTACAGAGTATTCAACTAGACATGAATATAACTTAATCTAAGTAGGGATGCTTCAATTTATCTACTCCAGATGTTCCAGGATTACCATCTAAAGCTGCAAAGGGAATAATTTGCAAGGGTGAGCTATGACATGCTCAGCAAGTTTTGTATTTATAACAATATATGATTTGAAGAAATACAACAATTTAAATTTCGACTGATAGTTGTTACCATTTCTATATGGATTTTTATTTCTGTCAATCACACAAACTTAGAAATTTTGTTTAGATATGAGATATGGGATCAACCTATTCAATATCTTAGGAGTATGCATCTCATCCTACCAGTGCTCAAATGCACCTAAATTAGTGTCAATATATTATCAACCGAATGATCCCATATGGGATACCCAACTTTAGAATAGGATGTCTTACCAAACAATTTAGTTTGACACAACAATTTAAGCTTAACAATCAATATGAATAACCAGTTCATTTCTTAGTTATGCTGAAGCTGTAGCAATAACCTTACAATAAATGGTAATTCAAATGTAGGTGTAATATATTATATCAACAGCATGCCAAGATAAAATCTTATTCAACGAATAAACAGGGTTTAAGAAATTTGCATAAGTAAGTTAAGGTTTAAGAAGAACTTGCCTGAGCGTAGACCAGTCAAGTTATGGTACTCAATTCGTTTAACAAATACCTACGAAGTTCATATATATAAATCTAACACGTTAGTATTGATAACAATACTCAAATATAACATTTATATAAAAATCGGGTTAGATTCGATATGGTTTCGGTGTTCAAAGTCTTTACTGGATATTAAATAAGTTGATATATGGACTAAATTTTATTTATAAAACTTATTATATTTTTATATAATTTATGTATCCATTATAATAATTTTTAGAAGCTTTCAAATATTTTTAAAACATTTATTTATCCTTTAAATGATTTTTAAATCATTTATTTCTATTTTTAGGTAATTACTATTTACTTAAAATTTTACAAAAACATTGTTTATTATTTTTAAATAATTTATAAACATTTATTATGATTTTTATATTATTAATATTATTTTTCAATAATTATTTAGCATTTATAAATAATTATTCTAATTACTTTATTATTAAGTTAATTATTAATAATATCTAAAAAATATAAAATATTTATTAAATTTATATAAAAATATCAAAAATTAATTATAATTATTTAATATAATTTTTAAAAGTATTTTTGTATTTATTTATAATTATTTATTAATTATTTCTAATTTTTATAATTTAATTTTTAGAAATATCAATTTCTGTCTGTCGCTAAAGCCCTTCAGTGACAGAAAGTGTCACTGTAGGTGTTCTTGAGTTTCTGGGCAACAATTGGGTCATGGTCAAGTGACCAGTTTGACCATGGTTTATTTAGTTACTAATTATGATTTTGGGTCTGTTAAGGTATTGATGTTATAGTACTCTTACAGTAGTATAACATCAAACAAACTTCATGCTTTAACCTACATATAACAAAAAGTTATAGAGACTCAAAGTCACTGTCAGAGCTGTTCTTGAGTTTTTGGGCAATCCAGAATAGTGGTCATGGCCGGTCAACGGTTTTGTGGCTTTAATATCTTTTGATTCTGTGTATTGGATGTGTGTTGTGTTTGTTGTATCATGTAGTATATACGTCAGGGTACATATATATAACATTAACATGAACAAATCATAACTCTAAGGTCTTTAATTATGTTGGTCAAAGTACAGTCAAGTTCGGTCAACGGATTTTGACCAATAATTCTAGTAATCCTATGAGTTGTTTATGCAATTTAAGATCATAGATATATAGTACATATCAGGGTGTTAATCTAAAACAAAACATTACAAAAACAACAAATAGAAAGCGATCAAAAAGGTTGGTCAAAGTAACCGGTTTGACTGTTCTTGAGTTTTCTGGGTAACCCAGAAAACTACAATCTGTGAACGGTCACTGCACTTTGACCACTTAAAACTTGCAATCTATGGTTCGAATGAACCTATTTTCCTTTCCAGATTAAAGACCTACTAACTGGCTACAAGTAACATACACTTAACTGACCTAAACATAAACACATATGAATCTACAAGCCCTGACATTCGGCTGTCAGAATAGATTTTTCTAAATTTTTAGATTTCTAAAAACACTTAATTAAGGCATCTAGATGTTATGAAAACGTGTTCTACCAATCCAACATACTTTCTAACATACTAATACATATTTCTAAACATCTAAACAACAAAATTAACAAAGGATCAAAGAGATAATTATAAATTAGGGTTTGCACCTTTTCTTGATTGATTTTTGATTCTAGCTACTGAATTTGATGATGCTATCACCCAGGCTTGATTTGGTATGTTTATAAGAGTGTAAAGGCTTAGAGAATTCGTAGGTTTGGCCAGAGGATGTATTGCTATTTATAGACTTAAGCAACTTAGGTTTTTTGGTCTTTTTCACCTACTTGCCTCTCTAAATATCTTATGCTAAGTTACTTGTGCTGCTTAGGGTTTGTTATCAGCTCATGTGCAGCCTTGGGACTTGGTTTGGTGACTCCTAACCTACTTGTGAGCTAGTTAGGTTAGTTTAGTAGCTTAGTTTTGCCCTAATCTTCACTAATCTTGATTAGGGTTTTGTTTTTAATGATTAAGATTGTTAAATGATGTTTATTAGTACCTAATTGAAGTTTACTAACCATGATTAGGTGTTAAGACAATCTAATTGGGGTTAAATTAGCTGATTAGGGTTAGGTTTACAAATTAGGGTTAGGGTTTTGCTAATTAGGGCTAGGGTTTGTTAAGCCAGGGTTACTAACCTAGATTACTCACTAATCCTAACAAGCACGACAAATCATTTTGTCAGTGTAAGCACGATAAAGCAACTTATCCCAACAAATATACCGAAAAGTCTGTTTTCGAAAGAAAATTTTAAGCACGAGGTGTCAAGCACGACGTTTTTCGGACAAAATTTTATTTGATCAAATTTGTTAAACAAAATATATATTAACACATAACACTTTTAGAACGGAGAAATTTTATTGATATAATTGGATTTTACATAACCGAATCTTATTAGGGTTTTGGGTTTTTACATTCACCCCCACTAATAAGAATTTAGTCCTCGAAATTAAAGTAAAAGTTAAATAAATAATTGAGAATAATTCTCTCGCATTTTATCCTCGAGCTCCCATGTAGCCTCCTCAACGTCCTGATTTCTCCAGATCACTTTAATCGATGTTATCACTTTATTTCTCAGGACTTTCTCTTTACGGTCGACGATCTGCAACCTTCTACATAAGAAAGATCTTCTTTTATTTGGATTGGCTCATAATTTATAACGTGTTTATAATCAGGTTTGTCTGGTCGTAATATGGACACATGAAACATATTATGGATATGATTCAACTTAGGAGGTAATGCTATTTCATAAGCAACTTCACCAATCCTTCTCAAAATTTCAAAAGGTCCAATGACTCTCGGACTTAGTTTTTCTTTCTTGCCAAAACGTATTTTGCCCTTCCAAGGAGATACCTTCAAGAATATGTGGCTTCCTATGTTAAAGTTTCGTTGTTGACGATGTGGATCCACGTATTTCCTTTGTCAATCTTGAGATGCTTGTAATCGTTCACGTATAATTCTGATGGTTTTAGTTGTTTGTTGAATTATTTCAGGTCCTAACATTTGTCTTTCCCCGACTTCCTCCCAACACAAAGGTGTTCTACACTTTATGCCATATAAGGCTTCATAGGGTGGCATACCTATGCTAGCATGATAACTATTGTTATAGGCAAACTCTACTAAAGGTAACTGATCTTTCCAACTTCCTTTGAAGTCTATAAAACATGTTCTCAACATATCTTATAATGTTTGTATGGTTCTCTCACTCTGTCCATCAGTTTGAGGATGATAAGCTGTACTCAATCTTAATTGTGTTCCTAAGTGTTTTTGAAGACTTTTCCAAAAATTTGAAGTAAAACATGGATCTAGATCTGATACTATTGAAACAGGCACACCATGTCTAGAGATAATTTCATTAATGTACAGCTTGGCAAGGTGATCTAAGTTATGAGTAATTTTAATAGGTAAAAAGTGAGCTGATTTAGTTAAACGGTCAACAATTACCCAAATGGCATTATGGCCCTTTTGTGTAGCTGGAAGGCCTACAACAAAGTCCATGGTTATATGTTCCCACTTCCACTCAGGAATTGAAAAGGGTTGAAGTAAACCACTTGGCTTTTGAAGCTCAGCCTTAACCCTTTGACACGTGAGACATTTGCTTACTCATTCAGCTATTTCTCTTTTCATATTTGACCACCAAAAGTGTCGACTTAAATCCTTGTACATTTTAGTTCTGCCAGGATGTATGACAAATTTAGAATTATGAGCTCCGTTTAAGATTTCATCTTTTAAAGCTTGGTTTAACGGAACCCAAATTCTGTTTTCATATCTTATTATTCCATCCTTATCTATTCTGAATTTGTTATACTTGCCCTGAGTTAGATTAGACTTATACTTCAGACATTCTTCATCCTTTTCCTGCATCTCTTTGATTCTATTAAGTAGAGATGAAACTCCTTCTAAAATGTATAATTTTTCGGTAGCGGTAGTTGGACATTCCACCTCAATTTTTAACTCTTCAAAATCTTTTAGTAACCTATCATTGGTGGTTATTGCGTTCAATTTATCCTGATTCTTTCTACTCAACGCATCAGCTACGACATTAGCTTTACTGGGATGATATAAGATTTCACAGTCAAAATCCTTTATCAGTTCTAACTATCTTCTCTGCCTTAGATTTAGTTCCTTTTGTGTAAAAATATATTTCAGACTTTTATGATCTGTATATATTTCGCACTTCTCCTCGTGCAAGTAATGTCTCCAAATTTTTAGAGCAAAAACTACCGTGGCTAACTCTAGGTCATGAGTAGGATACCTCTTCTCATAATCTTTGAGTTGTCATGATGCATAAGCAATCACTTTCCCATGTTGTATCAACACACACCCTAAACCTCTGTGTGATGCATCACTAAATACTATAAGGCCTCATGTCTCATCTGGTAAGGACAACACTGGAGCCATGCTCAGTCGCTTCTTCAACTCTTGGAAGCTCTCTTCACATTTATCTGTCGAGATTTATTTTACCGTCTTTGGAGTTAAATTGGTTAATGGGGTTGCTATTTTTGAAAAATCTTTTATAAACCGTCGATAATAACCCGCTAAACAAAGAAAACTTCGTACTTCTGTTGGAGTTGTTGGTTGTTCCCAATTCACAACCGTTTCGATCTTAGTTGGATCTACAGATATTCCATTCTTGTCAAATACATGACCTAAAAATTGAACTCTTTTTAACCAGAATTCACACTTGGAAAACTTTGCATAAAGTTGTTCCTTTCGTAATATCTCCAAAACGACTCTCAAGTGTTCAGTATGATCTTCCCGTGTTTTCGAGTATACCAGAATATCGTTGATAAACACTACAACAAATTTGTCCAAGCATGGTTTAAACACTCGATTCATTTAATCCATAAATACTGGCGGTGCATTTGTTAATCCAAAAGACATTACAAGAAACTCGTAATGTCCATTGCATATCCTAAACGCTGTTTTTGGCACATCCTCCTTTCTTACCTTTAATTGATGATAACCTGTTCCACGGTCGATTTTTGAAAAATGTTCGGCCCCCTTTAATTTGGTCAAACAAATCATCAATCCTTGGTAAAGGATATTTATTCTTAATAGTTAATTTATTTAGCTCTCTATAGTCTATACATAACCTCATAGTTCCATTCTTTTTCTTTACAAACAATACTGGTGCTCCCTAGGGTGAAACACTAGGCTGTGTATACTTTTTATCTAAGAGTTCCTGTAACTTTATAAGTAACTCTTTCAGTTCTATAGGTGCCATTCTGTACGGTGCCTTAGAAACTGGTGTCGTTTCCGGTTCAAGATCAATGACAAACTCAATTTCCCTATCTGGAGGGAAACCTACTAATTCATCCGGAAGTACATCAGGAAAATCTTTAACTATAGGTATTTGATCTAATCTTACTCCTTGTCGAGTATCAACTATATAGGCCAAATACCCTAAACAACCCTTTCTAAGTAATCTTTCTGTCTGAACTATAGTCAAACATCGAGATTGCTTAGGTGAATAACTACCGTTGAACACTACCTTTGACTTCGATGCAGTCAAAAGGTTTATACGTATTTGATGACAATCAATCATCGCATTATGGTTAACTAACCAATCCATTCCTAAAATTACATCAAATTCTCCAAACTGAATTGGTAAAAGATCTACCATAAAATTATATCCTTTTATCACCACACTACAGTTCCTAAATATGGTTTCAACTGAAATCCTATCTTTATTAGCAATTTCTACACAAAATGGTTTGTTTAACTTTTCACAAGGTATATTCAAGTTTTTAGAAAAACTTTCAGACACAAATGAACAAGTAGCTCCAGAATCAAATAACATATATGAATTTAAAGTGTTGATAGGGATGATACCTGTCACCACGTCCTGTGAAGCAACAGCATCCCTCACCGACATATTAAATGTTCTCGCGATAGGTCGATTCAGCTACTGATGACTGATTATTCTCTGGTACTCTATTCCCCTTTCCTCATTGGTTCTTAAGTTTGGGACAATTCTTTGAAAATGGTCCAATGAACCACAATTAAAATATTTATTTTTATTTGGGAGAGGACACTGTGGAGTAAGATGTCCTGATTGTCCACAATTATAGCATTTGTTATGAAAGGATAGTCCTTTATGTTTCTTTCCATAAGCAGGACAATGTTTAATGATATTATTACTAAAGTTATTATTAGTATTACCTATCTTTTTCCCCGAGTTGTTAGAAAAAGTATTATCCCATTTTTGCTTGTTATTAAACCCACCTGAACTGGGTTCTGTCCTAAGTTTCCCTTTCTCATTTTGACTCTTCTTGTCCTGGTGAAATTTAGCGAGACTTTCATTTTCGCTTTCGATTATAGTAGCTTTCTCTGGTATTTTAGAGAAAGTCTTTATTTGGAGTACTGAGAACTTACTCCGAATTTGAGGTTTTAAACCTTCCTGAAACCTACGAGTCTTTCTAAGTTCAATGGATACCTGATGCGGAGCAAACCTAGACAGTTCATTAAACTTAGCTGTATACTGGGTTACAGTCAGGTCTCCTTCTTTCAAATCTAAAAATTTTATTTCCATGCGATCTTTTAAGGATTGGGAAAAATAGTTTTCAAAGAACAACTCTTTGAATCTATCCAAAGGAACAATTTCAGTTTCTACCCGACCTTTGGTTGATTCCCACCAATAATTAGCCTCACCTTTCAAGAAAAGGGTTACAAAAGTTGTCTTTTGATTATTATTGACATTGGTTACTAGAAAAAATTTCTCTGTCTCAGAAATCCAAATTTGTGCGTCTACAGGTTCTGATGTACCTTTAAATTCAGGTGGTCTAACTAATTTAAAGTCTTTAAAAGATGTGTTTTGGTTCATAGGTCTATTCATAGCTCCTAGCATAAGGTGTATTAACTGCTGAGTAGAATTATCATCATTATTCATTTCTCTTTGGGGTCTTCTGGTTGGTGGTATGATTCTATACAAAACAACAACAAAATTCACATAAGAATTTGGATAATACAAACATATCGTTTATTTATATCACAAAAGTCGTATAAAATAACTTAATAGTTAAACATACTACTATCTTATAAAACACTGGTTACAATACAAACTTTGAATGCTTCTTTATTCATACTAATATAAAACATTCAACCACCTATACTACTCTCTAGAATTCATTGATATCATCAAAGGAATCCTGAATCATGTGACAAACCACATATCGATCAATGAGATAAGCAGTTTTCTTCTTCTCTACCGGATATCGAACTATTCGGCGCTGTAAATCATTAAAAGTATCCCGAACACCCAGAGATGTTTAAAGAAGTCTTGACTGAATTTCCTTCCTGCCCCTTTGTGCATGGTGCAGTTTTACATTTAGTCAGTGACTATGTTTCCTCTCATGTTATAGCATTTCCTCAGCTATATCAGCCCTAAACTTCATTTTATTATTCTCATATTTTGTTGTCTTCATTAGTGATGCCATTGCTTCATCATGCTCATCAATTCTCATTAATTGTCTTGCTGCTGGATCTTCCTCTTCCTCAACATCTAGCAGTTGCTGATCATGAAGCAATTCTTCATCCTCTGCATCACTAGCTACAAATGACTCAATTCGTGGTGGATTGTTTGCTATCACCATTTCTTCAGCATTAGAGTTGGCCATCTATAAAAGAAAACTCCCTTAATACTGGTATAGAAATTTACACAACATAATACTTTTAATGTTATATTTTAGGTGTACATTAAAATTATTACGGACTCGAAGACTATATACTAAGACTTCTCTTCCTTATATCTATAGCCTTCGGCTTTGATACCAAAACTTGTAATGCCCCCATATTTATACTCCCATGGTATCTGATATGGTGCTTACAACAAATCAATATAATGCATTTAAATCTATACACCCATGGTATCTGATTATAAGCTTATATTAAATTAAGGGACTATCAGATATAATTCCCATAGATCTAAGATTCACAGTATCCCATAACAGATGATAATTCTCAAGAGAACTATTACAGTGTTTGGATACCCTCACTTGGATATATGAATTGTATCTGTGAATAGAATCTATCTATTCGAAATCCATAATATCAGTAATAACATGAACAATCCATATTACTAATATCCTCACCCAGATGTATAGTCTATGCCATGTGAATTTATACTATCGTATCGATAGTAACTATTTATCCGAAATTCAGAATATTAGTAATATCATGAACAGTCCATATTACAAATATCCTCACTCAGATGAATAGTTCCCAAGGATCTCAACTAGATTCCAAGAATTCTAAATTTACATCTATATATGTAAGAAAACACGGTTGCGAAAATAAAATATGTATATATATATATATATATATATATATATATATATATATATATAATAAGATTCGATTACATGATTCTCATAACGAGTTTCTTATTACAGAGTATTCAACTAGATATGAATATAACCTAATCTAAGCAGGGACGCTTCCCTTTATCTACTCCAGATGTTCCAGGATTACCATCTAAAACTGCAAAGGGAATAATTTGCAAGGGTGAGCTATGACATGCTCAGCAAGTTTTGTATTTATAACAATATATAATTTGAAGAAATATAACAATTCAAATTTCGATTGATAGTTGTTACCATTTCAATATGGATTTTTATTTCTGTCACTCACACAAACTTAAAAATTTTGTTTAGATATGAGATTGGGGATCAGCCTATTCAATATCTTAGGAGTATGCATCTCATCCTACCAGTTCTCAAATGCACCCAAATTAGTGTCAATATATTATCAACCGAATGATCCCATATGGGATACCCAACTTCAGAATAGGATGTATTACCAAACAATTTGGTTTGACACAACAATTTAAGCTTAACAATCAATATGAATAACCAGTTCATTTCTTAGTTATGATGAAGCTGTAGTAATAACCTTACAATAAATGGTAATTCAAATGTAGGTGTAATATATTATATCAACAACATATCAAGATAAAATCTTATTCAACGAATAAACAGGGTTCAAGAAATTTGCATAAGTAAGTTAAGGTTTAATAAGAACTTGCCTGAGCGTAGATCAGTCAAGTTATGCTACCCAATTCTTTTAATAAATACCTACGATGTTCATATATATAAATCTAACACTTTAGTATTGATAACAATACTCAAATATAACATTTATATAAAAATCGGGTTAGATTCGATAAGGTTTTGGTGTTCAAAGTCTTTACTGGATATTAAATAAGTTGATATATGGACTAAATTTTATTATTTTTTTAAATAATTTATATATCCTTTATAATATTTTTTAGAAGTTTTAAAATATTTTTAAAACATTTATTTATCCTTTAAATGATTTTTAAATCATTTATTTCTATTTTTAGGTAATTAATATTTACTTAAAATTTTACAATAATTATTTAGTATTTATAAATAATTATTCTAATTACTTTATTATTAAGTTAATTATTAATAATATCTAAATAAAATAAAATATTTATTGAATTTATATAAAAATATCATAAATTAATTGTAATTATTTAATATAATTTTTAAAACTGTTTTTGTATTTATTTATAATTATTTATTAAATATTTCTAATTTTTATAATTTAATTTTTAGAAAATTCAATTTTAGTCCGTCGCTAAAGCCCTTCAGTAACAGAAAGTGTCGATGTAGGTGTTCTTGAGTTTCTGGGTAACAGTTTGGTCATGGTCGAGTGACCAGTTTGACCATGGTTTATTTAACTACTGATTGTGATTTTGGGTTTGTTGATGTATTGATGTTATAGTACTCTTACAGTAGTACAATATCAAGCAAACTTCATGCTTTAACCTACATATAACAAGAAGTTATAGAGGCTCAAAGTCACTGTCAGAGTTGTTCTTGAGTTTCTGGGCAACCCATAACAGTGGTCATGGCCGGTCAACGGTTTTGTGGTTTTAATATCTTTAATTCTATGTATTGGATATATGTTGTGTTTGTTGTATCATGTAGTATATACGTCCGGGTACATATATATAACATTAACATGAACAAATCATAACTCTAAGGTCTCTAATTATGTTAGTCAAAGTACATCCAAACGATGTTCTTCGTGTTCTTCAGTTTTCTGGGTAACCCAGAAAACTTAGTCAAGTTCGGTCAACGGATTTTGCTCAATAATTCCCGTAATCCTATGAGTTGTTTATGCAATTTAAGATCATAGATATATAGTACATATATCAGGGTGTTAATCTAAAACAAAACATTACAAAAATAACAAACATAAAGCGATCAAAAAGGTTGGTCAAAGTAACTGGTTCGACTATTCTTGAGCTTTTTGGGTAACCCAGAAAACTACAATCTGTGAACGGTCAACGCACTTTGACCACTTATAACTTGCAATCTATGGTTCTAATGAACCTATTTTCTTTTCCAGATTAAATACCTATTAACAAGCTACAAGTAACATACAATTAACAGACCTAAACATAAGCACATATGAATCTATAAGCCCTGACATTCGGCTATCAGACTAGATTTTACAAAATTTCCAGATTTCTTAAAAAACTTAATTAAGGCATTTAGATATTATGAAAACGTGTTCTACCAATTCAACATACTTTATAACATGCTAGTATATATTTCCAAACATCTAAACAACAAAATTAACAAAGGATCAAAGAGCTAATTATGAATTAGGGTTTGCACCTTTTCTTGATTGATTTTTTATTCTAGCTATTGAATTTGATGCTGCTATCACCCAGGCTTGATTTGGTATGTTTATAAGAGTGTAAAGGCTTAGAGAATTCAGAGGTTTGGCCAGAGGATGTGTTGCTATTTATAGACTTAAGCAACTTAGGTTTTTTTGGTCTTTTTCACCTACTTGCCTCTCTAAATATCTGATGTTAAGTTACTTGTGCTGCTTAGGGTTTGTTATCAGCTCATGTGCAGCCTTGAGACTTGGTTTGGTGACTCCTAACCTACTTGTGAGCTAGTTAGGTTAGTTTAGTAGCTTAGTTTTGCCCTAATCTTCACTAATCTTGATTAAGGTTTTGTTTTTAATGATTAAGATTGTTAAATGATGTTTATTAGTACCTAATTGAAGTTTACTAACCATGATTAGGTGTTAAGACAATCTAGTTGGGGTTAAATTAGCTGATTAGGGTTAGGTTTACAAATTAGGGTTAGGGTTTTGCTAATTAGGGCTAGGGTTTGTTAAGCTAGGGTTACTAACCTAGATTACTCACTAATCCTAACAAGCACGACAAATCATTTTGTCAGTGTAAGCACGATAAAGCAACTTATCCCAACAAATATACCGAAAAGTCTGTTTTCGAAAGAAAATTTTAAGCACGAGGTGTCAAGCACGACGTTTTTCGGACAAAATTTTATTTGATCAAATTTGTTAAACAAAATATATATTAACACATAACACTTTTAGAACGGAGAAATTTTATTGATATAACTGGATTTTGCATAACCGAATCTTATTAGGGTTTTGGGTTTTTACAATGCTAATTTTTTGGTATGTTGTAGTTCTTTGGATTACAAATCCATAGAATTGAAAACAGACTAATTTGGATGTGTATAGCATGTTATGAAGATTAGAAGGAGAAAAAAAGGTCAAAAATCTCAAGAACAGTAAACTGCTAATTCTGGTTCTGATAATAGGCACAACTGCATTATAACCTAAGTCTATAGGGGCGTAGCTACTCTCTTGGGTGCAACTCCACTATTTCCAAGGCTTATTTGGGCGCAGCTGCGCTCATGGAGTGTCAAGTGTGACTATTTTGACCTCCTTTGGTAAAATGACCATAGCCTTTTCATATGAACTCCAATTGAGGCGATTTAAGATGATTTGGAAAGATAACGAGTAGACCTACAACTTTCATTCTTTAAGTTTTTCGATTTGAGGTCGGGAACAGGGGTCACAATGGCCATCTTTAGGACTGATGTGAATTCATAGGCAATCGGAGGGCGTCAAGCATGCACGTGTGCAAGTGAAGTGGATGTTATTCTAAGTTATAAAACATGGATATTATGAAGTATAATGATACTTAACATTAATAAATGATGTATTAGATAAGTTGTATAAGCATACTAAGCATAAACAAGAGAGACGAATCGGGTGTGTGACGAATGAACGTCGAAACGCCGTGACAAGTGTTAATGAATGTAAAAAGTGTTTCAATTCCATTGAAATGAACATTATAAGATATGGAATGGGGTTAATATAAAACTAATAAGGAGTCCTCATAAGACTTAAACACTTGAATGAATTTCGAGTATGACTAAGAAGAAATATAATATTGATTAATAAGTTATATTAGATTTAAACTGAACGTTGTAAGACATAAGAATGTGATTTGGATGCTAAAAGTCTTATGTTATATTTTATTGAGTTTTTAGATTCGTGTTATGTGTTTGATTAATATGGTTAAACCTTAAGCTAAATGTTATAACTTAACTAAGATGAGAATTGAATCTATGAGGATAATGTGTATGTAAATAATTGATGTGATAATCCTAATGGTATGTGTAGGATATTGGAGTACGTGAGTTGTAATTATATAACTTACGCAAGAGGTAAGTTACCTAAGTTTTGCTACTTTATTATTCAGTAAGGTTTACTTTTCGCTGTCATGTTATACTTATGCAAGTTCTCTATCTCTAATTTCTTATTAAGCAGTTAAGTTGTTATTGTTACGCAAGTTTCCTAACCCTACTTTTACAATTATGCAATTTTCTTGAAGTTATTATTCAATTGAGCAAGTTCTCTAACTTTAATATTTTATTATACAAGTTCTTGTTCCTAACTTGTTATTGTTATGCAAATTCTTTAACTCTGAATTATTGTTGAGTAAGTTTCTAAACTACACTTTTCATTAAGCTAGTTAATTAATCTTTACTCCTTCATTTCAAGCGAGGTTGTTTTGTTTATTCAAAGTTTGTACTATTGTTGAAAGCTTGATCTTGTTGAAAAATATTTGTTCAACTAAAATTAACTGTTGTTCAATCTCTGATTGCCAATGTCATTGCTCTATCTTACATTGTTGTACTGAACTCTTAGTTGACTAGCGATTCTTTATTGATTTAACTAATCCTTAGTTGATGAATGTTCTAAACTCTAAATTACCCTTAAAGTTAGTCAAAACCAAACTTCTTTTGGTTTGCTTGTGAATCTGTACAGTTTTAAGAGCGTATAGTCGATGACTAATAGTTGTTCAGCTGATAAACCATTGATATCATATCTCTTATTGATACATTGGCATAATTCGATTGTAACCAAACTCTTGAAAAATTATTGATCCATATTTGATTCAACTAGTACCTGGTTGGTGAGCGTTCTAAAGATCTAGAATTCCTTTGAAGTTAATTCCAAACCAAACATCCTTTGGTACGGAACCTGATGATCTAAGCTGAGATAAACAACCATATCAGGGGATTATTTTAGAGCTACGTAATAGCGTAAAAATATTTGCGCAATACATAGTACTAAGGGCTGATCACCAATAGTATGAGATGATGGTCCACATAGTCGTTTAGACTATTAAAGGTTACAGTAGAAGCACCTGTTAACCTAGGACATAGAAGATGATTATGATCTTTAAGACTGTTAAAGGTTAAAGTAGAAATACTTGAAAACCTAGAACATAGTCAATGTATTCCTTTGATATTGATATTTGTTATTTAATTTTAAAGTTCATTATTCCTTTGAAAGCATAGTATATTCGAATTAGAACTTATTATTTCTGGTAAAAATACTTTACCATTGAAAGCTCAGTTAATTGTCTCATTCATAGAATGTTATTGTATACTATCCTTCTTGTGGGCAATTATTTGCTCACTCTTGCGCAAAACAATGCAAATGAAGTTAAGAAGTCTGAAGGGCTTTCTACAAGTAAAGGCAAAGGCAGAATGCTCGATTAGATGATGTTTAATTTACTTTTTATTTATGAAGCTTGTGTAATAGATTTGGTTATATTTATATTATATTATTCCGCTGATGATGTAATAATAAAGGTTAAATGACCTGTGATTTATTTTGAGATTGTGTAACACCAAATCTGTGGGATTGGAGTACCCAGATTTGGGGGTTTCACAATGAAGACTTGTTTATTATTTGAGAATGTTGATGTTAATACTTACTTTGTTATGTTTAAGACTTATTTAAAATATGTTATGTTTCCGTATTGATGTATTAAGGTTAGATTACCTGAGATTGATTTGTTAAGCTATTGTAATCCTTTATTGGGAGGATTTCTATTTCAGTTTTATTGTTATATTTATTATGGGTAGTTAAATGCTATTTATTTTGATTAGTGAACACCAAATCTGTGGGAAATTCGAGTACCTGGATTTGTGGGTGTAACAGGTTGGTATCAAAGATGTAGGTTATGAACCATTGGTAGGGAAAAAACCTTAGGTAGTAGCCTTATAGGAGACTGAGAACATAGTGGTGATAAACTTTTATCGAGTTCTAAGGAATGAATTAAAGAATTTATTGAAGATATTAAAAGACTTTATGTGCTTATGTGATGTTGGAGGATCTCTATTGTTGGAGGATCTAGTCGAGCTGGGGAGGAGGAACCCTGAGTGCCTAGAGAGGAGGAGCCCCGAGATATCCATGTTATCTAGGAGCAATTGATAAATAAAAGCCACCTCTGTTGATCACTGTCTAGGGTCAGGAGCATGAGCCTGAGTTTGATCAGAAGGGATGAGGAGGATCATGTGGACCTACCACAGACAGATGAAGAGGAGGAGGAAGAGTTTTCACTAAACTCTATTACAGCTCAGATGTATGACGAGGTGTATGACCGTAATATTGAGCTTCAGGAAAGAGTTAGAGAGTTGGAGGAGCTGGAAGATGAATGCCAGACCACTATAGATCAGAAAGATGAGGAAATTCAGGATCTTGATGTACGTCTTGGAAATGTGGAGTGGAAGTTAGTTCACACAGAGGGTGACAAGGATCAGCTGATGGCAGAGATTACAAAGTTGAAAGATGATCTTAGAGAAGAGTCCGCCAAGAGAGCAAGTGCTGAAGAGGCTTCCCAGCGTGCAAATGTAGCCGAGGAAGAGGTGCAAGCAAAGAAGGCCAAGATGGGGGAGATGGATTGTATCTTCCGCAATGCGATGAATAGAGCTCATGATCGAGTTATTTACTATCCAGACCAGTTCGAGGACTTACCTTGGTACATGCTTTATCATATGAAAATGTTCCGTATCATAGAAGAGCGCAGAGAAGCTGTTTAATGTCTTAGTAGGTCGTGATAGGAACAATACAAGTATGTGAATATCTATGGTAGTTAATCATATAAATTCTAGTGTGGATATAAGCAATTGAATATGATGATTTAATCCTAAAGATTTTTTATCTCGGGATAGTTGATGTAAATAGTAGTGATGTTTCTTTCTATGTTTTGAAAGTTATTAATGAATAAAATATCAATGTTTATTCAAGATGTTATGTGTTAAGTGATAATCTTAAAATGTTTAAGTTTAAGTCTTAAATACTTAAGAATTGAGTAATGATCTAATAGGAGTATATCTTAAACAGAAAATGCCACCAAGAAAACGCCCAACACGTTAACAAGCTCAGGAAGGATCCACGAACAACAACAATAACAACGACGAGTACCAAAAGGTATGGTTATCTTTGACATACATTTTGGTAGAGCAATATAAAGAGAGAGATAGCAGGGTTTATCTCAAGGTGTCTAACTTATCAACGAGTCAAGGCGGAGCATCAAGTACCAAAAGGTCTATTGTAACCACTTGAAATTCCAGAATGGAAGTGGGAGCATATTAACATGGATTTTATTACTGGTCTCCCCAAGGTTTCTCAAGGCATAATGCGATTTGGGTCATTGCTAATAGATTGACCAAGTCTGCTCATTTCTTACCGATACGAGAAACTTATTCACTTGAATGTCTTACTCATATGTACATAAATGAGATTATAAGACTGCATGGTATGCCAACATCCATAGTTTCTGATCGAGACCCAAGATTTACTTCACGATTTTGGGTTAGTTTGCAAAAAGCTATGGGTACGGATTTACGATTTAGTTCGGCATATCATCCTCAAACGGACGGGCAGTCGGAGAGGACTATTCAAACTCTTGAAGATTTATTAAGACTTCGTGTCCTTGACTTCAAAGGAAGTTAGGACAAGTTCTTGTCATTGGTGGAATTTTCTTACAACAACAGTTATCAAGCAAGTATTGGCATGGCTCCATTTGAGGCATTGTATGGAAGAAAGTGTCGTTCTCCAGTATGCTGGGATGAGGTGGGTGAAGCAACGTTGTTGGGACCGGAGTTGGTACGTATGACTATGAAAAATATTCAAACGATCCGACAACGTATAAAAACCTCACAAGATCAACAAAAGAGTTATGATGATCTTCATCGAAAGGACGTGGAATTCAATATTGGAGATCATGTGATGTTACGTGTTGCTCCATGGAAAGGAGTTACGAGATTTGGAAAGAGAGAAAAGCTCAGTCCTCGATTCATTGGCCCATTTGTAATCCTCGATCGAGTAGGAACTGTGGCCTATAGACTTGCCTTACCGCCATGTATATCTCGTGTTCACAACATTTTTCACATATCTATGTTACGTAAATATGTGAAAGACCCGAACCACATTATTGAATTAGAACCGGACGAGATAGCGGAAGATTTAATGTATGAAGAGGTACCTGTTAAAATCTTGGATAAGAATGATCATATTCTACGCTCCAAGGTTATACCTCAAGTCAAAGTTTTGTGGAGAAACCACAATGTTGAGGAAATAACCTGGGAGTTAGAATCTAAAATGAAGTCAGAGTATCCTCACCTCTTCAATATACCACGTACACACCCTAATTTCGACGACGAAATTTTATATGAATGGGAGGTTGTAAGACCCCAACTTTTATGAATAAAGATTAATTTTTCTCGAAATATATTTTTAAATATTATGGTGTGGATTTGATATAATGTTATAGTTGTGGGTAATATTTACAAATTTTGCAAAGTAAGTAAGTTGTTATAAAATATTCGATTGGTCGGGGAATATTTGTTTTAACAAGGAATATTCGTACGACGTCACAATCATTGATGGACCCCACAAACGAAATTATTGTTGGAGTTAGAAAACGACAGAATTATCTTTGTATAAAAATAACGGCGAAAGTTTTACCGTTAAACTGTTGAAATACCCGGTGGTAAAAGAACAGTAATACGCGTGGTTGTAGAGTAGCACACAGTATTGATTATTGATGCTTACGTGAGAAGTCACTCAGTTATACTCAATTATTGCTACAGTAATTGCTGCATAATATCTTTCATATTATTGATTCAATTATTGTCACAATATCATCTGCATAATATTTATTATTATTAAATCAATAATTGAGACGACAAAGTTATTCATATTATTATTTGTAATATTGACAATTTCGAGAAAGTTTTGTCGATGAGTGTTTTGGTCACCTAATTGCGCGTCAATAGGGAGAAATCCTTATCAGAAAGCCCCCTCTTTCATGGGAATGATCTGGTTGTTAAATATTGTGAGTTATAATATTAATGATGAATAAGTTCGTGTTGATTAAAGATAAAATTGATATTTCCATTATGTTATGATTATTAGTGTTAGTTGAAATCGACATTTATTTCGATAATAATTGATTTGTGGAGGTTATATTGACCAATCGGGTAATTAATTGGATCAATGAGTAATTAATTGCTATTCATTTATATGCTTATAACTATTGATTCACATGCCTGTACTATTAGGGGAGGTGGTGTAAGATTGATAATACTTACATGACAAAATTAAAAATAGAGGTATAGATGAAGGTACTATACCG
The DNA here is from genome assembly GCA_016801055.1 of Panax notoginseng. Taxonomy (NCBI): domain Eukaryota; kingdom Viridiplantae; phylum Streptophyta; class Magnoliopsida; order Apiales; family Araliaceae; genus Panax; species Panax notoginseng. Next base: position 118,669,768 of record CM029014.1, on the reverse strand, counting down.
TAAATATTTTTTTCACATGTATAGAACTTTTTATTCACATTAATGTACTATTGATTCACATTCATGTACTATTACGGGAGGTGGTGCAAGTTTGATAATACTTGCATGACTAAATTAAAAATAAAGGAAAAGATGAAGGTATTATACTGTAATATTTTGAGCCCCAAAACGTGCAATTATCGAAACTATATTTTCCTATAAATAGAAGCGCATTCTTCTTTCATTCTCACCAATTCACTAAGACTCACAAGAGAAATTATAGAGATAAAAGTTATAGAGAGATAAGCTATAGAGAGAAAGAAGAAGAGAAGTCTGCTACTTCATTATTCCAGTATCCAGTCTTCTTCTGAGGTAAGGGATATTATTTTTTCAGTATTCATAAGGAATAATATTTTCTTCCATACTCTGTAGTATGTGAGTAATGTTATTTCGTCTCGTATTCCTGATTATACCCTCATGGGACATGTTCAAGGAGTTTTACTTTGAGATGTATTTCCCAACGAGCTCTAAGAACCAGATGGAGGTTCAGGTTCTGGAGTTGAAGCAGGGTAACATAACAGTGCTAGAATATGCCGCAAAATTTAATTAGTTGGCTTGGTTTACAACTTATCAGGTGAATACAGATGAGAGGAAAGCTAAGAGGTTTGAACAGGGGTTGAAGCCATGGTTGTACAACAAGTTATCAATGTTCCAATTGAACACTTTTGCGGGAATCTTGGAGAAGGCAATTAATGTAGAAGGTGAAAGTAATGCTCCGACTAGGTATAATCAAGAACAGAAGAAAAAGAAGAATGAAAGTGAGAACAACAAAGCTAGTGGTAGCAATAGTGGTGGCAGTCATAGTCAGAAGAGGAAGTAGAATGAAAATATGTCTACTGGGAATCTGTGACAAATAAGTTTTTATATTTCAAATTTGAATATTTATTTAATTAAATAATTTTTTTTAAGATTTAATTATTGGATTAAATAATTAATTGTTAAATTTGTGGTAGATTAATTTAATTATATGTTTTATATTGATTAAATTAATGTGGAGAATTTTTATTATTCAAGGTATGTATTTAATTGAGCTTATTTGATTAAATGAATTATTTAATAAGCATAACGTTATTTTAATTAATTTAATAATTAATTAGAGATTTAATGATTTGACATAATTAATAAATGAGAATTTAATTATGTGACTGTGACGCCCCCAAATTCAGGTACTTGATACCCGAACTCAGTGCTTCACGATACCATTTCTATGAGCGGAGTAATACTAATAATAATAAAAATAATATAAATACCAAACTTAATTTACATATATCAGAGTCTAATCACAGTTTCTCAACCTTTACTACATTACATTACATGATAGATAATAAATATTATCATCTTAATATAGACTAACTATTACATAAGATACCATAAAGTTTATTCTGCTAGCTTTCCCTTTCCTTTGTCATTGTCTGAACCTTCAAGTTGATCACACTTAGCTGAAAACATTTACATTTAAAGCAAGAATGAGTATTTGGGTGCCCAACAAGTAATAGAAGACAATAAACGTAAGCTGAAAGAAGTAAATATTTTGTGTGAATGACACTTCTACAACGAATCAACAGTTGTGAAGTAAGTTAAACCAATAATAACACAATATCAAATCTATCTCAAAATTTGAAACTACGTACTAACTATAAATGAAGAGTAGACAACATACTATGAACTTTATTTTCGATTCTAGATATTCAATTGAATAACAAGGATTAATTAAACGTAATAACAAAGTGGACTATTTTCCAAAGTTTATGTTGAGTGATCCCTAAGGATCTTGAACTTAATTCTCGAGTAACTATCAAAGATTTGCTTTGATATACCTAGGTGTATCAGATAACCATAAAGATTAAGTCATACCCCTCTGCAAGTATAATAAGTAATCAGCTTAATTATACCCTATATTATGCATAATACTTAAAAGTGCGCAATAGCCGAATATATGACCAATAGGTTCCCTTTGTGTTAAAGGTCGTTCTTCTCAGTCTTATAATCAGAATTTGAATTGTAACAATGAAATACTATGATTTCAATATCTAATCGCTTTTCAATCTAGCCGAAACAATTGGCATCGACCTATCAATAATAATTGAGTTCTATTCCCAAACCTATCAAGTTCTAACAAATATTCGTCTAGCAAGAATAATTAGCTAAGACATATCTTAACGCTATCTGTAAATCTATGTCTTGCCGAGTCAAATAGCTTAGAAAGCTTTTAATCAATGTATACATACCGGAATTTAATAAGTATGTATAAACGGTATAACAATTATCCAAGTGAGAACACTTGTATAACAATATTTAAAAATTAACGAACAGAATAAATATTTGAATTATACAATAATACTTAATTGATAACAATGATTGGATAGAGTTCAAGAACTGGCATATCGACAAAAGTATAGATATATGAACAAGACTAATAACAATAGAGTTCTGAAACTGGCTTACACGTGTCCATTATATAAAGTAAATGCAAAGGCTAGATACTTGCCTGGTCTGCTGCTTACAGTTACACAACTTTGTTTTATCTTTTATGTCGAGACCTATCATTAATAAGATCATTCTATCGATTAGAAATACATATCATAACATATAGTACTGCTATTTGCAATCCGCACATAACCTAATCACATTGTCACATAGTTATATCAGTCATTGGATTATAAACAATCACCTATCAAGTCACACTATCTAGGTCTGGATCAGTTTCGAAGTCAATTTGGTGTACCGACGACTTTATCGGGTAATTATCGAGTCTAAAACTCTATCATGTAGTTCAATATTCCTTTAGATATATAAAATATCAGTCATATTATTTTTCATAGCCTTATAATAATTTTTAAATAATTATTATAATTTATCCTAATTTTTTAAACACTGGAATCATTATTAAATAATTTAAATATTAAACAATTCTATTATCATTATTATTTAATTAATATTAAACTATTAATGAAACCATTGCCAAAATATTAAAGTTAGTTATCATAACTCAAAATATTTTTAAAACATTTTTATTACCCTTAAATAATTTTTAAAACATTTAAAATTATTTTTAAATATTTAATATTAATATTTAAATATTAATGTATTATTCACCAAAATATTAAAAGTCATTTATTATTACTTAAAATATTTTTAATTCATTATTTCATTTTTAAATGATTTTTAAATTAATAAAACTATTTTTAAACTATTTATTTAATATAATTATTAAATAAAACTAATATCATTAACATTAAATTATTAATGAAATTTACCTTTAAATATTAAAAGTTATATTTTATAACTTAAAATATTATTAAACACTTTATTTTCATTTAAAATAATTTTTATAATACTAATATCATTTTAAACTAATTTATTTAATATAAGTATTAAATAAATCTAATTTCTTTAATATTAAATAATTAATGAAATTTGCCTTAAAATATTAAAAGTTATGCTTTATAACTTAAAATATTATTAAATACCTTATTATCATTTAAAATGATTTTTAATATAATAAAATTATTTTTAATTAATTTATTTAATGCAATTAATAAATAAATTAAATATCAATAATATTCAAATAAATACTAATATTTATGAAAAATATGTCAAATTATTAAAAGTTAATTTTTATAAGTTAAAATAATTTTTACAATAATTTTAGGAATTTTTAGAAATTAATTTCAATTTTTAAATGATTTTTAGAATTTATTTCTATTTTTAATCCTTTTTAAGAAATTAGAAAACTAAAATAATTAAATCCGTCGCTAAAGGCTTTATCGACGGTTTCTGTCGCGGTTGGTGTTCTTGAGGCTCAAGAACACTAACAGCCAGTGTTCAAGAGTCTCACTTTGACCTTAATTAATTCCTAAGATATAATATTTCTAGGCTAGCTATCGATTAACTGTTGTAGTATATATGTAATAGTACAAGTTCATCACAAAATTCTGGACCAAAACATAACACATGTGCAAGATCTAAAGCTCAGAACGTGTTGTCAGAGATATTCTTCACGTTTTTGGGCTGCCCAGAATCGTAAGGTTATGGCCGGTCAACAACATTGGTGGCCTTATATCGTGCAATCTGATTATGGTAAATGTGTTCTAGACGTCGGGCTATGTATATAAACTAACAGAGAACATTTATCAAGCACTTAGAAGATTTACATATCATCAAGATGCAAGATCTGTGCTCCTAAAGTACTTGTCAGACCACTGTCTCAACTTTCTGGATAGTAAAGCTTAATGGTCAACGACATTTGACCGATTACTACGATCGATCTATTGCTTTCTAAGGTTTGATAATACCTTGCATTTGAAGATTTCATGTTATACTATAATTTAGATACCATTATACACCCTACAAACTTGTCAGAAGCGAGATCAAAGCCGGTCAAAGTCACTGACAGAACACATTCTTCAGTTTTCTTGGTTTCCCAGAAAATTGATTTCGTGTTCGGTCAACGACCTTTGACCGTGTATAACTTTTGATATACACATTCAATGATCATGCATCCACTTGCAGATTACTAACAACATTACAGACTATAACTTCAAACCTTTAAATCACCAAAACAATAAATAGAGAAAGATCTACAGGGTTTGACATTAGGCTGTCTGACACAAATTTCCAGTTTTCCAGATTTTGTAGAACTTCACATTCGAGCCTCTAGATGTTATGGATCTAACATCTAGCAACCCAGATAATCTATTCTCACTATAAACAACATGTTTTAACACTAAATCATAACATCTAATACACAGATCAAGATCGGATTTGTAATTAGGTTTTATACCTTCTATGAACAAATCTTGATTCTAGGCTACTGATTTGTTAGTGGATGAACTAGGGACTGGATATGGGACTGATATGCTAGATAATCTCGAAGGTTTGGAGAGAGAGAGAGAGAGAGAGAGAGAGTTGCTTGAGCATATGATTAAAAAAAGGCTAAAATGTAAACTTTGTCTCTCTAATTCTATATATATATATATTGATCTAGATGCAATGTATGGCTGGTGTAGCTGTCAATATATGGCCGATGTGTTAATTCTCAGCACATGCACAATCTCATTAGGTCACCTACTACATATTTTGGTAAGATTCACAAGTAATCGAATAAAGAATGGCAAGAAGGGTAATAAGGTCATTTGAGTTGAGATTTTAAATGGCATGTTGATAATCTTGGCAAACCCTTAGGATTTGACCCTTAGGGTTTAACCCTAAGGTTTTCCAAAAAATGGATTTCTAGGATTTCACTTAGGGTTTAAAATAAAATAAAATAAAAATATTAGTTTCTAAAAATGAAATCTATGGTTTCTTGATTAGTTTAGGTTTTCTAAATACTTAGACCCACAAATTAGATTTAAGAATTACTAAATATCACAAGTGTGCCAAATTATCAATTAGGGTTTACAATTAGCAATTAAGGTTACTAATTTAGAAATTAGGATTACTAATTAATTAGGGTTTCTAATTAGTAATTAGGATTTTCCTAATTAACATAAAATCCATAAATCATATTACACAACTACTATACAGTCTTAAACTCGTATTTAACTTTTGAACTAGGGTTTAACAAATACATATTAGGATTTTGACATTATACACCATAATTGACCAACTATTTTCAATACGTACATACAATACATATTTCTAGTACTGTAATAAAAATATTATTATATTATTATTCTCATTCCTTATTCCAAATTCAGAATTAGGGTTTGAATTCCATATCTGATATAATTTTCAAATACGTACCATAATTAATTAAGTTATGATAATTAACTTAATTAATCTAAAATAAATTCATATAATAAAATAATTATTATAATAATTCTAATAATTATTCATATATTATTGAAATAATATATAATCATATTTTCATGGAAAATAATTAATAAAATCATTTCTACTATAAAATTAGTTATTATAAGAATATACTTTATAATGATCAATAAAAAAAATATTTGTAAATATTCATGTAATAAATATTTTTTTTATTTATCACATATTTATATACACATTACCTGACACATAATCCCACCTTTCTTTTTTTAAAAAAAAATTTATACGTAGAATTTTTTATTTATTTATATAGAAAATATCGGGTTATTACAGTGACTGTGTGAATTAATGAGAAATTATTATATTTTATTTAAATTAAATTAAATAAGATATTTGATTTATTGTTTAATTGGGTGTGACATTATTAAACTATGTTATAAGAGATTAATTAAATTATATGGAAATAGTCTTCTAATAGTTAGCGAAATAAAGCCCTAATGGGAGTTGGGCAGTTAACGAATGAGATTAACTGACCATAATGTTGCCAGTTATCTATGCGCATTAGTCAGTCTTTTCTTTTGCGTATTTCATTCATTAGTCTTAACTGAGAGAAATCCAAAGAGAATTCAGAAAGAATTTAGAGAGAAGTTAAGAGGTTGAAGAAGAAAGTGAAGAATCAGAGTGGTTGCTATAGGATAATCTCCCCAACACAATTTGTAAATCACGTTGTTATTATTTTTTTTATGAAAAACTATCTCTAAGTCCTCTATGATTGAAGAGAGTTGCAATTGATGAATATAGGATGTGATGTATATGTTAGCATATGTTTATAACATGTGTATATCATATATTCATGTGTTTAAAGTAATTGATTTCATGTAATCATGCTAAAATCAAAGTTTTTCAATAATAAGTGTTTTGAGTTCTCTGTAAACAAAAATTTAGTGATCAATGCATGAATTGTTGTTTGACTTGAAATTAACAGTAGATTATGATAGCACTTGGTAAAACGAAGAAAACAAACTTTGAACGGACATATTCGGAGTTATAACGAACTGTAATGTCAATTTTCATGTTTTATCCTCAAAACTTTCAAAAACACTAAGAACAGTGAAATTACATAACTTGATTCAAGTAATTGTATGTTTTAACTTGTTAAATCATGCTAGAAAGGTTAGGTAATGATTATATGTGTATTATAGTGTCTGGGTATGCTTGTGAATAAATTAATTGGGTGTTTTTGGCCATGTTATGTATTTTTCACAAACTGGAGATTTTCGAAACTGGAGTGTCGCGCCGCAGCGCCTTTCCATGCCTTAAGGTCCGCACCGCAGCGCCACAGACCAAGCTGCAGCGCCAAGGATAGCTTATATGGTGGCGCCGCAGTGCCACTATGCAGTTTGTCTAGAAATCAGGGTTTTAATTGTTTTAGTTCAAGAGATATAATATTAACCTAATCTAATGAACATAAAAATGTGTTAGACATATAATGTGATGTTAAAATAGATTCTTAACATGTCAATGAGGTACTTACATGTTTAATTGAATTGTTGAACGCATAGTTAGCTAGTCGTTCGTGAAATCTAATATTATGAGAAAACAAGTGTTGTGATTTGATTAGTATAATCATAATCAGAGTTTAGACAAAAGAGAATGATCTTGTGATGCTAGTTATGTTATAATTGACTAGTATTGTGTATGTAAATGGTATAAAGGATTAAATCGAGGAACGTGTATATTTAACGTGTAACCTACGCACGAGACAAGTTTTCTAACCCTACTTGTTATCGTTATGCAAGTTTCTAAACCTTACCTCTTTACATTTAGCAAATTCTACACTTAATATTCTATATCGAGCAAGTTCTTGTTATTTATTTATCAAGTTAAATATGTTATATTAAAGGTTATCTGTCTTTTAAAGCATGATTCTTATTATACAATACTTATTATATTGTATACCTCTTGAGTTTATTATTCAAATTGAATATCAGTTATTGTTGAACCTTGTAAGACTAGCGAACCCTTATTGATTCGACTAGTCCATAGTTGATGAACGTTCTAAATTTTAGAACCATTGTTGAGTTTATCCAAACCAAACTTCCTTTGATGCAGACTCTAATGTAAAACTGAGATGAACAACCCTGTTATAGAGGATTACTTATGTTTTAGCATTAAGATATTCTGTACAGTATGGTACTAAGGGCTGATGCCCCTAAGTAAGAGAAGAAGAGTTCATAGCTTTATGACTATTAAAGGTTTCAAGTATAAACACTTGACAGCCTAGGACATAGTTCAAGGTCTTATGGCCCTCAAAAGTTCATTTGATTCTTGTTATTCATTCTTGATTCAAAAGTCAAGTTTCTTATTTCAGAAATCTTTGATTCACTCGCATGTTATTATATTGTTGTTATATTATTATACTTGTGGGCAATCGTGCTCACTCTTGCATAATAATAATATTGTAGTTAAGAACGAAAGGTTCGACGAGCCTTCTACTAGCAAAGGCAAGGGCAAGATTAACAAGTGTTGAAGACTTGTTATTTATTTGTTATGTTATGTTTCAGATTTATGTTTAAATTGTGTAAGACTTAATATTTGTTTATGTTTCTGTATTTGAGATTTAAGGTTAGTATGACCTGGGATTGATGTATTTATTTTCAGATGTTGTAGCTCCTTAAGGAGAGGATTTATTTCTATCTATTTTATGGTTTCATTTATTATGGGTAGATAGACATATGATGTTTGTGTAGTGAACACCAAATCACGTGGGAATTAAAGTACCCGAATTTGTGGGTGTCACAGAATCAGCAAGGAAGTCAGAAAAAGAAGGTGGAGGCTTGTCCTACCTACGGAAAGAATCACCTGGGGGTATACATGAAGGGAAAGAGGGTTTGTTACAATTGTGGTAAGGAAGGCGACATAGTGCCAAATTGCCCTAACCCTAAAAAAGGGCCATGCTTCACTTGGGGGTCGAGGGATCATCTGGCCAAGGATTGTCCCAATAAGGTAGCAGGAGGAGCATGAGTAAGTGGAAGTAAGGGAAATAGCGTTGGTAGCACTCTGACTATGACTGGACCGACGTCGTCAAATCGACCTACTGCCAAAACTTTCAACATGATCGTGCAAGGTGATGTGCAGTCACAAGATGTGGTGTCAGGTATCATTGCATTAATAATATTAATGCTTACGTATTATTTGATTCAGGTGCTACTTGTTCATTCATATCCGACGATTTTGCTAAGAATTTGAATGTGCCTAGAGAGGAATTAGAATACCCTTTGAACATAGAGATTGCGCATAGGGAAGTAATTCATTTAGGTTTGTACACAAGAACTGAAGGGGGATATTAAGGGCCACGAAATGATGGTAGATCTAATCCCGATTAAACTTGGGAAATTTGATGTTAATTTGGGAATGGATTGGTTTTTCCATTATGTGGCGATAATTGATTGCCAAATGAAGTGTGTAAACCTTATGACTCAGTTAAAGGTGGTTTTTTATGGTAGCAAGTCACCTAGACAAGCGAGTTGTCTAACAACAATGTAGGCTAGGAAGTTGTTGAGATAAGGTTATGTAGGATATTTAGTCTACATAGTCGATACTCAAAAGGAGAGGCCGAAATCAGAGGAGATACCAGTCATTAAAGACTTTGTGGACGTATTTCCAGATGACTTGCCAGGACTTCCGCCAAACATGGAAGTGGAATTTATGATCGACTTGGAATCAAGAACTGCTCCAATATTGAAGGCCCCGTATCGTATGGCTACGGTGGAGATGAAAGAGTTGATGGTGCAACTGCAAGAATTTTTAGACAAGAAGTATATCCAACCGAGCGTATCACTATGGGGAGCGTTGGTGTTATTTGTCAAAAAGAAGAATGGGGCGATGCGACTTTGCATTGATTACAGAGAATTAAACAAGGTCACAATTAAGAATAAGTATCCATTACCAAGGATTGACGACTTGTTTGACCAATTGAAAGGAGCTATGTATTTCTCAATGATAGACTTGAGAAGTGGGTACCATTAGTTGAAGGTGAGGAAGGAGGATGTACGAAAAACAATGTTTAGGACTCGTTACGATCATTACGAGTTTCTGGTGATGTAATTTGGTTCAACGAATGCACCTGCAGCATTTATGGACATAATGAACAGAGTGTTTAAACCGTATTATGTCAAATTCATGGTGGTATTCATCGACTGTATTCTGGTATATTCTAAGACCAAGGAAGAGCATGTGGAACATTAGAAGGTGACATTGGAGGTGTTAAGAATAGTGGAGTTATATGCCAAGTTTTCAAAATGTGAATTCTAGATAAAGCGAGTGAAATTTCTGGGGCATGTGATTGACAAGGACAAGATTTCGGTAGATCCATCGAAGGTTGAAGCCATAATGAACTGGGATCAACCGAAGATACCGTCGGAAGTAAGGAGTTTTCTAGGACTGGTAGGTTATTACAGAAGATTTATTCAAGATTTTTCCAAAATCGCGACTCCGCTGACGAATTTGACTAGGAAATTGGTGAAGTTCGTCTGGACGGAGAAGTGTGAGGAAAGTTTCCAAGAGTTGAAGAAGAGGGTAAGTTCAGCACCAGTGTTATCTCTCCCTAACAGCACAGGAAATGTTGTACTGTATAGTGATGCGTCGCATAAAGGACTAGGATGTGTGCTTATGCAGAACGACAAGGTCATTGTGTATGCATCACGCCAACTAAAGGATTATGAGAAGGGGTATCCGACCCATGATTTAGAATTGGTAGCGGTAGTGTTTTCTTTGAACATTTGGAGACATTCTCTCTACAAGGAGAAGTGTGAAATATATACTAACCATAAGAGTCTGAAATATATTTTTACATAGAAGGATTTGAACATGCGTTAGATGAGATGGTTGGAGTTAATAAAGGATTATTACTATGAGATTTTATACCATCCCGGTAAAGCGAATGTTGTTGCCGACGCCTTAAGCAGAAAGGATCGAGAGAAACTGTCTATGTTAACCGTTCAGGAGGAACTAATCTCAGCAATGACGAAGCTGGAATTGGAGGTGAAATATCCTAAGGAGTCGGACGAAAAACTATTTCAATTGGGAGCTGGTCTAACCTTGATGGATAAGGTTCAAGAAGCACAAATCAAAGATGAGGAATGTGAGAAAATCAAGAAAAGAATATCTGAAGGTAATGAAGGGAAATTTAAGATTGATAACGAAGGGATGTTGAGATTCTTGGAAAGAGTTTGGATTCCGCCAGTACAAAGGGTTAAAGAGGACATTTTGGATGAGACTCACTCGGTGAGTACAAGATGTACTAGGATCTCCGACATTATTTCTAGTGGCCGAATATGAAGAGGGACGTTGCCGATTGTGTGGCCAAGTGTTTGACATGTTAGAAAGTTAAAGTAGAAAATCAAAGGCCGAGTGGGTTGTTACAACCATTAGAAATCCCAGAATGGAAGTGGGAACATATCACGATGGATTTTTTGGTAGGTCTTGTAACGACCCCAAAATTTATATACAATTTAAATCCCGACTTCGGTCGTTAACCATACATTCAACCTCTAAATAATACATCATTATTCGATGTTAAACTTAATAAAATTGCGGAATATTTAAAACTTTTATGCATTTCCTTCTTTCTTGCCCTGAAACCATTACATTACATCTCTTTGATTCAATCTTATATCATGAATCGTTATAACAAAATGACTATACAAAGTCTTACATCATAACTAAATATCCATATACATTGGATAGCTCAACTTACATTTTAACAACATGCTACGTTCAAAATATGAAATACATTTCTCATAAAACATAAGTAATCTTCGTGAATACAGATCTCTCTGTAACTCACATAGCACGTATCTTTACCTTAAAATCTTGACCTATAAAAGTGGTTATTTGCAAGAGTGAGCTCGATAGCCCAGCAAAGTCTAACAGTTTTCATGCATCATATAGCATATAATAACATGCTCGATATACATCTCATTAAAGTAACATGGCATACATGCTATTAATTCACATAGCAAATATAAAGATTGAGTTCCTTACTCAATCATTATTACTTAGCCAAAACAATACAGTCATATATTGACTTTAATATTTCATGATTTCAACATGCATAACATATCATGCAATTTAAAATAGTTCATCAAGTCCACGTAAAAAAAATAGGAACCGAAAGACTTGCCTTGATCGTTGTTTACCAATAACAGTTTAACAGCTTATAGCTATCTGCACTTCACATGCCCTATGCAATTATATAATCATACACATCAAATATTAGTCACATAACAACACATAGTAATTGTAATGTAAACTCTACTCCACATCTCATAATCTTTCCTATATATTTCTTCTTAGTCAAACTCGAAGTTTAAGTGCTTAAGTCTTGCTAGGACTACTTATTGATTTTATATTAAACCCATTCCATATCTTATAATATCCATTTCAATGGAATTGAAACACTTTTTAAGTTCATTAACACTTGGCACGACGTTTCGACGTTCAATCGTCACACGCCCGATTTGTATGCTTACTATGCTTCTATAACTTATCTAATACATTATTTATTAATGTTAAGCATCATTATATTTACTAAGATTCATGTTTTATAACTTAGGACATCATCTTTTATGGTCTGGAGCACTACACATGCATATATGCATGCCCGACACCCTCCGATTGCCTCCGAAAACATAATAGTCCTAAAGATGACCATTGTGACCCATCCTAATGACTTCAAATTGAAACAATTAAAGAACGAAAGTTGTAGGTCTACTCGTCCTCGTTCCGGATCATCTTGAATCACCTCAATCGGAGTTCACATGAGGAAGTTAAGGTAATTTTACTACAGGAGGTCAAAACTGTCCAAGTCAGACTTCTGTCCCCGCGCTGGGGCGCGAGGACTAAGCCAACTAGTGGCACTGGGGCGCGAGATTGGCGCTGGGGCGCGAATTTCAGCGCTGGGGCGCCAACTTCTGGCGCTGGGGCGCGAATTTTGGCGTCGGGGCGCGATTTTTGGCGCTGGGGCTCAAATTTTGGCGCTGGGGCGCCGAAACTTGCAGAACCCAACCACGAAGAACAGAACAAAGCTACTGTCTTTATTTTTAACAGCAATTAACCCCAATTAACATGTATAACCTAAGCCAATTACACATATACACATTACCCAACATGTATATACTAATTTAAACCATTAAACAATAATTTTAGAAAACTTAAATCATTGTACGCACTGTTTTAAAACCAAAACTCTATTATCGATGTTTGTTTACAAAGTTTAACACTGAAATTCTTATTAGTCATCAACTTAGTCCATTCCAACTATAATCTCATCGTTTCTTACCAAGTTAATATATTCAGTGTTCAATTTCACCATTAATTCACCACCAAACTATTACAGACAATTACATTATATTAATATTTGGTATTTTTACCAGTCATTTTTGAACATCTATAAACTTCAAACAGTTTCTTCCTTTCTAAACGAGACTAGTGTACAATCCCTTATCTAAACATAAACTCTAGCATTACAATTACCTACAAGTGCAATTATTCAGTTTATACAACAATTCAAGAGAATTTAAACTTCACAGAGAATTTGTAAAGAATTTTTACACAGTGAAACTCATGAAAAATTATGTCGTAGCATATCTATTAAGGGTTATATAACATACCTTCAATTTGCTCAGACAATTCTTGCTAACTCTTGTAATCTTTGCTAAAATTGCCATAAATTGCTTAAGTTCTCTCACAATTCTCTCAACTCTCTGTAATCTCTAGGCTAGCAAACTAGAATACGTAAAAAGAACAACTGATAGCTTTAAGGCGAAAAACCAAAACTGTTAATCTTTATTACGCCAAACTTAATAAAATAACAGTTACAAAACTAACGTATATAATATAAATATATTATATTTATTATTTTATTTATTTTATTGAAATTCAAAAATTAGAAATTCCAAAAGTCATAAGGCTTTGTTTGGCAAAATACTTTAAAATTAAAGACTTAATATATTTAAGCATTGTTTGGCAAGATAAATTAAAACTACTTTAATTTATTTTAATAACCATTTATAATATAGTTATTTATCACACTTCTAATTAATTAAGTTTTCATATTTAATTTAATTAATTCTAATAATAATTCATTGCATAATATAATAATTTATTTAATCATTATAAACTCTTTAACTTAATTATTAAATTAAATTAGATTACTATTTCAAAATAATTACTTTCCCTAACTCATTAATTATTTATTAAACAAATAAATAATCAAATCACATCAAATCAATTAAACAAATACTTATTCAATGATAAACACATCCATTAAATATTTATATAATTCAATAAATATTTAAATATTATAATAAAAATCTGGATTGTTACAGGTCTTCCAACAACTCAGAAAGGTTTCGATGCAGTATGGGTTATCGTGGATCCACTGACGAAATCAGCTCACTTCTTACCAATAAAGATCAGATTTAACTTAGATCAATTGGGGCCGTGTTTCAGTGTCTATAGTCTTTAATCAAGATCCACATTTCACATCAAACTTCTGGAAGTGACTACAGGAATGCATGGGGACGCAATTGAGAATGAGTATGGCATATCATCCTCAAACAGAATGGTCATAGCAAGAAGACAATACAAACATTGGAGGATATGCTAAGAGATTGTAAAATAGACTTCAAAAGAAATTGGGACAATCATCTACCGCTGGTGGAATTTGCTTACAATAACAGTTATCATGCAAGTATTGGCATGTCGCCTTATAAAGCATTGTACGGTAGAAAGTGTAGAACCCCATTATGCTGGGATGAAGTTGGTGAACGTCAACTACTAGGGCCAAAATTGGTACAATAGACCGCCACGATTGTCAAGATCATTAGGATAAGATTGATAGCTCCTCAGGACAAACAGAAGAAATATGCTGATCAACATCGACAGAATCAAGAATTTACATATGGTAGTTTCGTTTTCTTGAAAGTATCTCCTTAGAAAGGAAAAACTAGATTTGGAAAGAAGGAAAAATTGAGCCCAAGGTTCATTGGACCCTTTGAAGTATTGAGGAGAATTAGAGAAGTTGCTTATGAGGTAACCATACCCCCGCATTAGGGCATATTCATAATGTTTTTCATGTTTCCGTGTTACAACCGTATAAGCCCGATTACAATTATGTTATAGAATATGAACCCCTATAATTTGATAAAGATTTATCTTATGAAGAAGTTCATGTTCAGATAGTAGACGGGAAAGAACAAGTGCTCAAAAATAAAGTAATACCTTCTGTTAAGGTAATCTGGAGGAACCACAATGCTGAAGAAGCTGCGTGAGAACTCGAAGAACAAATGATAAAAAATTATCCTCATTTATTTACTTAATATATGTGTAGCGATTTTGGGGACAATATCTTTGTAGGGGGGAGAATGTAACGGGACGAATTAAGGGAATCGTGATTCTGGGGACATAATCCTTTTAAGGGGGAAAGATGTGACGAACGAGACTTTGGTAATTAATATTAAATATTTTATGAATTAAATAAATGTATTTGTTGATTTATTTATTAAGTTAAATAAATATTTGATGCAATTATTGTAGATTATTGTTATAGATTAAATTAATTAAGTGTGTCACATTAATTAAATTATTGAGAAATAATTTTATAGTTCGAAGTTATAATTTATTTGGAAGTATTAAATTAATTTAGTTGTTAATAATTATAATATTGTTCTAATTAAATTAATAATTAATTAGAGGTTTAATGATTTGTTATAATTAATAAATGAGAATTTTAATTATGTGATAATTTGATTTAACGAGTAATGTTGCCTTTAATTTAATTAAAATTAAATAATATTATTTTATTAATTAAAGTGTGACAAATAAACTATATAATAAACAAGTTAATTAAAATAAACGAAAAGGAGTTTTTAAAAGCCAAATCAAACACGGCCTTAAAAACATAGGATCAGTTAAGGCCATGATGCGCTTAACTGATATGCATTATATTTGAAACAACCCGAGTCAAATTTTGAGTCTGGAACAAATCTAGGGTCAAATTCTAAGTCTGAATCGAATCAAATCAATCAAAATATGGCCTCAAACCACTAGGCCAATAGTATCTTTTTGGGTCATCTAAGCCCACCACAGGCTCACCCAAAAGGTCATGACTTGAAGGTACTGTTGGTAGTAACTTATTTCCTTATATCCCCCACTTAAATTTTTGACGTCCCCATTAGAACCGATCTCACACACAGCCCAAAGATCTTTGCCTCTCTAGCCATTATGGGATAATACTGTCTGGCTTTGTGTCCCCACATCCAGCCCTCCATCTCTCTATTGTGGGATAATACCACCAGCCTTCGTGTCCCCACCTTCGGCAACCCGATCAGATGACCCGACCCGAGCTTTCGAGAATCGGCTTTGATAACATATGAAATAACCCAGGTCAAATCTCGAGTCCGAAATAAATCTCAGGTCAAATTCCAAGTCCGAATCGAATCAAATCTATCAAAATAAGGCCTTAAGCCACTAGCCTAATAATATCTTCTTTGGTCATCTTAGCCCACCACAGGCTCACCCAAAAGGTCATATCTTACTTGTCAGCAAGTGAAAATATAGCATTAGCGGACTGGTGGTTTGTTGCAACAATTTGAGATTCCTATGCGGAAATGGGATGGCATTTCGATGGACTTTGTGACTGGTTTACCGAGGACTCTTAAAAAGAATGATGCTATTTGGGTGGTAGTGGATCGTTTAACCAAATCGGCTCATTTTCTGGCTATTCGTGAGGATTTTTCTGTAAATAAGTAAGCAGGTATTTTTCAACGTGAGATTGTTAGGCTTCATGGGACTCCAGTTTCTATTATTTCGGATCGGGATTCGCGGTTTACTTCTCAATTTTGGAAAGGATTTCAACGAGCTTGGGGAACGCAACTCAACTATAGTACAACTTTTCACCCATAGACAGATGGACAATCAGAGAGAACTATTCAGACATTAGAAGACATGTTGTGATCTTGTGCTTTAGAATGGACAAGAAACTGGGATGATTATTTGAGTTAGGTGGAGTTCACATATAATAACATTTGGCAAACTAGTATTGGTATGACCCATTTTAGAGCATTATATGGTAAGAAGTGTTGAGCTCCAACTTGTTGGGACGAGTTTGGAGAAAGGGTAATAAAAGGACCCGATTTGATTAGGATTACTATAGAGAAAGTAGCAGTGGCTAAAGAAAAATTGAAAGAAGCTCGATCGTGGCAAAAGAGTTATGCTGATATTCATAGGAGGGTTCTCGAATGCACGCCTGGTGAACACGTGTTTTTCAAAGTTTCTCCATGGAAATGTGTTCGAAGGTTTGGTTTGAAAGGGAAGCTTAGTCCGCGTTTCATTGGCCCTTTTGAAGTCCTTGAAAGAGTTGGAGAAGTAGCATATCGTGTGGCTTTGCCTCCACAGTTATCTCATGTACATAATATCTTTCATGTTTCAGTGTTTAGGAAATATAAATATCATCCACTTCATTTTATGCAATACCCGTTACATAACATTCAAGAAGATCTTACTTGTGAGGAAGAAGCCGAGGCGATTCTAGATCGTGAAGAACAGATTATGAGAAGGAAGACAATTCCTTTTGTTAAAGTCTTGTGGAAAAACCATTCAGAGCGGGAAGCTACTTGGGAGATGGAGGAGTCTATTCGAGTGGAATATCCGCATCTTTTCGATAATTAGGTATGTTCCATTCTTTTGATTCCGGGGACGGAATCCTTTTTAAGGGGAAGGTGATGTAATACCCAATAAAATAATAATAAAACATTTAAGTAAACTTTAAAATATGTAATTGAACTTTTCTTATATTTGGGTCAAACTGTAGTTAATTTATTTGGACCATAATAAGTAAATATTACATTAATTTGGGCCATTAAGAATTAATTGGGTCTAAATTATATTTATGTAATTTTAAATCCTAATAAAATTAAAAGAATTAATAAAACATGTTAATTAATAATTAAATAACTAAAACCTAGCTATACCTTATTATGCCTGATGAGTTGTGGGAATAAAACGAAAACAAAAGAAAGAGGTGGAAGAAGAACGAGAAGAATGAGGGAACGTGTCTGGAATTAAAAAGGGTTTAAGAGCAAGATCCTTGAAACTTTATTCACCATATTCTTCTTCTCAAAGGTAATTATTGGACTATTTTTTTATACAAAATAATTATTTTGCTATTGTAATCACAATCTATTTTCTTGTTGTGTTTGCATTCTATTTTAAAATTTTGTTATGCCGCTTGATTAATTGAGTTTTTAATGAATTTTTGATGTACAATTGGGATATATATATATATATATATATATATATATATATATATATATATATATATATATATATATATAGAGAGAGAGAGAGAGAAATTTACAAAAAGGGAAATTGATAAATTAAATTATAATATTGTTATTACAATTAAAATGTATCTTTTGATTGCAAACTGAATATAGTATATTAAAATTATTAAATTTATGAAAATATAAACTGTATAAGTTCATAATTTAATTATATGTATTGTTATTTATTTTGATAATTAGATCAGATTGAGGGAGTTTAGCGGGTGATATTTGGATTCAGCGAATTATTTTGATACTATATTAAGGTACGGATTTCGTACTTTTTCAGTGATACTCTTTTAAATTTAATTCATTCGTTTTGTTACTCGTTTAGAAATATGGTATTGCCTCTCGGGATTATTCCTTGTTGTCAAATTTATTGTGATAGTTTCACTTTGGCTTTGATATTAGAATTTGTATTTGTACTCTTTGAACTAATTAATCTTGTTAGTATGTTTTGGAGACTTTATTCGTTTGTATCATTCTTCATATAATTTTGTTCACATTCAGGAGTTATTTTGATCATTAATATCTTGTGATAATTGAGTGCGTTCGTATTTGATTATTCAATATCATTTGAAGATAGTCATGTAAGCCTTGTGATTTGAACCCCTCTTGGCTTACAATTTGTATTTTGATCCTTAGGGTATACTTGAGCTAACCACCTGTGGGGGTACCACATGGATGTCCTCTTGACACAAAGGCTTGACACCTTCCGTGGCGGTGTGATCAGTTTACGACATATCCTTTTGTATGCTTTGGGTATGAGCTTTTCTCTTTTTATATATTTGTTCAAGATACGTATAAGTCGACCCAGCATTTGATTTGATTCGATTTGTTTGGTGGATTAGTGACGTATGTGTAGTGCGTACTATCCAATTTGATTTGTATACATCATGGTATCGATGTATTTTGTTAGCCTTTGACTATTTGTATTTGAGCTCAGTATGAAATTGTTACCTTATAACCATTTGATTCAGCCTTATTTTGTTTGGAATTCTTTTGACTATAGTTGTCGGTTCGACAATGTTAATCATTTGTACATTGTCTCACTAAATTCGATATATTCATATTTGGTTAGTAGTTGTAATTTTTTGTTCATTCAGTTCTTTTGGTATATATATATATTGTTTTATATCCGTACTGGGCAAATGGCGCATGCTGTATTCTTTTTTCAGCAGGTAATCAGGGGTGATCAGGATTTGTGGAATGTGAGCTACCTTTGATCCAAATTAGTAAATTAGTTTTGAGACTATTATCAAACTTTTGTTTTCTAATATTTTGTAGATGAATGTTTTGTGCCAATTTTGGCATTTATTTTTAATAGTAGAGACTATGTAAATGTGGAATTTCTTCTATTTAAATTGTAGTATGTGACAATTAATGTTCAATTTCATTGGAGATATTTTGAGATTTATTATAGGTTTGTATTTATTATGTTTGTGCGTGACATTCCTTTTCCTTTTTAGCAGTCTTATTTTTTCTTTTCACGTATTTTTTTCCTCTAAGACCTAAGCTTGAGAAAATAGAGAGAAAAAGATAGAGTTTTGAGAGAATTGATTTGAGGAAGAAGATTTGGAGAATCATAGGAGGGTTTCCTATCATCTAAACAAGAATCAAAGGGTGAGAATTTAAATTAAAATCTTTGTTTATTATGTTCTAAAGTTTTCCATGAAAATATATTTTCATTCTCTATAATTGAGATTTCATGAGTAAATTGTTGGGAAGTTGTTTATATTTGTTAATAAGCACTTCAAATCTATTATATGATGTTTACAAATGATTTTAGAATAATTTAATCCATGAAATCTGTTAAAGCATGAAGAACTTGAGTTTTGATGATATATATAAATATATATGATTTTGAAGTTAAAATTAGAGTTTTGGTTGATGATTTGTTAGAATAATAATTGTTTATGTTATTAGATGGATATAATTTGTTATATGTGGGTTGAAAACAATTTTTTTGGTATGAATTGATTCATAAAATCATGTTTTAGAAAAGTAGTTTGGGTTTTGTATAAAATATACAAAAAGGCTGATTTTAGAACCAAAATCAGTGTTCAATCCATGTTGTAATCTATAAATTGACGATTGATTATGTTAATATGTTTAAATAAGAAAACAATGCATGTTATACGAACTGATTTGGGCAAGAAACAAATCTGTGGTGAGATGATTCGTTAAGGATGTCTAAAATGAGGTTTTTAGCAATAACATGAATTTAAATGGGTTAAATCTTATGAATATTATTGTTCTATTGTTTAAAATCGATGTATGCATGCTTGGTAACGATTATGTGAAGTCTATGTCTTTTGGGTTTGTTAAATCTACTGATTATATGTGGAATTCGTGAATTTTGGGCTGATGAACAGTGCAGTCGCGAATTGCAAAATTCGAATCTGGGTAAGCACACCCCGGCGGGTGTTACTAGAGTATACTGTGCCGCCTCGGCGGACATTTTTAGTATAAAACCCCGCCCCGGCGGGGGTATCTAGAGTTGAGTAGTTTAGTTTTCTTTATGTACAACCCATTACATGTTAGTCTAACCTAGTCTCTTGAGTACGATAATGTATTGGACATGTAATAAGGTATTATATCAGATTTTTAACATACATGTGGTGAAATTGCATGATGATTTGATAAGTTGTATAAGGGCTAAAACGTAATGTCCATGAGAGGGTGTAATATTGTTTAAACTTAAGATTTGAGACTTCAGTCTTGTATATGTGGTTGATGGTAATGAGCAGAACTTAAACTAAGTTAAGAAGTTGTACTAAAAGTGGGAACTAAACCTATAAGGTTAATATTAATGTAACTAATGAATGTTGTGAATACATATGGTATGTGTCTAGGACTTGTGGTGAACGTGAGTAGTAATCATTTAGCTTACGCACGAGGCAAGTTCCTTACCCTATCTTGTTTACGATCATGCAAGTTTTCCTTACTCTATCATGATTATAAATTACGCAAGTTCCATGACTCTAAACTTTCATTGAGCAAGTTCTTAAACCTTATTATTGTTGAGCAAGCTTCGTATTCTTATTTCGAACAGTTCAAAGCTTAATCATTCAAGTTCATGATTCTAAATGAAACGTTCCAACTCTTTTGAAGTATTACTTTTGGTTATACAATGTTCATTCAATTGTATAGAGTTGAGATTCAATCTTTTATTTGAATATTGATTACATTATCGCATTGAAACCTTGAATAGATAGTGAATCCTTATTGATTCAACTAATCTTTAGTTGATGATTATTGAACTCTAAATTACCCTTGAAGTCAATCCAACCTAAACTTTCTTCGGTGCGAACTCTAATGTCAAAGTTGAGATGAACAACCCTGTTACGGGGGATTATATTACACGATAGCGTTAAGATGTTATGCACAATATGGTACTAAGGGCTAAACCCCCTAAGTACGAGAAGTAAGGTCCATATAGTCTTATGACTGTTAAAGGTTTAAAGTAGAAATACTTGATAACCTGGGACATAGTTCATGGTCTTGGGACCCTCAGATATACTTTTGATTCCTATTCTAATCTTGATTCAAAAGCCGAGCTTTCTTTTGTTCAGTATTCATTGTTTACTCGCATGTTATTATTAGTACTATTGTTAAACTTGTCGGAAATTTTTGCTCACTCTTGCATAATAACATTATAGCTAATGTTGAAAGAGTTGATGAGCCATCTACTCGTAAGGGCAAAGGCAAAGCAAGCAAGTGATGAAGACTTGTTTATTATTTGAGAATGTTGATGTTAAGACTTACTTTGTTATGTTTAAGACTTATTTAAAATATGTTATGTTTCCATATTGATATATTAAGGTTAGATTACCTGTGATTGATTTGTTAAGCTGTTGTAACCCTTTATTGGGAGGATTTCTATTTCAGTTTTATTATTTTCTTTATTATTGGTAGTTAGATGCTATTTATTTTGATGAGTGAACACCAAATCTATGGGAAATTTGAGTACCTGGATTTGGGGGTGTCACAAAGGAAGGACCTCAGATGCCTAGATAGGAAGACCCTCGAGATATTCAGGTAGTTTGGGAACATCTAGTGCCAATGGAGCCATCTCCGTTGGTTGCAGTTGTTGGTTATGCCCCAGAGTTTGAGCAGGAGTGGTTACTGGATGAAGAGGATGAGATAGAGACGGATGATAAATATCATGTGGAGCTACCATAGACAGATAAGGAGGTGGATGAAAGGGAAGAGTTTTCATCGAACTCTATTGCAGCTCAGATGTACGATGAGGTGTACGATGGTAACATTAAGCTTCAGGATAGAGTCAAAGAATTGGAGGACCTGACAGATGAACGTCATACCTCGATGACACAGAAGGACGATGAGATTTAGGATCGTGACGGACGTCTCGTTAATGTGGAATGGATGTTGGTTCCCACAGAGAGTGACAAGGAGCGGCTGATGGCAGAGGTTGCGAAGCTGAAGGATGATCTAAGAGAAGAGTCCGCCAAGAGAGAAAGGGCTGAAGGTGCTTACGAGAAGGCTTCCCAGCGTGCAGATGTAGTCGAGGAAGAAGTACAGGAAAAGAAGGCCAAGATGGGAGAGATAGATTGTGTCTTCCACACTGCGATGAACAGAGCTCAAGACCGAGTCATGTACTATCTGACTTAGTTCAAGGAATTGCCATGGTATATGTTAGATCGTAGAACGATGTTCTGTATCATGAAAGAGGAGTGTAGTAAGGCTGTGCAACGTCTCAGTAGGCCTTGGTAGAAAGTGTAATTATTATGTGAGTAGTAATATAATAAATAAGATGTAAATCCCAATCATTTTGTGACCAATGGGATATGATGATGTTTTCTTGAAACTTTACTAGTTCAGGAAAGTGATGTTAATGGCAGTGATGCTATCATTTCCACGTCTTTAAAAGATTATGAATGAATAAAATGTCAATATTTATTTAAGATGTTATGTGTTACGTGTTGATTTTTTAAAAATGTTCAAGTTAAGTATAAAATACTTAAGAAATTGAGTAATGATCTAATAAGTGTATATTTTAAACAGAAAATGCCTCCAAGAAGATGTCAACCACGACAACAAACCCCTGAGGGGTCAACTAATAATAACAATGCTGATGCTAACCCAGTTCAGTAGTTGGTGACTTTACTGACACGGGAACACTGCAAAATCAGCCGCAAAATCAAGCTGCGACCTTTAAAGATTTTAAAGCGATTGGACCCCCAGAGTTTCGTGGGTCCATGAATCCAGTGGAGGCACAGACCTGGATCATGAAAATAGAGAAGGTGTTCGACATTGTTAGAGTTGATGATGGCCAAAAGACTGCTTTCGCAACGTTCATGCTGAAGGCGGAAGCCAGCTACTGGTGGCAGGCGAATAAAACATGAGGGGACAGGGAGTGATGACACAAAACAGATTTAAGGAAATATTTTTCAAGATCTATTTTCCAGAGAGCTCACAGAATCAGATGGAGATCTATTCAATGAGCTAGCGAGGTTTTTGCCATATCAGGTTAACACAGTCATCACAAGGCAAGAAGGTTTGAACAGGGACTGAAGCCCTGATTGTACAACAGAGTCTCTATGTTTCAACTGAAGACATTTGCAGCAGTACTTGAAAAGGAAATTATTGCGAAAGGTTGAAGCGATGCCTTAAAAAAATACAATCAGGAATAGAGGAAGATAAAGAATGAGAATGAAAGCAACGCTGGTGGTAGTAGTGGCAGAAACAGTAACCCAAAGGCGAAGTGGAATGAGAGTGCAGGTGCTGGAAGCCAGCAGAAGAGGAAATTTGAAGCGTGTTCTACCTTTGGGAAAAATCACACTGACGTGTGCCTGAGAGGTAAGCGGGTGTGCTTACTATGGTCAGGAGGGCCACATTGCTCCAAATTTCCCTAATCTGAAGAAGGGTGCTTGTTTCACATACGGGTCGAAGGATCATCTAGATCGCGAGTGTTCTAAGAAGACAGCTGGAGGTACAACTATAAATAAGGGAGTTGGCAGTAGATGTAATTTGGCTATTGTTGGACCAACGCCGTCGAATAGATCCATAGTCAGAACCTTCAACATGACAGTGCGGGATGTTGTGCAATCAAAAGATGTAATGTCAGATATTATTCCAATCAATGATATAAATGCATATGTATTATTTAATTCGGGTGCTACTTGCTCATTTATATTTAATGATTTTGCTAAGAACTTGGGATTGCCTAGTGAAGAGTTAAAATTTCATTTGAACATAGAAATTGCGAATAGGGAGCTGATTCCTATTAGATTCGTATATAAGAACTGTAGGGTAAATATTAAGGAAAACATGATGACAGTAGACTTAATCTCGATTAAACTTGGGGAATTTGATGTTATATTGGGGATGGATTGTCTATTCAATTATGGAGATATAATTGATTGCCAAAAGAAATGTGTAAACCTTGTGACTCCATCGAAGGTAGTTTTCTATGGTAGCAAGTTGCCTAGACAAGTGAGTTGTTTGACGATGATGCAAGGCAAAAAGTTATTGAGACAAGTGTAGACACTCAAAATTTTGCATTCCTGTTACTAATCATGCAGGAGGGCAGAATCGTCTTCCAGAGATAACCCTGGAAGTCAAATAAATCCAACCTCAGAGATAACCCTAGGAGATCTGTTCCAACCCTGAAGATAACCCCGGGAGATACAGTTTCCAACGCCGAATATAACCCCGAGAGATCCAATTTCCAACTCCAAGAGATCAGTTCCAACCTTGGAGATAATCCGAGGAGATCCAGTTTCCAACCCCGAAGATAACCCCAAGAGATCTAGTTTCCAACCCCGGAGATAACCCCGGGAGATCCAGTTCCAACCCAGGAGATAATCCAAAGTCCTGCCTGGATTTCAAATTCGTGGCAGTTGATTGTCTATATATATATATATATATATATATATATATATATATATATATATATATATATATATATATATATATATATATCTGCTTTAACTGCTTTTGCAATGTAAATATATAATCTTCCAGCCTATGGACTAGATTTATCTAAATTTGGTCATCTCTAACTTTTTACCGGTTCAAAAGTGACTAAACTGGAACTGTTGAAGTTAGAATGACTTAGATTTATTTAAATCTAGTTTTCTTTCAAGCTTTTGTACATATTAATCTATCATTTGAGCCTAGGAGCCATGAGGTCTGAGATTCAGCCTATGAATCTAGATCCGATTTCCACGATGGACAATTTTTAGCTGTGCAGTTAGCTTGTAAATTATATACGGTGTCTGGACATCTTTGGATGGCTCTCATGCCCATAAGGAGCCCGACACTGCTATGTATCTTATTTTCTCAAAGATGCTTCACATCTTAAAAATAAAATCAATCAAGCCGAATACAGAATAAAATGGAAGTATCAAAGGCCTCATTTACTATTGAGCATAAGGGTTTGAAAATTTGTTTTCCAAAACATCACTGCTATATCTTGTCTAAAACTGAACTTTTATATAAATCAAACCCTTTGTATATAGGTGTAAACGAGGCATATCACTACTTCTAGATAACTGCACATAGGCCCAATAAACATACACACACACATGGAGATAAATTAGGAAAATTGAAAAGTTACGGTAACCGTGTTTTCACAAAAGTTGGGAGGTGCCTAACACCTTCCCCCGCTTAATCAAGCCCCCGAACTCAATGAATCTCGGCTTCCAAGGCCTGTTAAATAGAATCCAACCATTGGGCCTTTGTGTAAACATTTTCAACTTCGGTTGAGTTGGTACAACTATTTCAAATCTACTAATTGGCGACTCTGATATGTCAGCCCTTTTTCAAACTAGCCTTTTCAGACAAAACTCAACCAATAGAGAATAAAAACGGGCAAGAACAGAAAGAGGGTAAAATTTTCTCGACGTCGACAGGTGGCGACTCTGTTGGGGACAGTAGAGGGCTTAAGCCATTGTTTAACCTTTTCAAAAACCATTTTTATATGCTTGTGTGTACATGTTGCATTTATATTGAATGGATGTGTACTAATGCTTTATTTACTACACTTTAGTGCCTCGCACAATATCTGCCTGTGACATTAGTGCTTCACACAATGTCATCATATCATACAGTGAGACACGATGTATATGAATATATGTTTTGTTATTCCTCCACCCGGAGGCAAACCCGTCGGTGTTTGATTACTGGACTCAAGGGAGACTAATCCCGCGAGGCTCAGGAAAGGCACCACCCAGATTGGCTTCAATTGAAAGATTGGATTAACTTCCCATCCAGTAAATTACGATGATCTGGGAACCTTCATGTCGAAAAACCGCGAGAGTAGCCTAAGATAGGCCAGCCTATGATAAATCGAACGCGAAAGAAAGTCTCTTCATGCCTTTCCCTTTCAATTACATGTAAATTAAATTCTACTTAAATTACATATAAATCTCAATGTAAAGCAAAATATAAAGGAATATGTAAATACGCATTCCTTTCCCTATCAAGACCTGTCATGCTATCCTGTTGTTAAAATAACTAACACCTGTTTTACAGGAGAACATTAAAAAACTCCTAAAACAGAGACATTGAATAGCATACAGCCTCTTAATGTTTATCCAGACTAAACTACATAGTCTTTTTATAGGGAAACAATTGGTCCCGTCACTCGTTTAAAGTCCAAAAAGGCACTAAGCCCACTTCCAAATATGGCTACAAGTGCCCAGCCTGAACCTACTCCTATTTCCTGTGAGGAGTTCGAGGGACTAAAGAATCAGATAGCAGAATTGGTTGTCTTTCTGAAAGAGTTAAACAAGCAAACTCAAAGTCCACAAATACCCATTCAAATAGAATCCTCTGCACAGGGAGGAATCCAGGGTACTGACAAAGAAGTCCAGATACCTGAGTCTCAAATTGAAACAATCCAACAAGACCCCTGAAATCACCCATCTTAAAGAAGATAAAGAAATTGGTGATATTCCGAAGAAAGTCCAACAAATGGAAGAAACCATCTAGTCAATCAAAGGGACTAGAACGCATGGAAGCGTGACTTACACAGACCTTTTCATCTTACCAAGGGTTCATTATCCAGACAAATTCAAGACTGCTGATTTTGAGAAATATGACGGATTGGGAGATCCTTACACACATTTAAAAGTGTTCATTGGAGAACTCGGATCCTACGCCGAGGATGAAAAACAGAGAATGCAGTTATTTTAAAAGAGTCTAGCTGGAGATGCCAGAGCATGGTATTCCAAATTGGATAACTCCAAAATCCATAGATGGGAGGAACTAGCCCATGCTTTTCTAAACCAATACATTTTCCAAACACAAATGGCTCCAAATAGATATCAAATCACCAAGGTCAAAAAACAGAACACTAAATCATTCAGACAGTATGCCCAAAGATGGAGGCATCTGGCTGCTCAAGTAATCTCATCCATGACTGAAACTGAGATTGTAATGACCTTCATTGACATACAAAAAGCTCCATTTTATAAGAGGGTCCTAGCAGGCATAGGAAAACCATTCTCAGAAATAATCAAACACAAAGAAATGGCTGAGATGGGGTTAAAATCTGGGAAGATTCAAGACCTCGCCGCTTTAAAAGCCATGGCTAAGCACATTCAAGCTGAAAATTATGGGAATAACCCCCGGAGGGTCCATAAGAAGAAAGAAGAGGATGTCTCCTTGGTGTTACAACTGTAATAATCCAATATTTTCAATATAATTAAATAAGAATTTTGCGTATAATTTTTTTTTAATAAAGGTGAGAATATGTATAAGATAAAGCGTATGTATTTATGTGATAAATAAAAATATATTTATTACATGAATAATTACAAATAATTTTATTTTAGAATATGGATCATTGTAAAGTACATTATAAAGTATATTCTTATAATAATTAATTTATATAAGAAATGTTTTTATTATTTATTTTCAATGAAAATATGATTATATATTATTTCAATAATATATGAATGATTATTAGAATTATTATAATAAGTATTTTTTTGTATGAATTTATTTCAGATTAATTAAGTTAATTATTTTAATTTAATTAATAATGGTTTATATGAAAGATATATCAGATATGGAATCCAAACCCTAATTCTGAATTTGGAATAAGGAATGAGAATAATAATATTATATTAATTATATTTCAGTGTATATGTACTATATGTGTGTAAACTGATAATTGGTCAATTGTAGTGTGACAGTAGAAAAACCTAGTATTATTATGCTAAACCCTAAATTGAAACTCAAATTAGAGTACAAGATTGTTATGTAATCGTGATAATGTGATTAACGACCGATATTATAGATATTAACCTTAATTAGAGAAACCCTAATTAGTAAAAACCCTAATTTTCATTTTAGAAACTTTAAATTTTCATTTTAGCCCTAATTGAAAAATTCTAGAAAAGCAAATTACAGACCTTAGGGTTAAACCCTAAGGGTTGTGACAAGTTACTAGTTTGCCATTAAATTTGCTAGCAAAATAACTTAAATGCCCTTGTTGCATAATTGAAGCTAACTTGTACATTTGGCCAACACTTTAGTTGGTGACCAACTTTTGACTTGCCATGAGCTGAAAACCTACACATATCAGCCATATATCGCAACCATATACATTGTATCCAATATATATAAGATTTAAGAGAGAGAAAAGTCACATTCTTGCTCATTTATTTCCAAACACTTAACCAACTCTCTCTCTCTCTCCAACTCTACGAATTTCATCGCTAGACCAGTCCCAAAATAAGTCCCCACTATCCCCATTAACAGATTAGAAGCATAGAATCAAAAATTTATTCATATAAGGTATAAACCCTAATCAAAAATCTGACTATTGATCCTCTATTAAATGTTATGATTTTCTGTTTAAACATGTTATTTGTAGTCTATATAAGTGATCTGGGTTGATAGATGTTAGATCCATAACATCTATACGCTCAGATTTGATGTTTTCAAAAATTTGGAAAAATTTTAAAATGTCTTTGACAGTCACATGTCAAGTCTCTTAGATCTCAGTTTGTTTATTGTTTTAGTTGTTTAAAGGTTTATATTTGTAGTATGTTGTAAGGGCTTTCATCTGGAACTTGAATCAAGCCCAGATCATGTACAGATTGTAAGATATGGGTGGTCAAACTACGTTGCCCGGCCATGACCAAACCGATCTGGGTAACCCAGATTGTTACCCAGAAATCTCTGACAAGACATTTGTGGCCACAGATCTTTCGTATGTTTGTTGTTTTGTTCTTCTTATTGTATCTAGATTGTTGTATGTTATATAGCCTACATTCTTAAGCTTTTAGAACACCTAAATGATTATCAGGCTTCATGCAGTGTACGGTTAAACCATGCAAGATGATCACGATTTCCGTTTTCTAGGTAACCTAGAAAACGTATAATCGTGATTTCTGACATGGGTTGACCGGATAATATCTGGCGATTTCGTTGTTGTTATGATGGTTTTATGTAATAGATATGTACCTTGACATGTTGGCTACACACTAGATCCATTAAATCACAAAATGGATACAAGGATTACAAGTTGTGGAAGCCCAAAGGTGGACAGACGAACTGTTCTTCATTTCTGGGTAACCCATGAAATGAAGAACAGCTCTGATAGCCGTTTTTCATGCTCAGATCTCATTCATGTTTTGTTGTTTGATCATGTTTGTTGTTTGAGCTTGTAGTATTGCACTAGTTCTACAAGATCTGACCTTTATCTTGCCCAGAAACATATTACACAGCGATATAGTGCTGGTCAAAGTAGCTACCCCGAACACTGCCTTTGATTGTTCTTGAACCTCAAGAATACCTATCGCGGCAGAAATCATCGCTAAAACCTTTAGCGACAGATTTAATTATTTTAGTTTTCTAATTTTTGGAAAATGATTAAAAATAGAAATAAATTTCTAAAAATTCATTAAAAATAGAAATAAATTTCTAAAAATTATAAAAATTATTTTAAAATTATTTTAAGTTATAAAAATTAATATTTAATAATTTGACATATTTTTCATAAATATTAATATTTATTTGAATATTATTGATATTTAATTTATTTAACAAATGCATTAAATAAATTAATTAAAAATGATTTTATTATATTAAAAATTATTTTAACTGATAATAAGGTATTTAATAATATTTTAAGCTATAAAACATAACTTTTAATATTTTAAGGCAAATTTTATTAATTATTTATTATTAAAGATATTAGATTTATTTAATACCTATATTAAATAAATTGGTTAAAAATGATTTTTAATATTATAAAAATCATGTTAAATATTAATAAATAGTTTAAAAATATTTTAAGTTATAAAATAAGACTTTTAATATTTTAAGATAAATTTCATTAATAATTTAATATTAATGATATTAAATTTATTTAATAATTATTTTAAAATAAATAGTTTAAAATTGGTTTTATTGATTTAAAAATCATTCAAAAAGGATATAAATGGTTTAAAAATATTTTTAACTTATAATAAATGATTTTTAATATTTTTTTAAATAGTGAATTAATATTTATATATCAATGGTAATTATTTAAAAATGATTTTAAATGTTTTAAAAATCATTTAAGGGTAATAAAAAATATTTTAAAAATAATTTGAGTTATTATAAATAACTTTAATATTTTGGCAATAGTTTCATTAATAGTTTAATATTAATTAAATATTAATGATAATAGAATTATTTAATATTTAAATCATTTAATAATGATTCCAATGTTTATAAAATCATGGTAAATTATAATAATTATTTAAAAATTATTATAAGTCTATGAAAAATAATATGACTGATATTTAAATTATCTAATCGAATATTGAACTACAGACTAGAGTTTTAGACTCGTTAATTACCCGATTAAGCCGTCGGTACACCGAAATATTTCAGAAATTGATCTGGACTTTGATAATTTGACTATATACGTATTTATTTATGATCCAATGACTGTTAAACATGTGTGACAATGTGACTAGGTTATGTAATGACTGCAAATAGCAGTACTATATGTTATGATATGTATTTCTAATCGATAAAATGATTTTATTAATGATAAGTCTCGATATAAAAGATAAAACTAAGTTGCGTAACTGTAAGTAGCAGACTAGGCAAGTATCTAACCTTTGCATTTATTTTATGCAATGGACATGTGTAAGCCAGTTTCAAAACTATATTGTTATTATTATTGTTCATGTATCTATACTTTTATAGACATGCCAGTTCTTAAATTTTATCCTATCATTGGTTATCAATTCAGTATTATTGTACAATCCAGCTATATATTTTTTTCGTCAATTTCTAAAATTTGTTAAATAAGTGACCTCACTTGGATAATCATTGTATTTAATCACACGTTGATACATACTTATTATTTTCCAGTATGTATATATTAATTAAAAGTTGTCTAAGCTATTTGACTCGGCTAAACATAGAGTTAAAGATAGCGTTGAGATATGTATTAGCTAATTATTCTGGCTAGATGAATATTTGTTAGAACTTGATAGGTTCGAGAATAGAACTCAACTATTATTAACAGATCAATGTGAATTGTTTCGACTAGACCGAAAAAGTAATTAGATATTAAAATCATAGTATTTCGTTGTTGTGATTCAAATTATGGTCGTATATTCGGCTATTGCGCGCATTTAAGTATTATGCATAATATAGGGTATAATGAAGCTGATCACTTATTATACTTGCAGAGGGGTATGACTTAATCTTTATGATTATCTGATACACCTGGGTATATCAAAGCAAATCTTTGATAATTACTCGAGAATTAAGTTCAAGATCCTTAGGGATCACTCAGCATAAATTCTGAAAAATATTCAATTTTGTTATTGCGTATAATTAATTCTTGTTATTCAGTTGAATATCGAAAATCGAAAATAAGTTCATAGTCTGTTGATTGCTCCCCATTTATAGTCAGTACGTAGTTTTAAAATTTGAGATAGATTTGATATGTTGTTGTTATTGGTTCAACTTACTTCACAATTGTTGATTCGTTGTAAAAGTGTCATTCATATGAAACATTTATTTCTTTCAGCTAATGTTTATTGTTTGCTATTACTTGCTAGGCACCCAAATGCTCATTATTGCTTTAAATGTAAATGTTTTCAGCTAAGCGTAATCAACCTGAAGGTTCAGACAAGGACAAAAGAAAGGGAAAGCTAGCAAAATAAACTTTATGGTATCTTATGTAATAGTTAGACTATATTAAGACAATGATATTTATTATCTATCATGTAATGAAATGTATTAAAGGTCGCGTATCTGGGACTAAACAACTCTGATATATGTAAATTAAGTTTGATATTTATATTATCGTTATTATTCTACTCAAAGAAATGGTATCGTGAAGCACCGAGTTTGGGTTTTAAGTACTTGAATTTGGGGGTGTCACAACAACGACAAACTCAGAGAGGCAATCAAAACTTTCCAATTTAAAGGAGAAACTATTCCCCTTTTCAAGCACAATCCTCAAACCCTCAATTACAAAAAGGTGGAGAAGTCAGACGTCCAAGAGTTTTCACACCCTTAAGGGATTCATTGAAAAACATATTCAAGCTTCTGATAGCGCAAAAGAAAATTGTCCAGCTCCTTCCACCAACCAATCCAAGTGGAAAGAATTTTAATATAAGCAAGAAATGTGCTTACCATTCTGGAGCTCCGGGTTATGACACCCAAGATTGTTGGGCCCTCAAGCACAAGATCCAGGATTTGATAGACATTGGTCAGATCGTGGTGACACAGCCAGAACAATCACATGTTCAAGATAACCATCTCCTTCAACACAAGGAAGAGAATGTCAACATGATCAACAAAAAGGGAGTGGTGAAAGTTCCAATTACCTCAGATATGTGGGTGGTTAATTCTGATAAATGGGATTATTCAGAATTTTGATTTATGGTAGATGTAACAATCTAGAATTTTACTTGTAATTTCAGATATTTATTGAATTAAAGAAATATTTTAATTTATGTGTTTATTATTAAATAATTAATTTATGAGTTGAGGGAATTAACTTCATTAAGGTAATATGTTAATTAAGTTGATAATTGGTAATTTGGTATTTTGAAGTTAATTAAAATAAAAGAGTGATGAATTAATTAATATGAGATAATATTCTAATTTTATTTAATAATTAAATTAGAGAGTTGATTTAAAGGAATTGCTATAATGTTGTTTTAATTTAATTTAGTAATTAGAGTGATGTATTAATTTATTGAATAAAATTATAATAGAAATTATAATTTTATTGTATTAGAATATGTGGCAAATTGATTTAATAAGTTGTTGTTAGTTTTTATTTAATTAAAGTGATGCATTAATTTATTGAATAAAATTATAATGAAAATTATAATTTTGTTATATTGGGTTATGTGACAAGTTGATTTAATAAGTTGTTGTCAGTTTTAATTTAATTAAATTTGAATATGAAAATTTAATTGAATAAAGTGTGACAATAAACTATATTATAAATGAGTTATGAAAATAAATTAAAAGAGTTTTAAATTGGTTTTACCAAACAAAGCCTCAGAGCTTTTGAAATTCTTTATTTTAATCTGGTTTTGCCAAACAATGCCTTATGGTATAAAAAAATAATAAATAAAAATAAAATATAACTAACATATATTAAAAGAGGGGAGTTATGCATTATTAGTTATATACGTTAATATTATATACGTATATCAATTTTTTATTTTATTTTTACGCTAAGTTAGAAAGAGAGCCTAAGAAAGAACATAAGAAAACAAAGAGAAAAAGAAGAGAAAGAAAAGAGACAAGAGAGTGTTTGAGAGAGAAATTGTAAGAAGAAATTCTGCAAGAACAATGAGTAGTTGTAATTATCTTCTAGTTAACCTAAACAAGAAAGCAAAGGTATAATCCTATCTTCTAAGGTTTTGTTTTTATTTTGTGAAAAATTCTCCATGATTGATATTTTATGAATAATTGTGGAACTTGTGAGCTGTTATGGGTTAGTAGATGATTATAAACTGTTTTATAGCATTCATATATGATTTAGAGTAATCAATTTCATGAAATTATGTTAGTAGCGAAGAAAATGAATTAAAGTGATATATATATATATATATATATATATATATATATATATATATATATATGCGTGATATGGCTTACTTTAGATTTAAAATTGATGTTCAATTCAGGTAATAAACTAGTAAGTGTTGGTTGATTGTGAAAATACATGAACAAACGAAAACATTATGAGTTAAACGAATGATTTTAGTTGTAAAATGAATTCACAGTGAGGAATTTCGCTATGAATGTCAAAAGAAGAAGAAATAATAGAAATAGTGACATTAAAGGCTGTAATTTTGATGTTTATGTTGTTTATATGGTTAGAAACGTGTTAGAAACATTAGTTTATGTTTCTATAAACATATTACAACTTGGATAAG
Organism: Panax notoginseng; assembly: GCA_016801055.1. Taxonomy (NCBI): domain Eukaryota; kingdom Viridiplantae; phylum Streptophyta; class Magnoliopsida; order Apiales; family Araliaceae; genus Panax; species Panax notoginseng. The sequence continues at coordinate 118,635,174 of CM029014.1, read as the reverse complement.
TTGGAATAGTTGTTAGAAAATGAGCTTTTATGCCTAATTTGGCTTTCTGTTGTGTTCGTTCATGAACTGCAGAAGCTAATTCTGGGTACCCCTGCCCCGGTGGGCGTACCAGTGCATTTTTGACCCACCCCGATGGGCTTTTATAGTGCAAAATCACCGCTCCGGGGGGGGGGGGTAGGCAGACTTACAAATGTTAAGAAAATCTGACCAGACATATTTTACTAAAATGGGCATAACTTTTTCATACGAACTCTGGTTTATGGAATTCAAGATGATCCGGAATGAGGACGATTAGACCAACAACTTTTGTTCTTTAAGTGTTTCAATTTGAAGTCGTTATTAGGGGTCAAAATGGTCTTCTTTAGGACTATTGTGCACTCGGAGGCAATCGGTGGGCGTAGGGATGCACGAATGCAAGTGCAGTCCTTCGTGTGTTAGTATAACTTAATCTAAAGAGTATGATAACATGTTGAATATGTAATAGGATGTTGTATTAAGTTGTTAATGTGTATATGGTGCAATGGCATGATAATTTAATTAGTTGTAATATAGCTAAAATGTGATGTTTATGAAAAGATGTGATGTTGTTTAAACTTAAACTTAGTTAGTGAGCTATACTAAAAGTGGGTACTAAACTCATGAAGTTAATATTAGTGTAACTAATGAGTATTGTCAATACATATGGTATGTGTAGGACTTGTGGTGAACGTGAGTAGTGATTGTTTAACCTACGCACGAGGCAAGTTCTCTAACTCTAATTTTACGATTGTGCATGTAACGCCCCGAAATCTGGTCTATCTTCACACCAGGATTCCGTACGTCACGAGTACATCATTCATCCAACCTACATCATTATATACTGGAATATAACAACATACACTCTCAAATCCCAGGTTCTGGAAACCTTATAACCTCTTTCATTACAAATAATGATAAATACATTATTCATTTCATCTTACATGAGTGACTTTTATCCGCCACCAAGGATACATAACAATTCATTAAGCTAGTCTATAATTCAATTTCATCTTTCTATATTACAAGTCTTCACTTGATCTTCTCGCTCATTCACATTCTGAATGACACTTCATCTGGATACCGTCAGCTTGATCTTTACGGGATCCTTAAGTTCTTCTAACCTCGTTTGCTGAAAATATTTTTCATTTAAAAGCAAGTGTGAGCATTCAATTGCCCAGCAAGTCATAATAGTTGAACAAATAAATTCAAGAGTTTAAACATTTCTTCAGAACTTCGATAACCGAACAAAGGGTATGAAGCAGCTTGAATATTAGGAATAGTCCCGATTCCTATCATCTTAAAACATCTGTCATTTTCACTTTAAAATACTCTTATTCCTCTACCTTTTTCATACACATCCTATCTGGCTAGAATCATTAGCATAGACTTAACAATAACGGTTCATGTATAAACAGAGCATACTTGTATTGAACAGTCAATCATTGAACAGTTCATATCAAAGAAACACCGAAGTCTTCAAATTACGGCACAAGGCCTCATACATACTACCATCTCGTACATACATTGCAATTATGCACATAGACAAGACTTCTCAAGTTCGACATCTGAGAAGTTTAAGAAACTAGCATTCAACTAAAATATGAATGAAGTTAGGAAACTTGCCTTACGCCCAGCTATAGCTTACGCTGAACTGCTCAATCCAATTCCTATGTAGCACATAAGGAGAAAACATAAACACCTATTAGTCATATATTGAACTTGCGCATTGGTTTACTTAACTTTACTTCTTAGGGTTTGCGTTCTTCGTAATATAAGTTTACGCGACTAACTTCCTTTACTAGTTTATGTCGTAATGACATACGGAGATGTCTTATTCATACATTCATCATCTTTGATGATTTACATTCTTATCTGACTCATATTCGGCTTTCATTAATCTTATTACCGTTCATTGCGGCTTTCTCGATAATTCATATCTTATTTAATACTTTCGTTAACCATTACATGAACCCCATGTTCATTACTCGTTCTTAGTGTCGAAGCCATACTGATTGTTGTATGCTAAGACCCAACGTCCATCGCAACAACGTTGCGTTCACAGCGTCTATACGCTTCACACTTATATCTCATTATCATGACATAACATCATAATGTTATTCATTACCCTCGTCACTCAACGTCCCGATCTCATAACTTATTCGTTATAACTCGGAACGAGGTCGTTCCAAAGCCATTCTCATCCTTATCTCATGTACTTCAATCCCCCTCAAACAGAACTTCGTTCTGAATCCATTAACGTGCCATTCGATTGCCTTGATCTTCACCCTTCGTTCATTTTTACGCTTTTAATGTTCTTCGCTCGCTCGTCCGTAATTCGGTCATCCGAACTCGGAACTCGTTCGATCTTGAGTCTACGACTCACATTTTCTATGTTCTCTTACTTCCTTATGAAACCCTACACGTTTGGGTTCATTTATTAACTTTCCAATTCTCGTTTGTCTTTTACGAAATTTAGCCATAACTTCGTTATAACTATGTTTTAATCCGTTCTTCATGAACGTTTCTACCGTTCCTAACCAAACAATAAGCATCTAACTTATACGCGATGGTTTCAAACTTGTCCATCAACAACAATTAAACTACGATGGTTTTAAATTTGTCCATCAACAACGTTCTTCGTGTTCTTCGCGTGTTCTTCGTGTTCTTCGTCCGTTCTTCATTTTAATCGATATTTTGGATTACGATTTCACTTTTTATTGGAATTTGATGTTATAGAATACCATTCCTTACTTATTTCATCTACTCATTCATTTAATCCACTCGGATCGTTCTAAATCCTCACGAATCTTATACTTCCTTAAGAAATTTACAAACTAAACTTCTAATTCTTATTTCTTCTTTTCTGAATGATTTCAACCATATGAAATCATTCCTAACATTATTTACATCTTATTCTCATGAAGTTATGTTATTAACATATAGGACTTAAAGAGAAATTAAATTCGACTAGGTTTTAAGTTACCTCTCTTCTTTATTTTTCTTCCGCTAGACAAAGCTGACGATTTGCAATCTTTTCTATTTCACGATCACTTTCGATCCGATCATTCATGCTCAAGCTCTTCATCCTCCCTCTCCATTCAAATCCTCTCTCTCTCTAGTGTAGGATTTTCAAAATCTCATTTAAATGAAATCTAGCTTCCTATTTATAGATTTTCTAAAGCTAGGGCAAAATAGTCATTTCACCCCCTTAACCTCCTTACTATTCATTACTTAAGGACTAATTTAACTTACTCCTTAAGTTTACTTAACACTTAAGTCTACTTAGCCTTTAAGTTTGCTTAACTCTTAAGTTTACTTACTCATTAAGTTTACTTAGCCCTTAAGTTTACTTACTCATTACTTATAAGCACTTTACTTAGCCATTAAGCATAAGCACTTTACTTAATTATTAAGTTTACTTAGCTATTACTTAACTTATCCCTTACTTAGCCTTTAAGACTAAATCGTATTCTACGCATCTCATTCTCGGAACTTACTTTTCCTAACCCTTAGGTTTTAAGTCTGTATGCGAAAACTTAATTTTTCTCATAACTGAAATATTATTGAGTATTCCATCACGTCTAAACATTTTACATAATCAATAACTTCTCGGAATTTCAAAATTAATCTCCGAGCAGAAACGGATGAATAGTGTCTATTTCGTCTTTTTCCCCGAAAATATTTTTTTTCCCGAATTTTTTTTATTTTCGTCTTGAAAATTTCTATTCGATCAATCTTGCTTGTAACCAGAATCCTCCCGACTTATAATCATCTTAGGTTATAGAACGATTAATAAATACATATCACATAATAGTATTAATAAAATTTAGTTTTATTAATAACTAATTCTTTAAACCTAAATTCTGGACGATCCAAATTTTCGGGTCGTCACATTCTTCCCTCCTTATAAAAGTTCCGTCCTCGAAATTTCTTAAAACAACACCCTTACCCGGGTCATCACATTCACCCCTTCTTCACAGAATTTCGTCCTCGAAATTTTAGCCTACTCTACTTCTCAGCTTCCCTTCAACGGAGTTCTTATTTTTCCATCATTCCCCATAACCTATCAAGAATCATGAAGTAGAAGGAATAACGAGGAATATAAAATTTCCTTTAAAACGTTTCGTACTTTTGCTGAGGGGTTAAATCGACCATGAACTCTTACTAGGTTAAACAACATTTGCCGTAATCCCTTCTTTAACGGTCAGTTTACAATCACAAAGAAAGTAAACTACCTCTTCCATGTTCTCCTCAGACTTAATCATTAGATTCCTCACCAAAACAATTTGGTTTGGCACCAGTTCTCAAAGAAAGCTCGATTTTCTTATAACATGACCTACCATTTATCTTCGCCAAAACAATTAACTTAGACCATCCCAATAAATTGGACATCACTTAAAATATTCATCTAGTCAACTCATTTGACATCGACTACTTCTTTAAATTCTTTTCGCAATACATCAAAATGTTTTATGACGTCATGATACCATACTTTTCACAGTACGTTGAGGACTTCATCAGTTTGTGACTTCGTCATTGTACATCATACCATAGTGGGTTGTTGCTCCTAAGATCACATCCAACACCAGGTTTAATTGTATTAATAACTCCATCTTTTTACCAACCTTGCATCAAATGCACTGATGATATAAAATTCATTTTGATATTTCAAATCAATTTCTATCTAGCCGAAGCAATTAACATAGACATATCAAGAATAACTCTTTTAAAATCCGTTGGTTCCAAAAGTTGAACCAATTCTTTCATTTTCAAAATGTACAGATCAGCACGAATTCAATAAACTTCGAAATTTAGCATAGCTAGATGACTTGGAATATCATATTCTCCATCTTCCTTCATTGTCTTACTGCGACAATACTTAATCTTCTCTATCACCTTCATTGCTAAGTTTACTGAAAATACTTACTTTCAGCCTAAACATTCCTATACCTTAGTACAACCCATCAACTTACCACACATTATGAGTTCAGGAACTTTCCATAATAATATGAGTTTAAAAACATCCAGACAGACCATAGGCGTCCATTCGTTGAGACGTTCAAAAACATACCATATAATTATGAGTCATGAATTTACCATAAGTATGAGTTTCAGGAATTCGCACCTACCTTATCGTTCTCTACCTATCAAGTATATACATGAGAAAAGATTCACCTTCTCATCATATACATCTTGATAGCGCGAGATACTATTCCATTGATTATCACAACCAGAAGCTAAGTGATTGTAGAACCAAACACAATTCCCTGCCCATACAGAAAATTGGTCAACTCAGCTACTGACCGATATAGGAAGCTAAGCGGCTGTTACACCAAGGAAAATTCTCCACCCATACAAAGAATTGTTTAACTTAACAACTATATTGAATAAGAAGCTAAGTGGTTCTAAAACCACGTATAAATTCCCCGCCCATGCAAGGAATCATACAACTCAGCTGCTGATATGAGTCCACAATTGAGATTTTACAACTTCTAAACCTCTTTTTACTTAATACGAATTTTCTTTAATTCATATACTATCCTTCACAACTTAATCTAAATTCTTCTTCCCGTACTACTTCATAGTACCCTTCATTCATAGCATTAGTTATAAATCATTCATCGTTTAACAGCTTTTCTGTTACTACGATTCACTATGATCACGTGGTGATCTTCTTATCCTTCTCTCTACGATTATAGTCTTAGGTACTCCTACCTAAGGTTTATAACCTCTGATACCAACTTGTAACGCCCCAAAATCCGGTCTATCTTCACACCCAGATTCCGTATGTCACGAGTACATCATTCATCCAACCTACATCATTATATACTGAAATATAACAATATACACTCTCAAATCCCAGGTTCTGGAAACCTTATAACCTCTTTCATTACAAATAATGATAAATACATTATTCATTTCATCTTACAGGAGTGACTTTTATCCGCCACCAAGGATACATAACAGTTCATTAAGCTAGTCTATAATTCAATTTCATCTTTCTATATTACAAGTCTTCACTTGATCTTCTCGCTCATTCACATTCTGAATGGCACTTCATCTGGATACCGTCAGCTTGATCTTTACGGGATCCTTAAGTTCTTCTAACCTCGTTCGCTGAAAATATTTTTCATTTAAATGCAAGTGTGAGCATTCAATTGCCCAGCAAGTCATAATAGTTGAACAAATAACTTCAAGAGTTTAAACATTTCTTCAGAACTTCGATAACCGAACAAAGGTTATGAAGCAGCTTGAATAATAGTAATAGTCCCGATTCCTATCATCTTAAAATATCTGTCATTTTCACTTTAAAATACTTTCATTCCTCTACCTCTTTCATACACATCCTATCTGGCTAGAATCATTAGCACAGACTTAACAATAACGGTTCATGTATAAACAGAGCATACTTGTATTGAACATTCAATCATAGAACAGTTCATATCATAGAAACACCGAAGTCTTCAAATTATGGCACAAGGCCTTATACATACTACCACCTCGTACATACATCGCAATTATGCACATAGACAAGACTTCTCAAGTTCGACATCAGAGAAGTTTAAGAAACTAGCATTCAATTTAAATATGAATGAAGTTAGGAAACTTGCCTTACGCCCAGCTACAGCTTACGCTGAACTGCTCAATCCAATTCCTATGTAGCACATAAGGAGAAAACATAAACACCAATTAGTCATATATTGAACTTACGCATTGGCTTACTTAACTTTACTTATTAGGGTTTGCGTTCTTTGTAATATAAGTTTACGCGACTAACTTCCTTTACTAGTTTATGTCGTAATGACATACAGATATGTTTTATTCATACATTCATCATCTTTGATGATTTACATTCTTATCTGACTCATATTCGACTTTCATTAATCTTATTACCGTTCATTGCGGCTTTCTCGATAATTCATATCTTATTTAATACTTTCGTTAACCATTATATGAACCCCATGTTCATTACTCGTTCTTAGTGTCAAAGCCATACTGATTGTTGTATGCTAAGACCCAGCGTCCATCGCAACAATGTTGCGTTCATAGCGTCTATACGCTTCACACTTATATCTCATTATCATGACATAACATCAAAATGTTACTCATTACCCTCGTTACTCAACGTCTAAGGAATCACAATCATAGCAATCCCTCACGTTCGTTCATCACGACTACGGTCCCCGGATATTGGTTATGTAACCCGCGTTTATATTCTTCGTCTTTTAATTACGTTAAATCTTTACGTTCAATCTTTACTACAGGTTTAATTCACTTGATTAAGTGCTACATTAGTTGAACATTATGTTCTTTATCTTCCCTTACGTTCCCCAAAGAGTTGAGCAATTAAAAGCTCTTCTCTAGCTTTTCCTTCACATTGGCGCTGCGGCGCCACCCTCTCCTTTAAATCTCGCGCCGTGGCGCGAATTAGCAGTACCTGGCACTCCGGTCTGGCGCTGCAGCGCCACATTACTAGGCATGACTGGCGCCGCGGCGCCAAGCCCTAATTCTTGAAATTTTTTCTAAGTCTTTAATTGTTCTGAGATGCTTACTTCCCGATCTCATAACTTATTCGTTATAACTCGGAACGAGGTCGTTCCAAAGCCATTCTCTTCCTTATCTTACGTACTTCAATCCCCCTCAAACAGAACTTCATTCTGAATCCGTTAACGTACCATTCGATTGGCTTGATCCTCACCCTTCGTTCATTTTTACGGTTTTAATGTTCTTCGCTCGCTCGTCCGTAATTCGGTCATCCGAACTCGGAACTCGTTCGATCATGAGTCTATGACTCATGTTTTCTATGTTATGTTACTTCCTTAGGAAGCCCTACACGTTCGAGTTTATTTATTAACTTTCTAATTCTCGTTTGTCTTTTACGAAATTTCGTCATAACTTCGTTATAACTACGTTTTAATCCGTTCTTCATGAACGTTTCTACCGTTCCTAACCAAACAATAAGCATCTAACTTATACGCGATGGTTTTAAACTTGTCCATAAACAACAATTAAACTACGATGATTTTCAATTTGTCCATCAACAACGTTTTTTGTGACGCCCCCAAAATAGGTCCAATCCATCCAGCCCATTCTGAGTCGCCAAATACATGGTACATAAAATAACTATAACTTTATTATTACAATTGTCGTGCAAAATACAACAACACATATACTGTGAGTTTAAATACAAATATTGTCATCTAGACAATATTCATACTCAATTAAGTCCTCATTATACTTATTGATACACTGTTTTACAAAATAGTGAGGACTACTAAAATAACTGTCTTGAATCATCATTCCACACCCCGACTAGTACTCGCTACATTCTCGCTTCCTGAGAAGAAAAATGGAACAACAAGGAAAAGGGTGAGCTCAACTAGCCCAGTAAAGAACATTATGACTAAGATAACATAGAACAAATTATCGTTAGTCTTCAACAGGGAAAAATATAATAGAATACAATAGACAACAAGTTTTAAATCAATATTCGCAGCGGAAAATAATAATTCATAGAAGAGTTACGTAGAGAATGAAATCTACGATTATCTATGAATTTAAAAGCCCATCATCAACATTTTATCCCTGTAACATCAATCAATAAATATCTTGAATCAAACAGTCATCTTTGCACTACAGGCCAAAGATATTCATCAGTTGGTCATGTTCACCTCAACACCTGTTCATCTTTGCACTACGGGCCAAAGATATTCATCAAAAATCATTCATCTTTGCACTACAGGCCAAAGATATTCAGTTATATCATCATTTAAGATTGAGGATGATGAAAAATATTTTAAAGAAAACAAATCCAGTGAAACAAAAGAATAAATATTAGGGATTCGTATTACAGTTTATCCATGCCCAAAAATACCTCATAAACAATCATAGTGGAGTAAAATTCAAGAATGATCAAAACATGGATACAATCAAAGCTAGTATCCAGAATAGATATTTTGGACAAAAAGAAGAAAATTTCATTTTTCGGTGAATAGTGACGTATTCGTGAATAGTACCGTATACGTGAATAGTGCCGTATACGTGAATAGTAACTCTGACACCAAAAGATAGAAATTTCACAAAAAACAGCATTATGCTTCGTGAATAGTACTCGTGAATAGTAACTCGTGAATAGTAACTTATGAATAGTAACTCGTGAATAGTAACTCATGAATAGTAACCCCGACATGAAAAAGTTTCAAATTTGATAAAAAATTCAGATCAATACTTCGGCATAATGATATTGAAGAAAATAATATCATTTAAGAAGAAATAATATCCCTTACCTCGGAAAGATGATACTTCTGACTGGAATACTAGATATAGTGCTGAAGGAAACTTGTACCGTATAGCAACACTCAAAGTATCAAATACTCACTAGAATACGCTCGATATAGAGAGAAACTTGTGTTTCTGGTGTGATTTTCAATTCTAACCTAAACACCCTATTTATAGGAAAATGCTTAGAACACCAAAGCAGAAAATTGAATATAATAATATTATATTTACAAAATTGTCAAGCCCACCTTAGAAGATCTGAATTCAGCCCATTCTTATCATATGTTGAGCCCACTAATTTGCAGAAAACGTTCTTTAAAATAATAATTAAAACTTCCAAAAATCAATTATTTCGGAACTTCAGAACTTCAATAATTCATAATAAATAGCCCTTTAATCAGAAAATTCGAATCTTGCTAGTTTTTATAGGAAATTCAATTCTCTACAACTTTGTAAAAGAAAGTTTTTCCAAACTCCAAACAGAAATTAACCGAAATCCACAAACGGACGATTTTACAGTCAATAATAAATTTTCGGTCAAGATTTGTGTCCACCAACACACAAAACATGTGTTAATCATTTAATGCCACAAAAATACTCTTTCTCCTCATATACTCATATATCCCACATTCATTGTAAAAATATCACCATCAATATATTATTAAAATAATATATTTAAATGAATTATTTTATCAGAAAAAGATAAAATATTAATTTTCAACAATTGTCACATTAAAAATTTTCTCCATCTATATCCACATAAAATCAATATTTTCCTCATCATATAAATCAATAATTAATTATACACAAATAATATTACAGAATCACAGTACTGGCAATCAGGCCGTTCCCAGGAAAGAGGGGGCTTTCTAATAAGGATTTCTCCTTACTGGCACGCAATTAGATGACCAAATCTCTCCATAGACATAACTTTCTAGACATTGCCAATAATATTATCTAATAATATTATTCAGATAATATGAATTATTGCTCCGATAATGGAAATACTGCATAGTGACAATTATAAAATATCAACGTAGCAATTATTTAATCAATAAAATAAAATATTGAACAGCAATTACTGTAACCATTATTGAGTAGTGCCTTCTTACGTAAGAATCAATAATTGGTGCAATACCGTGTGCTACTATGCAACAACACGTATTACTGTGTTTAACCACCGGGTATTCCAACAGTATTAACGGTAACAACTACGCCGTTATTTATAAACAACTTGTTTTTGTCGTTTTCTTCATCCAATCGCTTTCTGTTATGGAACCCACACAAGGCTGCGCCGTCGTACGAATATTCCCCGACAACAAGAATATTCCACGACCAAACAAATATTCCCCGACAACAATGAATATTTTAGGACCACTTGCTTATTTAAAATATTTGCGCATTTTACCCATAACTAACCACATTAATCAAATCAACCCTTACTATTTTAAAATAATAAATAGAGGAATTTAAATTTTATTTATTAATAATTTGGGGTCTTACAACCTCCTCTCCTTATGAAATTTCGTCCTCGAAATTGACATACGTACCTGGTGTTTCGAAAAGATGAGGATACCTCCCTTTCATTTCCGTTTCCAGCACCCAGGTCATTTCGTCAATAGCATGGTTTCTCCACAAAACTTTAACTTGTGGTATGACCTTCGTGCGTAGGACATGCTCCTTCCTATCCAAGATCTTGACAGGTACCTCCTCGTACGTTAAGTCTTCGGCTATCTCGTCCGGTTCTAACTCAATAACGTGGTTCGGGTCTTTCACATATTTATGAAGCACAGATATATGAAAAACATTATGAACACGAGACATACTTGGAGGTAACGCGAGTCTATAGGCCACATTTCCTACTCGGTCAAGAATCTGAAATGGACCAATAAATCGTGGATTGAGCTTTCCTCTCTTCTCAAATCTTGTAACTCCTTTCCATGGAGCTACACGTAATAATACATTATCCCCAATGTCAAATTCCACGTCCTTTCGATGAAGATCCACATAACTCTTTTGTCGATCCTGTGTCGTTTGTATACGTTGTCGAATCGTTAGGATCTTCTCTATAGTCATTCGTACCAACTCTGGTCCCAACAACGTTGCTTCTCCCACTTTATCCCAACATACTGGAGAGCGACACTTTCGTCCATATAATGCTTCAAAGGGAGCCACACCTATACTTGCCTGATAATTATTGTTATAGGAGAATTCCACCAATGGTAGGTACTTATCCCAACTTCCTTTGAAATTTAGGACACAAAGTCTTAATAGATCTTCAAGAGTTTGAATAGTCCTCTCTGATTGTCCGTTCGTTTGAGGATGGTATGCCGAACTGAACCGTAAATCCGTGCCCATAACTTTTTGCAAGCTAACCCAAAATCTTGAAGTGAATCTTGGGTCACGATCCGAAACTATGGATACTGGCATGCCATGCAACCTTACAATCTCATTCACGTATATACTAGCAAGACGTTTAAGGGAATAAGTCTCCCGTATCGACAAGAAATGAGCAGACTTGGTTAGTCTATCAACTATAACCCAAATAGCATTTATGCCTTGAGAAACCGTGGGAAGACCCGTAACGAAATCCATGGTAATATGTTCCCACTTCCATTTCAGAATCTCAAGTGGTTGCAATGAACCTTTTGGTACTTGATGCTCCGCCTTTACACGTTGACAAGTTAAACACCTCGAGATAAACTTTGCAATCTCTCTCTTCATATTGTTCCACCAAAATATATGTCGAAGATCACGATACATTTTAGTACTTCCAGGATGGATTGCAAATGGTGTATTGTGTGCCTCCATCATGATCTTGTACTTCAAATCAGAATCGTTAGGAACACAAAGTCTGGAGTGGACTCGAAGTATTCCTTCTTCATCGATTCTTGCTTCTGGAATAGCACCTTCTTGCACTTTCTTCTTCATACGCATCAGCTCCGGGTCTGTAGCTTGAGCAACTTTAACTTTATCGATTAAAGTTGGTTCTACGCGTATACTTGACATCATCGCACTCATTCCTGCATATGATCTTCTACTCAACGCGTTAGCTACTACGTTTGCTTTTCCAGGATGGTATTGAATAGTGTGGTCGTAATCTTTCAACAGCTCGAGCCAACGTCGTTGCCACATGTTGAGTTCTTTTTGAGTGAAGAAATATTTAAGGCTTTTATGGTCTGAATATATCTCCACCTTCTCCCCATATAGATAGTGCCTCTAGATCTTTAGCACGAAAACGACTGCTGCCAACTCTAGATCATGAGTAGGATAATTCCTTTCATATTCTTTAAGTTGTCGCGAGGCATAGGCTATGAGTTTCCCACGTTGCATGAGAACACATCCTAACCCTTTGCCTGAAGCATCACTGTAGATAACAAATCCATCCGAACCAGATGGTATGGTCAAAACAAGTGTCGAAATGAGTCTCCTCTTAAGCTCTTGAAAACTCTTCTCGCATTCCTCGCTCCATACGAATTTGACATCTTTCCGAGTCAGCTGAGTTAACGAGGTAGCGATTCGAGAAAATTCTTACACGAATCTCTGATAATAACCAGCTAAGCCTAGAAAGCTACGTATTTCGATTACTGACTTAGGTTGCTCTCAACTGTGACTCATATCCCAATCTTGGATATCACGTCACAATGGCACCTATCAGTTTACTACCGTACAAATATGACGCCCCCTACGGAGAGCCTGGCTTCGATGCATTTCACAAAGGAAGTCACCAGATAGAGGCTCGGTTATCAACTTCTATAGTTGGGTTTTTAACTCCTGAAGTTCAATAGGAGCCATTCGATATGAGATTTTAGAAATAGGTTTTGTACTGGGTTCAAAGTCGATACAAAATTTAATATCACGCTCTGGGAGTAAGCCAAGAAATTCTTCATGAATTACGTCAAAAATTTTACTAACAACAGAAATATCATTCAAATCTGACGTATTTTTGTTCAAGTCCATGACATGACTAAGAAAGCTTGACATCCATTTTTCAATAAACGAATGACTTTACAGCTTGATATGACAGTGATTGACTTCAGTGGTTTGGTTGCTTGAATTCGAATAACAGGTTGCTTAGGAATATGAAAACTAACAACCTCACGAAAGCAATCAATTTTGGCATGATGTGTAGTTAACCAATTAATTCCTAAAATCACATCAAAAGCAAGTATCTTTAAAGAGATAAGGTCAACAGGTAATGTGATGGTGCCAACTTGGATCAAACAAGATTTATAAACAGTGGATGTAACGAAAGTTTCTCCTAACGGAGTTTCAACAGATAAGTCAAAGTCTAATTTTCTCTGGAGTCAATTTTAAACGTTGAGTATAAGCAGGAGAGATAAATGAATGAGTAGAACCGGTATCTAATAAGGTATAGACTTCGCAAAAATTTATAATTAACTAACCCGTGCTAACTTCGTTCGGGTTCCTCGTATTCTGACCAGTCACAAAAAACGCTCTTCCAGGAACCGTTGACTTTGACTTTTCTGGGATAACTTTTTGATTCACCACCCCCGTTGGACTTGGTTTCGCTACAGTGCAATCTCGAGCGATATGTCCTTCCTTTCCACAGTTATAACATACCTTAAACTGTTGTGGGCAGTTTGGGCTGATATGTCCATCTTTTCCGCACTTATAGCATATGACCGGTAGTCGTCCTCCTCCCTTGGAACCAGTTGCTGCTGGTGCTGACGTCTTCGTATTATCATTGTTGAATCTCATCTTTTTAAAATCTCCTCCCGACTCGCTTCTTCTACTTTTATAGCCACGATTACCACCAGAGTGGTTGTCGTCCTTGTCTGTATTTTTCTTTCTCCGCTGGTTATCATTGTTCTGATGACTGTTGTCACTGGTATGATCCTGGTTGTGGTCCCACGGTTGACCATACTCGTTATCTCGCTCTAATAATTGAGCCATGTTGACAACATCTGAATAGAGAGAAAATTTATGAGAAATGAGATATTGACGTATGCCGGGTTTCAAACCTCTAAGAAACATCCGCGTCATACGTTCCTCATTCTCCACCAAATGAGGTGCAAACCTGGACAACTCTGCAAATTTCGCCTCGTACTGGGACACCGTCATGTTATTCTGCTCCAGTCTAATAAACTCTACCTCCTTCATATGGCGAATACTTTCAGGAAAGTATTTTTCGTTAAAAAGTTTCTGAAATATTTCCCAAGACATGCTGAGTGCGGCAGGCTGAGTCCGTTTCACAGACTCCCACCAGTAGTCTGCCTCGCCACGAAACATAAAGGTGGCGAATGGAACCTTCTGTTCCTCCGTGCATCCCAAGACATCGAATATCTTGGTAATTTGCTTGACCCACGTTTTCGCCATGATCGGATCCGGCTTTCCCTTAAATTCTGGTGGTCCCAACTCTTTAAACTGCTTAGCTGTGACAAACCGTGAATTGCTATCATTTCCTCCTGTATTTTGAATGCGAGTCTCCTTCGCCTGATTTTGCATGAACTGCAAAAAGCTTCTAAACATCCCATCGTTCATCATCTGCTCATTGGTGTTGTTCACAGGAGGAACATTGCCAGCCTGCTGCACGTTCTCCTCGTTGGTGAGTACAGGTGTCTCCACGGTTTCATTTACTCCACCGTTAACATTCTCAGTCGACATTCTCAAATACTGCCATAAAACAAGGGTTAATTTAACAAATTAACAAATCACATAATATCCCTAATTCATGTCTGACCAACAAATAAGCTTAGGTAGGACACACTAGCGAAGCATTTACTCGTCTCTCCCCTCCTAGTTCTATTCCCCGATCTCCGCCAGAGATCATATCCCTAAGCTCTGATACCAACTGTGACGCCCCCAAAATAGGTCCAATCCATCCAACCCATTCTGAGTCGCCAAATACATGGTACAGAAAATAACTACAACTTTATTATTACAATTGTCGTGCAAAATACGACAACACATATACTGTGAATTTAAATACAAATATTGTCATCTAGACAATATTCATACTCAATTAAGTCCTCATTATACTTATTGATACACTGTTTTACAAAATAGTGAGGACTACTAAAATAACTGTCTTAAATCATCATTCCACACCCCGACTAGTACTCGCTACATTCTCGCTTCCTGAGACGAAAAATGGAACAACAAGGAAAAAGGTGAGCTCAACTAGCCCAGTAAAGAACATTATGACTAAGATAACATAGAACAAATTATCATTAGTCTTCAACAGGGAAAAATATAACAGAATACAATAGACAACAAGTTTTAAATCAATATTCGCAGCGGAAAATAATAATTCATAGAAGAGTTACGTAGAGAATGAAATCTACGATTATCTATGAATTTAAAAGTCCATCATCAACATTTTATCCCTGTAACATCAATCAATAAATATCTTGAATCAAATAGTCATCTTTGCACTACAGGCCAAAGATATTCATCAGTTGGTCATGTTCACCTCAACACCTGTTCATCTTTGCACTACGGGCCAAAGATATTCATCAGAAATCATTCATCTTTGCACTACAGGCCAAAGATATTCAGTTATATCATCATTTAAGACTGAGGATGATGAAAAATATTTTAATGAAAACGAATCCAGTGAAGCAAAAGAACAAATATTAGGGATTCGTATTACAGTTTATCCATGCCCAAAAATACCTCATAAACAATCATAGTGGAGTAAAATTCAAGAATGATCAAAACATGAATACAATCAAAGCTAGTATCCAGAATAGATATTTTGGACAAAAAGAAGAAAATTTCATTTTTCGGTGAATAGTGCCGTATTCGTGAATAGTACCGTATACGTGAATAGTGCCATATACTTGAATAGTAACTCCGACACCAAAAGATAAAAATTTCACAAAAAACATCATTATGCTTCGTGAATAGTACTCGTGAATAGTAACTCGTGAATAGTAACTCGTGAATAATAACTCATGAATAGTAACTCGTGAATAGTAACTCATGAATAGTAACCCCGACATGAAAAAGTTCTAAATTTGATAAAAAATTTAGATCAATACTTCGACATAATGATATTGAAGAAAATAATATCATTTAAGAAGAAATAATATCCCTTACCTCGGAAAGACGGTACTTCTGACTGGAATACTAGATATAGTGCTGAAGGAAACTTGTACCGTATAGCAACACTCAAAGTATCAAATACTCACAAGAATACGCTCGATATAGAGAGAGAAATAGAGAGAAACTTGTGTTTCTGGTGTGATTTTCAATTCTAACCTAAGCACCCTATTTATAGGAAAATACTTAGAACACCAAAGCAGAAAATTGAATATAATAATATTATATTTACAAAATTATCAAGCCCACCTTAGAAGATCTGAATTCAGCCCATTCTTATCACATGTTGAGCCCACTAATTTGCAAAAAACGTTTTTCTTTAAAATAATAATTAAAACTTCTAAAAATCAATTATTTCGGAACTTCGGAACTTCAATAATTAATAATAAATAGCCCTTTTATCAGAAAATTTGAATCTCGCGAGTTTTTATAGGAAATTCAATTCTCTACAACTTTACAGAAGAAAGTTTTTCCAAATTCCAAACAGAAATTGACCGAAATCCACAAACGGGCGATTTTACAATCAATAATAAATTTTCGGTCAAGAATTCTGTCCACCAACACACAAAACATGTGTTAATCATTTAATGCCACAAAAATACTCTTTCTCCTCATATACTCATATATCCCATATTCATTGTAAAAATATCACCATCAATATATTATTAAAATAATATATTTAAATAAATTATTTTATCATAAAAAGATAAAATATTAATTTTCAACAATTGTCACATTAAAAATTTTCTTCATCTATATCCACGTAAAATCAATATTTTCCTCATCATATAAATCAATAATTAATTATACACAAATAATATTACAGAATAACAGTACTGACAACCAGGCCATTCCCAGGAAAGAGGGGGCTTTCCAATAAGGATTTCTCCTTACTGGCGCGCAATTAGATGACCAAACCTCTCCTTAGACAGAACTTTCTAGACATTGCCAATAATGTTATCTAATAATATTATTCAGATAATATGAATTATTGCTCCGATAATGGAAATACTGCATAGTGACAATTATAAAACATCAACGTGGCAATTATTTAATCAATAAAATAAAATATTGAACAGTAATTACTATAACCATTATTGAGTAGTGTCTTCTTACGTAATAATCAATAATTGGTGCAATATCGTGTGCTACTGTGCAACAACACGTATTACTGTGTTTAACCACCGGGTATTCCAACAGTATTAACGGTAACAACTACGCCGTTATTTATAAACAACTTGTTTTTGTCGTTTTCTTCATCCAATCGCTTTCTGTTATGGGGCCCACACAAGGCTGCGCCGTCGTACGAATATTCCCCGACAACAAGAATATTCCACGACCAAACAAATATTCCTTGACAATAATAAATATTTTAGGACCATTTGCTTATTTGAAATATTTGCGCATTTTACCCATAACTAACCACATTAATCAAATCAACCCTTACTATTTCAAATCAATAAATAGAGGAATTTAAATTTCATTTATTAATAATTTGGGGTCTTACATTCTTCGTGTTCTTCGTGTGTTCTTCGTGTTCTTCGTTCGTTCTTCATTTTAATCGATATTTTGGATTACGATTTCACTTTTTATTGGAATTTGATGTTATAGAATACCATTCCTTACTTATTTCACCTACTCATTCATTTAATCCACTCGGATCATTCTAAATCCTCACGAATCTTATACTTCCTTAAGAAATTTACAAACTAAACTTCTAATTCTTATTTATTCTTTTCTGAATGATTTCAACCATATGAAATCATTCCTAACATTATTTACTTCTTATTCTCATTAAGTTATGTTATTAACATATAGGACTTAAAGAGAAATTAAATTCGACTAGGTTTTAAGTTACCTCTCTTCTTTATTTTTCTTCCGCTAGACAAAGCCGACGATTCACAAGCTTTTCTATTTCACGATCAATTTCGATCCGATCATTCATACTCAAGCTCTTCCTCCTCCCTCTCCATCCGAATCCTCTCTCTCTCTAGCGTAGGATTTTCATAATCTCATTTAAATGAAATCTAGCTTCCTATTTATCGATTTTCCAAAGCTATGGCAAAATAATCATTTCACCCCCTTAACCTCCTTACTATTCATTACTTAAGGACTAAGTTAACTTACTCCTTAAGTTTACTTAACACTTAAGTCTACTTAGCCTTTAAGTTTGCTTAACTCTTAAGTTTACTTACTCATTAAGTTTACTTAGCCCTTAAGTTTGCTTACTCATTACTTATAAGCACTTTACTTAGCCATTAAGCATAAGCACTTTACTTAATTATTAAGTTTACTTAACTATTACTTAACTTATCCCTTACTTAGCCTTTAAGACTAAATCGTATTCTACGCATCTCATTCTCGGAACTTACTTTTCCTAACCCTTAGGTTTTAAGTCCGTATGCGAAAACTTAATTTTTGCCATAACTGAAATATTATTGAGTATTCCATCACGTCTAAACATTTTACGTAATCAATAACTTCTCGGAATTTCAAAATAAATCTCCAAGCATAAACGGATGAATAGTGCCTATTTCGTCTTTTTCCCCGAAAATATTTTTGTTCCCAGAAAATTTTTATTTTCGTCTTGAAAATTCCTATTCGATCAATCTTGCTCGTAGCCAGAATCCTCCCGACTTATAATCATCTTAGGCTATAGAACGATTAATAAACACATATCACATAATAGTATTAATAAAATTTAGTTTTATTAATAACTAATTCTTTAAACCTAAATTCTGGACGATCCGAATTTTTGGGTCGTCACAGTAAAAGTGCTTAAGCCTTATTGATACATTGAACAAGTTCCTAACCTTTCTTATATATCTGTTCTAACTTGATTGTGTTCATGCAAACTCTTCAACCAAACTCTTACTTTGAGAAGGGTTCCTATCATTATTTTGTTTCTTATTACGCAAGTTCCTAAATTATGTTATTCTTGTGTTGAGTAAGTTTTATTCCTCAACTTGTTATTAATCATGCACATTCATTAACTCACTTCTTTTATTGAGTAAGATTATAGCCTTAACTTATTGTTGTTCAAGCAAGGTTTATTATAATATTCCATGCCTATGCTTTCTAGTTCATTTCTAAAGCATGATTTCGATGTATAATGTTGATTTCACTTATGACTCACGATTATTTCATAGCATAGTGTTATTACACTTGTGATTCAACTAATCCTTAGTTGAAGTTTGTTAAACTCTAAATTACCCTTGAACCTTATCTAAACCAAACTTACTTTGGTGCGGACTTGTATTCTAAAACTGAGAAGAAAAACCCTATTATTGGGGATTATTACGCGAAGCGTTTAGATATTTGTGCACAATACATGGTACGAAGGGCTGATCATTCTAAGTACGAGGAGTCCCTATAATCTTATGACTATTTAGGTTTAAGTTGAAAGAACACTTATAACATTGGACATAGTTCACGGTCTTGTGACCCTCAGATGCATTTTAAATTCTTGTTTTAGTTATTGATTATCATTGAAAGAGAATATTATTTAGTTCTATTGAGCCTGTTCATTGACAGTTATTATGTTGATATTATTCATTATCATTCCAAGTGAGCATTTGTTTTGCTCACTCTTGCATATAAAATCATTGCAGCTAAAGTTGAGAAGGTTGATGAACCTACTACTAGCAAATGGAAAGGAAAAAATGAACAAGTGTTGAAGACTTGTAAATTGTTGACTTTTATGATGTCAGACTTTGTTTTGATTATTATGATGTAATTATTTAATTTTTCGCACTTGGTGTATGTTTTAAAGGTTAGATAACGTGGGAGAGTTATTGATTAAGTTATGTAACCCTTTAATGGGAAGATTTATTGTTTAATTTTTATTATGTTTGGGTAGTTAGAAATGTATGAGTTGAAAGTGAACACCAAATCGTGTGGGAATGAAGTATCCAACTTTGGGGGTGTCACAGTAGAACGGGAAATGAAGTCTATCAGTAAACGGGTTAATCAACTGGCAGAATCGGTGATACATTAGCACCAAGTCACATGGCAGTTGCGCTATCAGTAGCATGCAAGTCTCCTCTCCCTTATCACAAAAAATCAACAACTAGCCCAAGAGAATGAAACCTTGGAAGAAACACTTGCAAGAAAAGTAAGATCCCAGGCTCGTTGGGACTATGCCAACCAAAGGGAGATCACCCATTTGGGTTAACCAATGGAAGGAATTTGCATATGCTAATCAATGAAGGGAAGATCACATCACTGTTACCCATAATCAATCCACGTTTATAGAGATTTGATGCTACCGGGGTCTGTCAATACCATTCCAATACTTGTGGTCATAGCACTGAAAGTTGTTGGGCACTTCGTCATCTCATCCAAAATATGATTGACAGTGGTGACCTGCAAATGGCAGACAATAACACTGTATTGCCTGAGGATGTGAAGACATTTCCTCTAGGAACTCAGAGATGGAAGGAAGTCATAGCAGTCATATCCTCTGAACGAGACTTATCTACAACACCTCTTACAATTCAAGCAATCAAGCTCAAAGGACTGGAAAACCCTTTGAAGGTGGTTGCACCAGAACCAATGGTCAATATTCAAGCCGCAGTATCCTATCATCAGCCTGAAAAAAGTCCCATGGAACTATGGGGAGGTTGAGGGATCCACTTCAAATCAAACTATTGCGGTATCAAAAGAAAACCCGCTGTATCTACCTCAACGAGTGATAAGGCCAGTCATCAAATCCAAGGGGGAAGTGCCCGAGGAGAAAACTGAAGAATTCCTCTGCAAGATGGGGCATAATGAAGCCAAGGTGGTGCAAAACTTGAAAGAAGCACCTTGACAGATATCCATTCTGGACTTGGTATTCTCTTCTGAAGATAATCGTAAGGTCTTAATGAAGGTATTAGAAGAAGCCAACCTACTAAAGACAGTGGACACTGAAAAGTTTCATCATCTGCATATCACATTTTCAACAGTAATGTGATATCTTTCACTAATGATAACATACTGTTGGGTAAAATCTAATTACGCACAACACGTAAGTATACGTGTTCAACAAGTAATAAAGTGAAAGTAGAGTATCGTTTCCACGAGGAATTGTTTAATAAAAATCACCAAGTAATAACCCGTAACCAACTCAATCATATTTAAACGAATGAATTTCAATTTATAATTAAACTAATTCTAATTACCACTAGTTAAATTAAGATTACAGAGATTAAAGATCACAACTTCACTTCTTGCTTCATTTAAGTTAACACACTTCTCATCAATTATTCTCTATCTTGAATTATTAATCAAGATCACTAAAGCAAATAAAACCACCTCTCGATGCATAATACACATACTCACTTAAATCCATAGATGATAGAATTAAGTAAGACACCCTAATTAAATAATCCACTATATCTCTATGTGAATTACAAATAAAAAGGATTTAAAGCACAAGTTCTCTTTAAGATTACATATGGCATAAAGGCATATCTCTATCCTAAACACGAATCATGAATTCCATCTATGCAGAAATCACAAACACATGCTATCATGATCAGATCTAAATATACACTTCATCTCTCGAGTTCATATAGATTATCACGGTAATTGATGGCCAATCAATTAAACAATTAAGTTCAAATCACAATAGACAATCCTCACAATAGACCATAATAATTGATAAAGAAGCATATCAAAATAAACTACACAATAAGATCCATTGTAATCTCAAACAAAGAGTTAGTTCATTGAATTAAAAATAAGAATCCACACTTGAATACACATTAAAAGATAAGAATAAGATTAGAGTAAAGAATAAATCTGTTGTCAGCAAATCTCCATCTTCCCCAAGCTCCTGCTCTCGATCTTCAATGTCTTCCAAGTTGCTTCAATCTCCAAAACTAATAAGAACTAGGGTTTTGCTCCTAATATACTCTAATGGAATCCATCAACTCTAGCCACTCAATCCAAGTTAAAATCAAGTATTTATAGTTCTAATGGACATCCTAGCGAGTTAGGCAACTAAGAATCCTATTCTAACTTAATTTGGACATCAAATAACCCAAATAAGTTGTTTCCCCGTCGATCGTCGCACCCCACGCCGTTCCTAGGCCATTTTGGGCTCGTCCCGCGCTACTGTAGAAGAGATTCTAGTGGCCCAGCGCGCCCCGTGCCATTTTTGTGTGTTATGTGGCGTGGCCCGCGCTATTCTATTTTCTGTTGTAACGTCCTTTGGTAAAATAGGCATAACTTTTAATTCGCTCAGAGTTACGGGGCGTGCCACCTACCAAATCGAAGATATCAATGAGATTTACAACTTTCGTTCTTTGAGAATTGACAGATTCGGGCTGGATCATTATCGAAATCAGGCTTGAAGTAGATGCTATATAAATTGAAAGCAGGACAACTTTGAGCTTTGATCTTTGTTGATAAAAAGGTCATAACCCTCACATCTGAACTCCGATTGGGACAATTCAAGATTTTCCGGAAAGCTAAGAAGTAGATCTACAATAAAATCTAACATCCAAGCCAAGAACATGCATCCAACTTGGTGTTAAAAGCCCTGTAATCTTCCCTTCTTGCATTTGCTTACATATTTTAGTCCAAAAGATGTTTGAATTACTTTTCCTTGCTTCCTCATGTCAATATTGTGTCATAGCCTACAAAATAACATAACATGTATAAAATGCACACACAATGAATGCAAAGTAACTATAAAACATAGGTTTAAGCAACTAATTCAAGTAATAGATATCGGATAAGTAGGTATAAAACCTACTTATCAAATACCCCCAAACTTGAACAATTGTTTGTCC
This sequence comes from Panax notoginseng, assembly GCA_016801055.1. Lineage (NCBI taxonomy): Eukaryota > Viridiplantae > Streptophyta > Magnoliopsida > Apiales > Araliaceae > Panax > Panax notoginseng. The sequence continues at coordinate 118,612,030 of CM029014.1, read as the reverse complement.
TCAAGCAAAAACACAAAATAACAATGCTATGCAATGTAACTAATCTACATGCCTACGAATCCAGCAGTAATGACAAAAATAAGTCTATTCAACCGGCCTTAGAGAAATCAAGTAAGCATGATAATATATCATATCAAAACAAGTCATTAGCTTCCCAATCAATCATCAAATCTTAGACTGTTATCACTAATATAGTGCGTGTGTGCTCCATAACAATGTTAACTGACGTAAAATTAAATTTAACACATAATAAGTCTCGTCGAAGGCATCATACAGTGTAAACTCAAGAAATCCAAAAATAAGCTAGGTCCAACTAAAATCAAATAATTACAAATATCGAGGGTCAACATAGGATACTTATGCTTCATTTTTCATTTATTGGGGTTTTTTGCTCTTATTTCCCGTTTTATTCATTTTTTATAGATGGATAGTGAGTGCATTTTACGTTCCATCTCACGTTTGTGTTTATGGGGAGTGCATTTTCACGCTTCTTCTCGACCCACCACAAGACTCAATTTATTCAACTCAATATCTTCTTATTTTTATAGCTTATATACCCCAAATATTCCCCCAAACTTAGGTTCTTGTCTAACTTTAGCCATCACTACTTATTCTTGTCATTCTTTCATTCAAACTAGCATTATCCTTTAGAGTCCCATTATGTATCAATTTAAACTCACTTAATCAACAAGTTGTTTTTAATGTGCTATCCTTAGAATACCAATTTCAAACAGAAAAAGACTCAATTCATAATAAGAAATCACATCAAAGCTCTAATAGTCACTATTATACTTGTCTACCCAATTTTAATCTCATCATTGGTCAAAACAAACTATAAATATCAAACAGCTGAACTTATGCAAGATGTACTAAATGATATATAAACATAGTAAACTAACTAATATTTTTTCAAAACTTTTTTTTTCAAGAAACTGAATGCAAAAACTAAATGTAACTATATGAACTACAATGTAAATAACTAACTATATGCAATATGACACTAAAATGCCCCCCAAACTTAAACTAGACATCGTCCTCAATGGCTGAAATAGAAAAAATTAAAAGAGAGGACTTCCCTGAAAATACAGCATTTTCCTCCTTGTCTGTTAAGTCTGAAGAATAGGTTAGGCACATTGGAATGAATCGGGCACCACACTTGAGTTGGACTTGACTAACATTGCAACTTAAACACTTTTAACGCCTGGGATTTCTGAGCAGCGCGGCCTGCGCCGTATGTATGCCTGAGATGGCGCGCCACGCGCTATGGGGTCAGTGGGTTCTGGAGTAGTAGCGCGCCCCGCGCCTCTTGCATGCTTGATATGGCGCGCCCCGCGCTATGGAGTCAACGAATTGGCGCGGCCCACCCTAGAAGGTCAGTAGCTTGGTGAGGTACTCGCGCACCCCGCGCCGTGTCTGTACGTTAGGGGGCGCGACCCGCGCTATGGGGCCAGTAGCTTGGTGACTCTCTTTTTCTTGCCTTACCTGCGAGCATACCAATATGTAGTCATTATTCTTTGAAAACTAAATATTTGAGCTATACTATAAACTAAAATATAAAGAATAAATAAGGAAGAAAAGATTTAGAGCTTGGGTTGCCTCCCAAGTAGCACTAGTTTTAACGTCGTAAGCCCGACTTTGTCTGGTCAGCACTATCCAATTCCTCTTCGATAATTGAGGAACCCTCCATCCATCAGAAACAATGTAACTTTTGGTAGGTTCCTTTTGTGATGGCTATTGAATTAAAGTCACCTAGCATGCTTTGTTTAAATAAGTGCCCAATTGAGAATGTTGAATAACTAGGTGCTTTTCCGTCCGTTGAGTCTATGATTAAATTGAGGCTTTGAGGCTTGGCAAGCACAACGAGCTCTTCTTCTTCTATTTTCTCTTCCTCAGCCCACCATGGTGTATAAGAGGCCTCATTATCATAGAGATCTTTGCCTTAGATGTGACTACCAAGGGGACATTAGTGTGCAAAATTCACTAGATTTTTTAACTCTGGCTGAGAATGCACCTGGGGTATAATAAAGATCAGCTCATGTTCTTCTTTTTCCATATCCCCAGTTGTCTCTTCCATGTCCACTTCTTTTAGTTAATCCAGTGGCATGTACACTTCTGGCTCTCCATCAGTTTCATCATCCATGTCATAGCACGAATTATTTGGAGGGCGATTGTTCAAGGCTTCGAACATTTGATCTATCTGCTTCTGTAGATTTTGAATTGATATCTCTTGATTTTGAATTGCCATCTCTTGAATAATCCTCCTCTCCTCATTTGATGCTACGAACTTGGACAATAATTCCTCCAACCCAGAATTATCTGTCTCAATTTTGGAATCCATGTGTTGAGGACCAAGGTTTGAAGTAATGATGAGTTGTTCCATCTGGTTCTGAAAATTATGGCTCGATATTTCTTGACTCATCATCCTTTTCACTTGGTTTGCTATGAGCTTCGACAGGATTTCCTCCAAATTTTAATTTTCTTCTTGTGGCAATGGAGGTGGACATGAAAATTCCGGTGTGTATGATGGATTTGGAGCGTAGTATTGGTCTTCATAATTGTAGCTCCATGACGAATCCGGGTGATACCCTCAATCTTGGTGATAATGGGTAGGATAAGCATAATTGTTGGGGTAATCACCCTCATATTGTACTGGTCCAAATTTGTTGATGCGTTGATGACTCGGATGATTGCCAGCACAATAATTACAAACTACTGCGATCTTTCGAATATGTTGGGCTGTAAGAACATCCAACCTCTTTGAAACTATTTCAATTTGTGCTGACCATCAATTCTTGTGTCCCTTGGTTGAGTCTTACTCGTATATGGCCATTGATAATTAAATTCCGCCATGGTATCTGAAAAGAAAGAGAAAAAAATAGAGAGAGAATTAAAAAACAAATAAAAAGAAAGAAAGAAAAGTTGTTTAAAGTAAGACTACTTTGATTGAAGCTAATATTGGAAAAATTATTAAACTAATTCCTCGACAACAACGCCAAAAACTTAGATTTTGTCTTATTTGGAATACTCCAAATAAGATCCCCAGCAACGGCGCCAAAAACTTGTTGTGTAAAATTTAATTACGCACAACACGCAAGTATACGTGGTCAACAAGTAATAAAGTGAAAGTAGAGTATCGTTCCCACAAGGAATTGTTTAATAAAAATCACCAAGTACTAACCCGTAACCAACTCAATCTTATTTAAACGAATGAATTTCAATTTATAAGTAAACTAATTCTAATAACCACTAGTAAAATTAAGATTACGGAGATTTAATATCACAACTTCACTTATTGCTTCATTTAAGTTAACACACTTCTCATCAATTATTCTCTATCCTGAATCGTTAATCAAGAACACTAAAGCAGATAAATTCACCTCTCGATGCATAATACCCATACTCACTTAAATCCACAGATGATAGAATTAAGCAAGACACCCTAATTAACTAATCCACTATATCTCAATGTGAATTACAATTAAAAAAGATTTAAAGCACAAGTTCTCTATAAGATTATATATGGCGTAAATGCATATCTCTATCCTAAACATGAATCATGAATTCCATCTATGCAGAAATCACAAACAGATGCTATCATGATTAGATATAAATCTACACTTCATCTCTCGAGTTCATATAGGTTATCGCGGTAATTGATGGCCAATTAATTAAACAATTAAGTTCAAATCACGATAGATAATCCTCACAATAGAACATAATAATTGATTAAGAAGCATATCAAAATAAACTACACAATAAGATCCATTATAATCTCAAACAAAGAATTAGTTCATTGAATTAAAACTAAGAATCCACACTTGAATACACATTAAAAGATAAGAATAAGATTAGAGTAAAGAATAAATTTGTTGTCAGCAAATCTCCATCTTCCTCAAGCTCCTGCTCTTGATCTTCAATGGCTTCCAAGTTGCTTCAATCTCTGAAACTAATAAGAACTAGGGTTTTGCTCCTAATATACTCTAATCTAATCTAATGGAATCCTTCAACTCTAGCCTCTCAATCCAAGTTAAAATCAAGTATTTATAGTTCTAATGGACACCCTAGCAAGTTAGGCAACTAAGAATCCTATTCTAACTCAATTTGGACATCAAATAACCCAAATAAATTGTTTCCCCGCCGATCGATGTGCCCCGCGTCGTTCCTAGGCCATTTTTGGTGCCCCCCGCGCTACTGTAGCAGAGATTCTGGTGGCCCGGCTCGCCCCGCGCCGTTTCTATGTGTTATGTGGCGCGGCTCGCACTATTCTATTTTCTGTTGCGACGTCCTTTGGTAAAATAAGTATAACTTTTGATCCGCTATGAGTTACGGGGCCTGCCACCTATCAAAACAAAGATATCGACGAGATCTAAAACTTTCATTCGTTGATAATTAACAAATTAAGGCTGGATCAAGAATGAAATCGGGCATGAAGTAGATGATATGTAAATTGCAAGTAGGACAACTTTGAGTTTTGATCTTTGTTGATAAAAAAACCATAACTCTCGCATTCGAACTCCGATTGGGACGTTTCAAGATGTTCCAGAAAGCGAAGAAGTAGATCTACAATAAAATCTAAGTTCCAAGCCAAGAACATGCATCCAACTTGGTGTTAAAAGCCCTACAATCTTCCCTTCTTGCATTTGCTTGCATATTTTAGTCCAAAAGATGTTTGAATTGCTTTTCCTTGCTTCCTCATGCCAATATTGTGTCATAGCCTACAAAATAACATAACATGTATGAAATGCACACACAATGCATGCAAAGTAACTACAAAATATAGGTTTAAGCAACTAATTCAAGTAATAGATACTGGATAAGTAGGTATAAAACCTACTTATCACAAACCCCCCCGAAGCGACGGGTCATTGCAAGCCACTACATATAGTAGTGATGTCTTCAGGATATGTGGTCGGAGGTGTGTTAATAGATGGAGGATCTTCCTTGAACATCTGCCCTTATGCCACATTGGAAATAATGAATATCAATCCTAATCGGATCCGAAGCAGCCACATAGTCATAAGAGCCTTCGATGGTTCTCGACGGAATGTTGTAGGAGAAATTGAATTTCCCGTGGAAATCGGTCCACATACTTTCTTCGTATCCTTTCAAGTGCTCAACATCACTACATGATATAATTTGATGTTGGGAATACCTTGAATCCATATGGCAGGAGCCGTTCTGTCCACTCTTCATCAACAAGTCAAGTACATCATCAATGGTAATCTGGTCATTTTCAATGCTGAACCAGAATATCTGGTCTATGTCTAATGTGATATGCCTCTAATCAGTCTCAATGAAGGAGTTGAGCTTGTCAGCTTCCAAGCCCTCGAAATGAGAAACACTCACTATCAACCTATCAGGGCTCCAGCTCTAAAGCCCAGAGTTTCCATCGAAGTAATGTCGGCTATTCAAAAAATGATATCCTTGGGTTTCCAGCCCGGACAAGGGTTAGAGAAGAATCAGCAAGGAATTAGAAGCCCGATTCAAATTCTCAGCCAGACAAGGAAGGCTGGATTAGGCCATTCCTCTTGGTTAAATCATAAGAATCCGCACAAGCATTCATCGGTTCATTCCCCTTTAATTTTACTACCTAATCTTATAGATGCAGGATCTGTGAGGCCTCCAAGGAAAATTCCTGTTTCCGTGGTGGGTATGCTAATTCCTAGTGTGACAACCTGGAATTTTGGATTATCTATAATTTAGGTTTAAAGAATTAGTTATTAATAAAATGAATTTTTATTAATACTATTCTGTAATATGTGTTTATTAATCGTTCTATAACCTAGGATGATTATAAGTCGGGAGTATTCTGGCTACGAGCTAGATTGAACGAGTAAGAATTTTCAAGACGAAAATAAAATTTTTCTGGGAACAAAATATTTTTCGGGAAAAAAGACGAAATAGGCACTATTCATTCGTTTCTACTCGGAGATTTATTTTGAAATTCCGAGAAGTTATTGATTACGTAAAATTTTGAGACGTGATGGAATATTCAATATTATTTTAGTTATGACAAAAAATGAAGTTTTCACCTGCAGACTTAAAACCTAAGGGTTAGGAAAAGTAAGTTTCGAGAATTTAATGATCACGTATAATAATTAGGGTTATTATACGTGAGAAATACAAGTGTAATACTAGTTATTATACGAGTATAGTACGAAGATTAGTACGACGTATAATACGAATATCGTACGAATGATATACGAAGAGAATAAGAGAATATGAGAATGGAATGCGTAGAATACGATTAGTCTTAATGGACTTTGAGTTAATGGACTTTGTATAATCCAATTGGACTTGGATTATGTCAAGCCCAATGTTTTGTGATAATCAAGCCCAAGATATGCCCAATAAAAATTAGGGTTAAGGCCCAAACCAAGAAAAGAAATCGCGGATCAAACCGATGGGTAAACGAATGGATAATAACCATGGGGGAACCCATGAATGACCCAAAGTAGTGGCCAAGTAAAGTACTTTGTGGCTAAGTTAATGTGGTGGCCAAGTTAACTTGGGACTTAAGCCATGAATATTAAGGAGGTTAAAGGGGGGCAAAATAACTAAAATACCCCTAGCCTTGAAATTCTATAAATAGTAAGCTCATTTCATTATTTTTGGATTTTGAAAATCCTACACCTTAGAGAGAGAGCTTGAGAGCTTGGAGAAGAAAGAGAAGGAAAAGAATGAGCATAAATGCTCGGATCAAAAGTGATCAAAAAATAGAAAAGCTCGCAAATCGCCGACTTTGTATAACGGAAGAGATTAAAGAAGAACGGTAATCCGAACCCTAGTTTCTTCTAATTTTCTTTAAGTTTAATATGTTCAAAAACATAACTTAATGAAGATAAGAAGTAGATAAAGTTAAGAATGATTTCATATGGTTGAAATCATGAGAAAATGAAGAAATAAGAATTAGAAATTTAGTTTATAAATTTCTTAAGGAAGTATAAGATTCGTAGGGATTTTGAGCGATCCAAACAAATATTATGAACGAGTAGATGAATTAAGTAAGGAATGATGCTCTATAACATCAAATTTCAAGAGAAAGTAAAATCGTAATCTAAAATATTGATTAGAACGAAGAACGAATGAAGAACGCGAAGAACGTTGTTGATGGACAAGTTTAAAACCATCGTAGGATACTTGTTGTTGATGGACAAGTTTAAAACTATCGTCGGATAATTGTTGTTGATGGACAAGTTTAAAACCATTGCGTATAAGTTAGTTGCATATTGCTTGGTTAGGAATGGAAGAAACGTTCATGAAGAACGGATTAAAACGTAGCTATAACGAAGTTATGGCGAAATTTTGTTAAAGACGAACGAGAATTAGAAAGTTAATAAATGGACCCGAACGTGTAGGGTTTCATAAGAACGTAAGAGAACATAGAAAATATGAGTCGTGGACTCAAGAACGATTGAGTTTCGAGTTTGGATTACGGACAAACGAGCAAAGAACGTTAAAAGCGTAAAAATGATCGAAGGGTGTATATTAAGCCAATCGAATGGCAAGTTAATGGATTTAGAACAAAGTTCTGTCTGAGGGGTATTGAAGTACGTAAGATAAGGAAGAGAATGGCTTTGGAATGATCTTGTTCCGAGTTATAACGAAGAAGTTATAAGAACGGGAAGTAAGCGTCTCGAATTGGATTTAAAACTTAGAAAAATTTCAAGGGTTTAGGCTTGGCGCCGCAGCGCGAGCTCGGCCATAAACTTCTAGAGAGTGGTGCCGCAGCACGAGAGATAACAAAGGGTTCGGCGCTGCAGCGCCAGACTAAGGGAAGAGAGAGACGTAGATTGCGCCGCAACGCGAGAGAGAGGAAGGGGCACGGCGCCGCAGCGTCGATGCAAGGCAAGGCCCAGTAATGAGATTTTTATTGCTCAATTACTTGGGGATGTGCAAGAAAGAAATATGAACATGTAGTTCACGTAACGTAACACTTAATAAAGTGACTTAAACCTTTAGTAAAGATTGAATAAGAGATTTAGAGATGAGCAACGTGAACGTGGAATACGTAAATGATCCTCGTGAATTGTATTCGAGTTGGACGAACGTTCTAAGTGTACAATGGTTGTATAACTTGGACGTTGACGAAAGTAGTAAGTAAGATATGAAATATTGTAAAAAGCCGTAACAAACGGTTATATGATTAATGAAAGTCCGAGTATAAATCGGATAGAGAATGGGAGAATGAAAGGTAAGCATTAAATACTTTAACCAATGTAAGGGTTAAGGTGACATACTATGAATATTATATTCATTTTTGAAAAGGTTAAACAGAACTTTATCTATAAACCGTCATAACATACGGGCATGAGGGTGATCAGCCCGTTGTACCCTGTATTGATCAATACTACATGCAAGAATAAGGGTATCGTTCACTCTGTCCGCCTTGGGCGTATAAAAGTTTTCCCGTGTAAGGGATGTTCATACTTGTCTGCGTTCCAAATCAAAGGTTTTATCTTGTTCAACAATAATCTATAATTCAACATATATATATATATATATATATATATATATATATATATATATATATATATATACGGGTAATTGACAAAGGTGTATCAACATGTGATTAAATACATTGATTATCCAAGTGGGGACACTTGTATAACCATTTATAGAAATTAATGAACAGAATATATATATCTGAATTACCATATACCAACATGTTGATAATCAATGAGCGTATATAATATAAGGTTAATAATCTGTACAGTAATAATGTAATTGACAAATATTCTTACTCATGCTCATTGCATATAGAAAATGCAAAGGTAAGATACTTGTCTGATACGCTGCTTACAGTTCGTAACTTAGTTTTATCTTTTATATAACCACCTATCAGTAATAAGATCATTTTACTGATTAGAATAACGTATTATAACACATAGCACTGCTTATTGCAGTCAACACATAACCTAATCACTTTGTCACATATGTTTAACAACCATTGAATCACAAATAAACATATATCTAATCAAATTGTCTAAGGCCATATCAATTTCTGAAATATGTCGGTGTACCGACAACTTTATCGGGTAATTATTGAGTCTAAGACTTCTATACTGTAGCTCATCATCTGTAATTATCAGTCATATTATTTTTAAATAACTTAATATAATTTTAAAACATTTATTATAATTTATCATGAATTTTCAAACATCGGAATCATTATTAAATGATTTAAATATCAAACGATTCTATTATCATTAATATTTAATTAATATTAATCTACTAATGAAACCATTGCCAAAATATTAAAGTTATTTATAATAACTTAGAATATTTTTAAAGTATTTATATTACCCTTAAATGATTTTTAAAACTATTAAAATTATTTTTAAATAATTATCATTAATATTTAAATATTAATGTACTAGTTATCGAAATACTAAAAGTCATTAATTATAAGTTAAAATATTTGTAATTCATTTATATCTTTTTTTAAATGATTTTTAAATTAATAAAATTATTTATTTAATATAATTATTAAATTAATTTAATATCATTAAGAATAAATTAATAATCATTAACATTAAATTATTAATGAAATTATCCTTTAAATATTAAAAGCTATATTTTATAACTTAAAATATTTTTAAACACTTTATTTACATTTAAAATAATTTTTATAATATTAAAATTATTTTTAAACTAATTTATTTAATATAAATATTAAATAACCTTAATATCATTAATAATAATTTATTAATGAAATTTAACTTTAAATATTAAAAGTTATATTTTATAACTTAAAATATTTTTAAACTATTTATTTTCATTTAAAATGATTTTTATAATATTAAAATCATTTTTGATTAATTTATTTAATTTATTTATTAATAAAATCTAATATCATTAATATTAAATAATTAATGAAATTTACTTTAAAATATTAAAATTTATATTTTTTAACTTAAAATATTTTTAAATAACTTATTATCATTTAAAATGATTTTTAATATAGTAAAATCATTTTTAATTTATTTATTTAATGCATTTAATAAATAAATTAATTATCAATAATATTTAAATAAATACTAATATTTATGAAAAATATTTCAAATTATTAATATTTAATTTTCATAACTTTAAAATAATTTTTAAAATTATTTTTGGAATTTTTAGAAATTAATTACTATTTTTAAATAATTTTCGGAATTTAAATAATTAATTTTAATAAAAGTGACGCTAAAGACTGCGTATAGCGACAGAACCGTCGCTATAGGTGTTCTTCGCGTTGTTGGCCAAACCTAGAAATTCAAGTCAGTTTGCCAAGTACCACGTTTAACCAACAATTAATCTTCACACAAAGTGTTTCTGGACATGTTGATGCTCAGATCATGTAGTACAAGTACAAGACTACACGATCCAACAATAAACATCATCATAACATGCATAACCAGAGAGATCTGAGCCTCTAAAGTGGCTGTCAGACCTGTTCTTCATTTTCTAGGTTACCCAGAAATGAAGAACAGTTCGTGAGGCCTACTTTGGGCTTCCACAACTTGTTAATCATGTGATGTTTCTATGATATAATGCATCCAGTACATACCCAACATGACAAGGAAGAGCTCTATCACATTATATCACTGAAACAACAACAGATCAAACATAACAAGGTCGGTCAAACCATATCAGGCGACATGGTCAAGCGTTTTCTGGGTTACCCAGAAAACAGCTTCCATGTTCGTCTGTCCTAGTTTGACCATCCATTGCAATCATCCAGCTTGATATTTTGGAGATGTTAAGGCTAAAACATATAGTATAAACTACATACTACAACATGAATTCAACAAACAACATAAATAAACAATGCACTGACAGATCTAGCCGATCAAAAGTGTTGTCAGACCGTTTCTGGGCTGTTTCTGGGTTACCCAGAAACACCCGGTCAGGGCCGGTCAACGACTTTTGACCTTGCTTATCTTGCAATTTGGACTCGATATAAGTCTTATTCTTGATCCAGATCCAAGAGCACATAACAGACTACAACTACAAACTTTAAAAACACAAAAATCATTAAAGATCACATAGATACAAGGCCTAACAATCGTTGTCAGACACCAAAACAAAATTTTTCCAAATTTTGTAGAATCTCAAATTCGAGCCTCTAGATGTTATGGATCTAACATCTAGCAACCCAGATCATCATTAGACACCTTATATAACATGTTTAACAAAAAAATCTAACATATAACAACATATTTTTGGTCATATTGTATGGCTAGGGTTTATACCTTATATGATCACTTCCTATATTCTATACTTCTGATATGTTATGTATGATCGTGGGGCTGTTCTTAGGGACTGATTTAGCAAAAACAATTCAGAGGTGTGGAGCTTGGGAGAGTTAAGTTGAGTATTTGTGCAAAAATTAGCTAACAAATGATATTTTCTCTCTCTCCAATCTATTTAAAATACATGTATGCATTGAACTTGGCTGAGCTAGAGCTGATTGCTGGCATTTTAAGTCACATAGGGTTAGTAAGATTAGGTCACCCACTTCTCCTATTGTCAAAACCTACAAACTAGCTTCAATAATTCATAAAAGGGCAAAATGGTCAATTGGATTACAATTTTAATGGCTTAAATGTAAACTTGTCAAACCCTTAGGGTTTAACCTTTAGGGTTTAACCCTAAGGTTTAACACAAATTATAGGATTTCCCCACTAGGATTTGCACAAAAAATAAAATAAAATAAAATAATAACAAATTTTAGTTTCTAAAATTTGTAATTAGGGTTTTCTAAATTAGATTAGTTTTCTAATTACTTTATACAGGAACATTAGGGTTTAATATCACTAATTATAATTAACATTGCTAAATTAGCAATTAGGGTTTATACTTTTGGTAATTAGGGTTACCACATTACAATTATGATTTCCAATTACTAAAATAGGGTTCTAGTTTAGTAATTAGGGTTTTCATAATTAACAATTGAAATTCTAATACTTGTTAATTAATCACATTAACACAATTACCAATCAATCCTAAACTATAATTTAAATTTCAAATTAGGGTTTAGCATTTAAAATTATGGTTTTTAATAACTTAGGATTTTCTAAAAATTATTTAGGGTTTTTAAATTTTTCAATCTAAATATTAATTAGGGTTGACCTAATTAATCAAAACATTATATAATACACATCATAAACCATATAACACAGTTATATAACAGTCTTGAATTTTCTATTTAAATTTAAAAATAGGATTAAACAAATTAATGTTAGGGTTTGGTCATAATACACCATAATTGACAAACCATCCTCAATACGTACCTACAGTACTTATTTATAGCACTGAAAAATCAAAATATAATTAATATTATATTATTATTTTCATTCCTTGATAAAAATCCAAAATTAGGGTTTGGATTTCATATCTGATTTATTCTTTCATATTTAACCTTAATAATTTGTACTAAAATTCATATAATAAAATAATTATTATAATTATTCTAAAAATCACTCCATATGTTATTTAAATAATATATGATTATATATTCATGGAAAATAATTAATAAAAACCTTTCTACCATATTAATAATAATCAATAATTCAAAAATAAAATTATTTGTAAATATTCATGTAATAAATATATTTTTACTTATCACATAATTACTTATACACATTATCTTGTACAAATCCTCATCTTTAAAAAGAAAAAAATTTATACGTAAAATTTCTGATTTAATTATATAGAAAATATCGGGTTGCTACATTGACCCTCCCTTATAAAGATTCCGTCCCTAGAATCACCGTTTTGAAACCTATACATACAAGGGTACATAGCATACACAATCATTGCAAGTAGATCTCGATCAACTTTGATCGAATTGATCTTTAACTATTCACGTAAAGCTTGTCTTTCTGATTAAAAGGAAATTTGATTTCTAAAAGAACTCAAATTCCTCTTCAAAATTTCTTTAGAATTAATATACTATATATAGGAAAATTATGTATATAATAAAATAAAAGTTATACGAATAATACCTGAAATCCCATTGCCAACTGCCATAGCGTCCTGGACAGTCATGTTGTAGGCCCTTGTTGTTGATTTTGTTGGCTTGCTCGACGATGTAGGTCCCGTGATTGCTAAAGTCCCGCTGCCAGTGTCAGTATTCACACTTCCTGCCTTTGCCCTTCTCTTCGGACAATCCTTTACCTTGTGTTCAGTCAATTCGCACAAAAAACACCCACTGTTCATTCTTGGATTGGGACAGTTGGGAGAGATATGACCCTCCTGCCCGCACTTATAGCATACGAACTTTCCTTTCACAATTCTTACACGGCACAGTCTGTTTCTTCACACCTTCTTGCTTCACCTACACATTCCCAAAGTTGTTCACCTTCCTCTTGCCATCTCCACTCCTGCCCCCACTATTAATTTCCACTTTCCTTGCTCCTTCGATCTTACCCTTATTCTTCCTCTCTTTGTTGTAGAGACTGATGGCCTCACTTCCCTCCTCAGCAATAATCGCCTTCTCCATGAGTGCTGCAAATGTAGGGATCTGCAACACTACCACCTTATTGTAGAGCCAGGGTTTCAATCCCAGCTCAAACCTTCTCGCTTTCCTAGCATCCGTATCAACTTGATGAGAAGCGAACCTAGCCAACTCATTGAACTTTGCGACGTATTCTGACACTGTCATATTCTCATGCTTTAATTCTAAAAATTTCACCTCCATCCTAGCCTGCATACTAGATGAAAAATAATTTTCAAAAAACAGTGTTTTGAACCTATCCCATGTAACTACAACTTCTCCAGCTCTCGCATGATTCGCTTCCCACCAAAAATTTGCCTCACCTTTCATCATGTAGGTGGCAAAAGCATTTTTTTGCCCCTCAGCTACCCTAGATATCACGAACGCTTTTTCAATCTCTTTAACCCAAGTATGGGCTTCAACAGGGTCAGTGGTACCTTTAAATTCTGGCGGTTCCACAACCTTAAAATCTTTGAAGTTAGCTAAGCGGTTGTCCGGCTGGTTCCCTGCGGCTGGTATTCCCTGTTGCATAGCCTGAGCTATCATGTTCGCGAAGTTCTGCATCAGGTCTGCTTGTTGTTGTCCCTCAACGTTATTGACAGATTCTTCTGCCCTTTGATTTCGAGCTCGACGTCTTGGCGGCATTATCTGATTAGATAAAATCATAAATTTAACTTACATTCTAAACCTTATCGCATAAATTTAATATTTTAAACTTGTTTCATTACTCAAACATAGATTCATATTCATTCAACGAATATTTTACATAGCATAGCACATACTGCTTTAATCATCAGCTATCCCTTTATGACTACAAAAGTCAGGATTTACAAACTTGATCATTACAAAAGTTTTAGAATATTACATTACACAGACAACTAAGCACACATATTACATTAAACACGCCTACACTACATAACCTATACTACCTATTTGCTACACCTTTTTTCTTGGACAACATTTCTCCTGATGACATTTTATCCCACTGATAAAACATGCTCCTGGTTTATAGTCAGGACAATACAGAGTGGTATGTCCCTCATAGCCGTAAAGATAACATATTCTTTTCCCTTTCTTCTTATCGAGTTTTCTTAAGTCATGGTCTTCTATCTTTCTTTTTCCTTCTTGCTCGGAGCTGCACACGATGTGCTGTTTGTGGCTCCCATTTGATCAATTTGGATTTTAAGCTTATCTTGTTCTTCCATTATTTCTATTAACGCCTGACGCAATTGATTATTTAATTAGCAGCTTCTCTATCTCTCACAGCCTTTCCAGAGAAGAAACCTTGTTCCTCAGATCATGCACCTCTGTTGATGCTTAATCAGCTTCAACTTTAGTGTCCGAATCACTATCTGTCAGCTCCACCATCTCCGGATCTGGTATTACGTTTTCTACAATAACCACATCGTCCGAGTTATTTTCATTGTGAGCCTCTATTTCAGCTATTGGCTTCGATATGAGCTCGGGTGTATGGATTTGATCCTTCTTCATGCTATAAGCATATAACAAGCCTTTTCCACAAGACATCTACACACATAAATTATCCTGATTAGCATATAGTATATACACACAGCAATTAAGAGTTTTATATAAGTTATCTTTCATTTTGTTTGACGATGAATTTATTCAATTCATCTCTTTTTAAACTCTATATGAGTTATTTATATTTTCAATGTT
Organism: Panax notoginseng; assembly: GCA_016801055.1. Lineage (NCBI taxonomy): Eukaryota > Viridiplantae > Streptophyta > Magnoliopsida > Apiales > Araliaceae > Panax > Panax notoginseng. The sequence goes on along the minus strand of CM029014.1, from coordinate 118,596,867 downwards.
TCCCTCTGTTCTAAGGTTATATCCTAAGGTCTAGCCCACCTAAAATTTTTAACCCTAAGCTCTGATACTAACCAGTGACGCCCCCAAATCTGGGTACTTGAAACCCGAACTCGATGCTTCACGATACCATTTCTATGAGCGGAATAATACTAATAATAATAACAATAATATAAAGATCAACTTAGTTTACATATATTCTCAGAGTCTGAATCTCAAGTACGTAACCTTTAAACATTCATTACAACCCATGATAGATATATATATATATATATATATATATATATATATATATATATATATATATATCATTGTCTTAATAATAATATCAAACTATTACATAACTACCACAAATCTTATTTGGTTAGCTTTCCTTTTCCTTTATTTCTGCATGAGCTTTCTGGTTCTTCACACTTGGCTGAAAACATTTAAATGAAGCAAGAGTGAGCATTTGAGTGCCCAGCAAGTAATAGCAATATATATATATATATATATATATATATATATATATATATATATATATATAAGCTTAAAGAATTTAAATGTTTTCTTTATACTATCCTTCTACAACAATGCAATAGTTGTGAAGTAATCTGAATCGATAATAATAACATAACAACCCTCTTTCAAATTTTTTGAAACTACGTAATGACTATAAATAGGGTTAAGGTGACATACTATGAACATTATTTTCATTTTCGAAAAGGTTAAACAGAACTTCATCTGTAAATCGTCATAACTTACGGGCATGGGGGTGATCAGCCCGTTGTACCCTATATTGATCAACACTACATGCAAGAACGAGGGTATCGTTCACTCTGTCCGCCTTGGGCGCATAAAAGTTTTCCCGTGTAAGGGATGTTAATACTTGTCTGGGTTCCAAATCAAAGATTTTACTTGTTTAACAATAATCTATAATTCAACATATATATATATATATATATATATATATATATATATATATATATATATATATACGGGTAATTGACAAAGGTGTATTAACGTGTGATTAAATACAATGATTATCCAAGTAGGGACACTTATATAACCATTTATAGAAATTAACGAACACTCTGGCGTGTTGGTTGAAATGTGCTGAGTTTTTCTTCTTTTCAAAAGTGGAGTGCTGGTCATTGGCGTGCTTGAATTGTAATAATAATAATATTATTTTATAATTTAGTCCCCTTTGGCTTTCTAGGATTTTCCTATAAATAGGTGCTTAGGTTAGAATTGAAAATCACACCAGAATTCATAAGTTTTCTCTCTATATTATCGAGCGTATTTTTGTAAGTATTTAGATATTTTAAGAGTTGCTATTCAGTGCAAGTTTCCTTCGGCATTACATCCGATATTCCGATCAGAAGTACTGTTATTTTGAGGTAAGGGATGTTATTTTCTTCGTAAATGATATTATTTCCTTCAATATCATTATGCCGAAATATTGATATGAATTTTATTGTAGAATTTCTACCTTTTTATGTCGGGGTTACTATTTACATATACGTCACTATTTACGTATATGTCACTATTAACGTATACGACACTATTCACAAATACGACACTATTCACAGAAAAATAAATTTTTCTCTTCTTTGTCCAAGATGTCTATTGTAGTTACTATCTTCGATTGTATCCATGTTTTGATCTTTATTCTTGAATTTTACTCCACTATGGTTTATTATGGAGCATTTTTGAACTTAGATAAATTGTAGTGCGAATCCCTATTAATATTTGTCCTTTTATCTCACTGGATTCGTTTTCTTTAAGATATTTTTCATCATCCTCAGTCCTAAATGATGATATTACTGAATATCTTTGGCCTGTAGTGCAAAGATGAATGATTAACTGATGAATATTTTTGGCCCGTAGTGCAAAGATGAATAGGTGTTTAGATGAACATGACCAACGGGTGATACAAATGAATATCTTTGGCTTGTAGTGCAAAGATGAATATTTGATGCAAGATGTATATCGATTGATGTTACTGGGATAAAATATTGATGATCGACTTTTAAATCTTAGAAGATAGTTGAATTCATTCTCTACTTGACTCTTCTAATGGATTATTGTTTCCGCTGTAGTTATTGATCTAAAACTTGTTGTCTATTATATTTTATCAGATTTTTCCTTGTTGAAGACTAATGATAATTTGTTGTATACTATCTTAGTCATAATATTCTTTACTTGGCTAGTTGAGCTCACCCTTTTCTTTTTTGTTCCATTTTTCTCAGGAGGCGAGAATATAGCGGGAACTAATCAGGGTGTGGAGTGATGTTTCCAGTCAGTTGTGTTAGTAGTCCTCACTATTTTATAAAATAGTATTTCAATAATTGTATTGAGGACATATTTGAGTGTGGATATTGTCTAGAAGATAATATTTGTATTTAAACTCACAGTTTATGTGTTGTCGTATTTTGCACGACAATTGTTGTAATGATGTTGTAGTTGTTTCTGTACCATGTATTTGGCAACTCAGAATGGGTGATGTACACCTATTTTGGGGGCGTCACAGTTGGTATCAGAGCTTAGGGATATGGTCTCTGGCGGAGATCGGGGAATAGAACTAGGAGGGGAGAGACGAGTAAATCCTTCGCTTGTGTGTCCTACCTAAGCTTATTTGTTGGCTGGTCAGAATATAGGGATATTATGTGATATGTTAATTTCTTTAATTAACCCTTGTTTTGTGGCAGTATTTGAGAATGGCAGCTGAGAACGTTAACAATCGAGTAAATGAGACCGTGGAGACACCTTTAATCACCACCTAGGGGAACGTGCAACAGGAAGGCAATATTCCTCCTGTAAACAACACTACCGAACAAATAATGAATGATGGAATATTTAGAAGCTTTTTGCAGTTCATGCAAAATCAGATGAGGGAGATTCGTGTACAAAATACGGGTGAAAATGATAGCAACGCATGGCTTGTCACAGCCAAGCAGTTCAAAGAGTTGGGACCACCAGAATTTACGGGAAAGCCAGATCCGATCAAGGCGGAGACGTGGGTTACATAAATTACCAAGATAACTGATGTCTTGAGATGCACGGAGGAACAGAAGGTTCCATTCGCCACATTTATGTTCCGTGATGAGGCATATTACTGGTGAGAATCTGTGAAGCGTACCCAGCCTGCCGCACTCAACATGTCTTGAGAAACGTTTCACGAACTGCTCAATGATAAGTACTTTCCTGAAAGTATTCGTCATAAGAAAGAGGTAGAGTTTACCAGACTAGAACAAAATAACATAACTGTATCTCAGTACGAGGCGAAGTTCGCAGAGTTATCCAGGTTTGCACCTCATTTGGTAGAGAATAAGGAACGAATGACACAGATGTTTCTGAGATGTCCAAAACCCGAGATTCGATAATATCTTATTTCTGATAAATTATCTTTATATTCAGATGTTGTGAACAGGGCTCAATTATTAGAGTGAGATAATGAATATGTTCAACCGAGGGACCACAACCAGGGTCATACCGGTGGCAGCAGTCATCGGAGCAATGAAAACCAGTGGGAGGAAAGCATTCGGACAAAAATGGTAACCACTCTGGTGGTAATCGTGGCCATGATGGTAAAAAAAGCGAGTCGGGGGAAGATTTCAAAAAGAGAAGGTACAACAATAATAACATGAAGTCGTCAGCACCAACATCAACTGTTTTTAGGGGAGGAGAACGAGCACTAGTCGTTCGTTATAAATGCGGGAAAGAAGGACACATCAGCCCAAACTGCCCACAACAATCCAAGGTGTGTTATAACTGTTAAAAGGAAGGTCATATAGCTAGAGATTGTCTTGTTGCAAAATCAGGTCCAACGGGATTGGTGACTCCGAAGGCTGTTCCGGACAAGTCAAAGTCAGCGGTTCCTGGAAGAACTGTAAGACCCCAACTTTTATAAATAAATATGAATTTTCTATAAATATCATTTTTGAATATTATGGAGTTAATTTGATATAATGTTATAGTTGTGGGTAATATTTATAAATTTTGCAAAGTACGCAAGTTGTTATATAATATTCGATTGGTCGGGGAATATTCGTTTTAACAGGGAATATTCGTACAACGGCACAATCATTGGTGGACCCCACAGCGGAATTATTGTCGGATTGAAAAAACGACAAAAATATTTTATTAAAAATAACGGCGGAAGTTTTACCATTGTTACTGTTGAACTACTCGGTAGTAAAAGTACAGTAATACATGTGGTTGTATAGTAGCACACGGTATTGATTATTAATGCTTATGTGAGAAGTCACTCAGTTTGATTCAATTATTGTCAGTTAATTATATAAATTATTTAGCGATATTGACGTTTTGTTTTATTCGTATTATTAACGTAATAAAACAGAAACATCTTTTTATATAAAACAAAATACTTTATTAAAGTTATTCTATAAATAGAATATATTATATTTTATTTAAAAGATTTTTCTTTAATATGGACCGTCAGATTAAAGTAATCAATCTGGACCGTTCATGGATTAGTTACTATGCATTCTATTTTTTTATAAATAGCAGCTCATTCTTTTATTATTTCTTACGAATTCACTGAACTCTAGAGAGAGAAACTATAGAGAGAGAGAAGAAGAGTATTCTGCTACTTAACTACTTCCTTATTTCAGCTCTTCTTTAAAACGGTAAGGGGTGTTATTCTTTCTTATTCATGAAGAGAACTTTTGTTATTCCATTTATTATTATTCTGTTGGAATAACCTGTATACGCGGTCTACCCTATACTTGGTGACATTCTTCTATTATTCTGTTGGAACATCCTGTCTGTGTGTTTTACACCGGACCTGGTTCCGTTTTTATTATTATTCTGTTGGAACATCCTGTCTGTGTGTTTTACACCGGACCTGATTCCATTATTTATTATTCTGTCGGAATATCCTGTCTGTGCGTTTACGCCGGACCTGGTTCCATTATTTATTATTCTGTCGGAATATCCTGTCTGTGCGTTTACGCCGGACCTGGTTCCATTATTTATTATTCTGTTGGAATAACCTGTCTGTGCGGTATATCGCATGCATGGTGATTTCTTTTGTTACCATTATTTATTATACTCAGTTGGTTAAGTTTTAACTTCTATACTCCATGAAATTAGTGGAATATCCTTGATAATTGCGGTTCATCCAGTATCTTTTCGAGAAAATATTCTTCTAAGCATTCTTGAATTTTACTCCACAAAGCAGTATCATGTTGACAATTTGGACGTTGTAAATTCTTGGATAAATTAATTCTTGAACTTGTTTTATTGAATTCTTATATCATTGTCATCATCCTCATGTTTATAAAATGTTGAAAGTCATCTGTGGCCTGTAGTGCATAGATGGACTTGGTATGATTATGACCAGGGATTATTCGGTATAATCATGACCGTAATGTTACAAATGATATGGTAAAAGTCCTCATTGGCCCGTAGTGCGTTGATGGACAGTTGTTGGCATTATCATGACCATTAATGAATATATGAATATCCTTGGTCGTAGTGCAGGGGTGATTCGATGATGTGGATATTTTATTAAGCTGAGTCCCAGCGATCACAGTGTTGAAAAACCTTTTAAATCATAAAAGATAGTAGAGTTTATTTTCTACTTGACTCTTTTAATGGATTGCTTGTTCCGCTACAGTTAAACTTGATGTCTATTATATTTTATCAGTTTAACATTGTTGAAGGCTAATGATATTTATTCTGCATTATCTTAGTCATAATATTTCTTACTGGGCTAGTTGAGCTCACCCTTTCTTTCACTGCTCTCTTTAGGAAATGAGAACGTAGCTGGGGCAAGTCGGGGAACGGAGTGATGGTCCGAATGATAGTATTAGTTAGTAGTTCTCACTATTCTATGTAATGGTGTGTTAATAAATGTAATGAGGACTCCTTTTTGAGTATGAATACTCTCTAGAAGATAATATTTGTATTCAAACTCACAGTTTATGTTTTGTCGTATTGTACACGACAGTTGTATTAGTAAGTTGTATTTGTATTCTGTACTATGTATCTGACGACCCAAGATGGGTGATATATACCTAATTTTGGGGGCGTCACAGTTGGTATCAGAGCTTAGGGATATGATCCCTGGCTAAGATGTGAGAATAGAACTGGGAGGGGATAGACGGGGAATTCCTTCGCTAGTATGACCTACCTAAGTTTATTTGCATGGTATTTAATTGGTCGGTCATAATATAAGGATAATATATGACATATCAATTAACTTTTATTTTGTGGCAGTTTCTGAAAATGGCATCTGAGAATGTTGAGAATAGCAATGGAGCACAGGCGACTGTTGATTCACCACATATCAATAATCAGGATAATGTGCATCAGGAAGGTGACAATCCTCATGCAAACAACAACACTGACCAGGTGAGGAATGATGGAATGTTCAGAAACTTTATGCAGTTCATGCAACAGCAGGCGAGAGCGGCTCCTGTCCAAAATATAGGTGGAAACACTGAAAACTCTCGGACGATCACCGCTAAACAGTTCAAGGAGCTGGGACCACCAGAGTTTAAGGGAGAGCCAAAACCACTTATAGCGGAAACATGGATAAAGCAGATTACCAAGATATTTGATGTCTTGGGATGCTCCGAGGAGCAAAAGGTTCCCTTTGCCGCCTTTATGTTACGAGGAGAGGCAGATTACTAGTGGAAATCGATTAAGCGTACTCAACCTGCCGCACTGAAGATGTCTTGGGAGAAGTTCCAAGAGCTGTTCAATGACAAATACTTTCTCGAAAGTGTTCGTCACATGAAGGAGGTGGAGTTCATCAAATTGGAGCAGAATAATATGACCGTGTCGCAGTATGAGGCTAAATTTGCTGAGTTGTCCCGGTTTGCGTCCCACTTGGTGGATAATGAAGAACGAATGATGCGAATGTTTTTGCGAGGTTTAAAACCTGAGATACGTCAACATCTTATTTCTCATAAACTGTGTTTATATTCAGATGTTGTGAATAGGGCTCAGTTAGTGGAGCGCGATAACGAGTCAACGCAACCAAAAGAGAGCAGTCGACGAAATGATAATACTAGTGAGAGCAGTCATCGAAGCGGTGACAACAAGCGAGGAGGGAATCAACAGGCCAGAAATGGTAACCACTTCGGTGGTAGTCAGGGCCAAAACAATAAGAATGGTCATTTCAAGAAGAGGAGATTCAACAATGATGGAAAGACGTCAGCACCAGCACCCATTGTTAAGGAAGGAGAACGACCACCTATCATATGTTTTAAATGCGGAGGGGAGGGGCACATCAGTCCAAACTGCGCGATGCCGTCTAAAGCATGTTATAATTGTGGAAGAGAAGGTCATTTAGCTCAATTTTGTCGTTTACCAAAAATAAGTTCAGCCAAGATGGAGACACCAAAGGCCGTACCAGAAAAGTCAAAACCGATAGTGCAAGGGAGAGCGTTTGTTGTGACCTCCCAGAAAGCAAGGAACCCGAATGAGGTCATCACGGGTAAGCTTATCATAAACTCTAACGAAGTCTATACTTTATTTGATACTGGTTCTACCCATTCTTTTATTTCTCCTACTTGCGCTCATCGATTAAATTTGATTCTGGAGAAATTAGACTTTGACTTATCTGTTGAAACTCCATTGGGAGAAACCTTCATTACATCCACGATTTATAAGTCTTGTTTGGTTTAAGTTGGTACCCACACATTACCTGTCGATCTTATTTCATTAAAAATACTTGCATTTGACGTGATTCTAGGGATTGATTGGTTAACTACTCATCATGCAAAAATTGATTGTTTTCATAAGGTTGTTAGCTTTCATATTCCTAATCGACCTATTATGCAAATTCAAGCAACCAAACCATTAAAATCAATCGCTGTCATCTCAAGCCATAAAGCTATTCATTTATTGAAAAACGGATGTCAAGCTTTCTTAGCTCATGTCACGGATCTAAACAAAAATACGTCAGTTTTGAATGATATTTCTATTGTTAATAAATTCCCTGACGTATTCCCTGAAGAACTTCCTGGCCTACCCCCAGAGCGTGAAATTGAATTTTGTATCGACCTTGAACCCGGTACAAAACCCATTTCCAAAGCCCCATATCGAATGGCTCCTATTGAACTTCAGGAGTTAAAGATCCAACTGCAGGAATTGTTAGACATTGGCTTTATTCATCCTAGTACTTCTCCTTGGGGGAACTCCTGTTCTATTCTTGAAGAAGAAAGATGGAAGTATGCGACTTTGTATTGATTATCGGGAGTTGAATCATGTCACCATCAAAAATAGGTACCCATTGCCACGTATTGATGACCTGTTTGACCAGTTGCAAGGAGCACAATTCTTTTCAAAGATCGATCTTCGTTCTGGATATCATCAGCTGAAGGTTAGAACTGAGGATATTCCAAAGACGACTTTTAGTACTCGGTACGAGCATTATGAATTCCTAGTCATGTCCTTTGGATTGACTAATGCTCCTGCTGCCTTCATGGATATGATAAACCGAGTATTCAAAGAATATTTGGATCACTTTGTGGTCGTCTTTATTGATGACATCCTTATTTATTCCAAAAGTCGTGAAGATCATGAGCAACACTTGAGGCTGGTACTCCAAAAGCTTCGTGAATACAAGCTTTATGCCAAGTTGAAGAAATGTGAGATCTGGCTGGAAGAGGTAGCATTCCTTGGGCACATAGTATCAAGTCGTGGAATATCGATTGACCCGGCAAAGATTGAAGCTATTCAAAGTTGGGAGCAACCTAAATCAGTGACCGAAGTACGTAGCTTTCTTGGTTTAGCTGGTTATTATCAGAGATTCGTAGAAGGATTTTCTCGAATAGCTACTCCATTAACTCAGCTGACTCGAAAAGATACAAAGTTCGGTTGGAGCAAAGAATGTGAGAAGAGTTTTCAAGAACTCAAGAGGAGACTCATTTCAGCACCTGTTCTAACAATACCATCTGGCTCGGAGGGATTTGTCATCTACGGTGATGCTTCGAGCAAAGGGTTGGGATGTGTTCTCATGTAACATGGAAAAGTCATAGCCTATGCATCAAGACAACTCAAGGAATATGAGAGGAATTATCCTACTCATGATCTAGAGTTGGCACCTGTTGTCTTTGCACTTAAAATTTGGAGGCATTACTTGTATGGGGAGAAGGTGGAGATCTTTACGGATCATAAAAGCCTTAAATATTTCTTCACTCAAAAGGAACTCAACATGCAACAACGACGTTGGCTTGAACTGTTGAAAGATTATGATCATACCATTCAATACCATCCTGGAAAAGCGAACGTGGTAGCTGACGCATTGAGTAGAAGATCATATGCAAGTACGAGTGCGATATTGTCAACACAAAGGCCCATTTTGTGTGACTTGCAAAGGATGGAGATAGAGTTAAAGACTCCAGGGACCCATGTGATGATGGCGAATATACGAGTAGAACCGACTTTAATCGATAAAGTTAAAGCTGCTCAAGCTACAAACCTGGAGCTGATGTGTATGAGGAAGAAAGTGTAAGAAGGTGCTATGCCGAAAGCAAGAATCGATGAAGAAGGAATACTTCGAGTCAACTCCAGACTTTGTGTTCCTAACAACCTTGATTTAAAGTATGAAATCATGATGGAGGCGCACAACACACCGTTTGTAATCCATCCTGGAAGTACCAAAATGTATCATGATCTTCGTCATACATTTTGGTGGAGCAATATGAAGAGAGAGATAGCGTTGTTTATCTCAAGGTGTCTAACTTGTCAACGAGTCAAAGCGGAGCATCAAGTACCAAAAGGCCCATTGTAACCACTTGAAATTCTAGAATAGAAGTGGGAGCACATTACCATGGATTTCGTTACCGGTCTTCCTAAGGTTTCTCAAGGTATAGATGCGATTTGGGTCATTGTTGATAGATTGACCAAGTCTGCTCATTTCTTACCGATACGAGAAACTTATACACTTGAACGTCTTGCTCGTATGTACATAAACGAGATTGTAAGACTGCATGGTATGCCAGTATCCATAGTTTCTGACCGAGACCCAAGATTCACTTCACGATTTTGGGTTAGGTTACAAAAAGCTATGGGCACGGAGTTACGATTTAGTTCAGCATATCATCCTCAGACGGACGGACAATCAGAGAGGACTATTCAAACTCTTGAAGATCTATTAAGACTCTGTGTCTTTGACTTCAAGGGAAGTTGGGACAAGTTCTTACCATTGGTGGAGTTTTTCTACAACAACAGTTATCAAGCAAGTATTGGCATGGCTCCATTCGAAGCATTGTATGGAAGAAAATATCGTTCTCCAGTATACTGGGATGAGGTGGGTGAAGCAATGTTGTTGGGACCGGAGTTGGTACGTATGACTACAGAAAAGATTCAAACGATCCGACAACGTATAAAAACCTCACAAGATCGACAAAAGAGTTATGCTGATCTTCATCGAAAGGACGTGGAATTTGATATAGGAGATCATGTGTTCTTACGTGTTACTCCATGGAAAGGAGTTACGAGATTTGGAAAGAAAGGAAAGCTCAATCCTCGATTCATCGGTCCATTTTTAATCCTCGATCGAGTAGGAACTGTGGCTTATAGACTCGCTTTACCGCCAAGTATGTCTCGTGTTCATAACGTTTTTCACATATCCATGTTACGCAAATATGTGGAAGACCTGAACCACATTATTGAGTTAGAACCGGACGAAATAGCGGAGGATTTGACGTATGAAGAAGTTCCTGTTCAAATCTTGGATAAGAAGGAACATATTCTACGCTCCAAGGTTATACCTCAAGTCAAAGTTTTGTGGAGAAACCACGATGTTGAGGAAATGACTTGGGAGTTAGAATCTGAAATGAAATCAAGGTATCCTTACCTCTTCGACATACCAGGTACGTACCCTAACTTCGAGGGCGAAATTTCATAAGAAGGGGAGGTTGTAAGACCCCAACTTTTATAAATAAAGATGAATTTTCTATAAATATTATTTTTGAATATTATGGAGTTAATTTGATATAATGTTATAGTTGTGGATAATATTTATAAATTTTGCAAAGTACGCAAGTTGTTATATAATATTCGATTGGTCGGGAAATATTCGTTTTAACAGAAAATATTCGTACAACGGCATAATCATTGGTGGATCCCACACCGGAATTATTGTCGGATTGAGAAAACGACAAAAATATTTTATTAAAAATAACAGCGGAAGTTTTAGCATTGTTACTGTTGAACTACTCGGTAGTAAAAGTACAGTAATACGTGTGGTTGCATAGTAACACACGGTATTGATTATTAATGCTTATGTGAGAAGTCATTCAGTTTGATTCAATTATTGTCAGTTAATAATATTAATTATTTAGCGATAATGACGTTTTGTTTTATTCGTATTATTAACATAATAAAACAGAAACATCTTTTTATAAAAAACGGAATACTTTATTAAAGTTATTCTATAAATAGAATATATTATATTTTATTTAAAAGATTTTTCTTTAAATATGGACCGTCAGATTAAAGTAATCAATCTGGACCGTTCACGGATTAGTTACTATGCATTCTATTTTTCTATAAATAGCAGCTCATTCCTTCATTATTTCTTACGAATTCACTGAACTCTAGAGAGAAAAACTATAGCGAGAAACTATAGAGAGAGAGAAAAAGAGTATTCTGCTACTTAACTACTTCCTTATTTCAGCTCTTCTTTAAAACGGTAAGGGGTGTTATTCTTTCTTATTCATGAAGAGAACTGTTGTTATTCTATTTATTATTATTCTGTTGGAATAACCTGTATACGCGGTCTACCCTATACTTGGTGACATTCTTCTATTATTCTGTTGGAACATCCTGTCTGTGTTTTACACCGGACCTGGTTCCGTTTTTATTATTATTCTGTTGGAACATCCTGTCTGTGTGTTTTACACCGGACCTGGTTCCATTATTTATTATTCTGTCAGAATATCCTGTCTGTGCGTTTACACCGGACCTGGTTCCATTATTTATTATTCTATCGAAATATCCTGTCTGTGCGCTTACGTCGGACCTGGTTCCATTATTTATTATTCTGTTGGAATAACCTGTTTGTGCGGTCTATCGCATGCATGGTGATTTCTTTTGTTATTCCATTCTTTATTATACTCAGTTGGTTAAGTTTTAACTTCTATACTCCATAAAATTAGTGGAATATCCTTGATAATTACGGTTCATCCAGTATCTTTTCAAGAAAATATTCTTCTAAGCATTCTTGAATTTTACTCCACAAAGCAGTATCATGTTGACAATTTGGACGTTGTAAATTCTTGGATAAATTAATTCTTGAACTTGTTTTAGTGAATTCTTATATCATTGTCATCATCCTCATGTTTATAAAATGTTGAAAGTCGTCTGTGGCCTGTAGTGCATAGATGGACTTGGTATGATTATGACCAGGGATTATTCGGTATAATCATGACCGTAATGTTACAAATGATGTGGTAAAAGTCCTCATTGGCCCGTAGTGCGTTGATGGACAGTTGTTGGCATGATCATTACCATTAATGAATATACAAATATCCTTGGCCGCAGTGCAGGGGTGATTCGATGATGTGGATTATTTTATTAAGCTGAGTCCCAGCGATCACAGTGTTGAAAAACCTTTTAAATCATAAAAGATAGTAGAGTTTATTTTCTACTTGACTCTTTTAATGGATTACTTGTTCCGCTACAGTTAAACTTGATGTCAATTATATTTTATCAGTTTAACATTGTTGAAGGCTAATGATAATTTATTCTGCATTATCTTAGTCATAATATTTCTTACTGGGCTAGTTGAGCTCACCCTTTCTTTCACTGTTCTCTTCAGGAAATGAGAACGTAGCTGGGGCAAGTCGGGAAATGGAGTGATGGTCCGAATGATAGTATTAGTTAGTAGTTCTCACTATTCTATGTAATGGTGTGTTAATAAATGTAATGAGGACTTCTTTTGAGTATGAATACTCTCTAGAAGATAATATTTTTATTCAAACTCACAGTTTATGTTTTGTCGTATTGTACACGACAGTTGTATTAGTAAGTTGTATTTGTATTCTGTACTATGTATCTGACGACCCAAGATGGGTGGTGTATACCTAATTTTGGGGGCGTCACAAGAACGTTTGTCGTGACTGGCCAAAATGCGAGAAACTCGAACGAGGTGATCACAGGTAAGCTAATCATAAACTCTTGCGAAGTTTATACCTTATTAGATACCGGTTCTACCCATTCTTTTTTCTCTCCTCCTTGTGCTCAATGTTTGAACTTGACTCTAGAGAAATTAGACCTTGACTTATCTGTTGAGACTCCGTTAGGAGAAACTTTCATTACATCTACTGTTTATAAATCTTGCTTGATTCAAGTTGGAACCATCACATTACCTGCCGATCTTATTTCGTTGAAAATACTTGCATTTGATGTGATTTTAGGGATTGATTGGTTAACTATTTATCATGCCAAAATTGATTATTTACGTAAGGTTGTTAGTTTTCATATTCCTAACCAACCAGTTATGCGAATTCAAGCAACCAAACCACTAAAGTCAATCACTACCATATCAAGCCATAAAGTTATTCATTTATTGAAAAACATATGTCAAACTTTCTTATCCCATGTCACGGACTTGAACAAAAACACGTCAGATTTGAATAATATTTCTATTGTTAGTGAATTTCCTAACGTATTTCCTAAAGAACTTCCCGGTCTACCCCCAGAACGTGAAGTTGAATTCTTTATTGACCTTGAACCTGGTACAAAGCCCACTTCTAAAACCCCATATCGAATAGCTCGTATTGAACTTCAGGAGTTAAAGGTCCAACTATAAAAGTTGTTAGACATCGGTTTCATTTGTCTTAGTACATCTCATTGAGGTGCTCCTATTTTATTCGTTAAGAAGAAAGACGGGAGTATGCAACTTTGTATTGACTACTGGGAATTGAACCATTCACCATCTAGAATAGGTATCCGCTACCTTGCATTGATGACCTGTTCGACCAATTGCAAGGAGCACAATTCTTTTCAAAGATCGATCTTCATTCTGGATATCATCAGCTGAAGATTAAAACTGAGGATATTCCGAGGACTGCCTTCAGAACTCGGTACGAGCATTATGAATTCTTAGTCATGTCTTTTAGATTGACTAATGCTCCTGCTGCTTTCATGGATATGATGAACCGTGTGTTTAAGGAATATTTAGATCAATTCGTTCTTGTCTTTATTGATGACATCCTCATTTATTCCAAAAGTCGTGAAGATCATGAGCACCATTTGAAGCTAGTACTTCAAAGGCTTCGTGACAACAAGGTATATGCCAAGCTAAAGAAATGCGAGTTCTGGCTTGAGGAAGTAGCATTCCTTGGGCACGTGGAGTCAAAACATGGAGTATCTGTAAACCCGACGAAGATTGAAGCCATACAAAGTTGGGAGCAACCGAAGTACGTAGCTTTCTGGGCTTAGCTAGTTATTATCGGAGATTCATGGAAGGATTTTCTAGAATCGCTACTCTGTTAACTCAGCTGACTCGAAAAGATACAAAATTCATATGGAGCGAGGAATGCGAAAAGAGTTTCCAAGAGCTCAAGAGAAGACTCATTTTAGCACCTGTTCTGACAATACCATCTGGTTCGGATGGATTTGTTATCTACAGCGATGCTTCAGGAAAAGGGTTAGGATGTGTTCTCATGCAACATGGGAAAGTCATAGCCTATGCTTCGCGACAACTCAAATAATATGAGAGGAATTATCCTACTCATGATTTGGAGTTGGTAGTAGTCGTTTTCACGTTGAAGATCTGGAGACACTATCTGTATTGTAACAACCCCAAAATTCATACAACTCATTTATCGACTTCGGTCGTTAATAACACATCTAATTTCTGAATTTACATCATTATTCGATGTTAAACTTTATAAAATACGAAATAATTTAAACTTTTATATCTTCTTACTTTAATTCCCTGAATCAAAACCTTTATCATCTACATGTCTTTGAATCAATCTTATTTTATGATTCACTTTATCACTGTCGTTCTATAAAATTTTACATTTCAATCCGATAACCTTTACATATCAGATAACTCTAACTTTAGCTTTACAACTCAACATAATACTATACATCATAAAACATTTAATACATCTCATGAATCTTAATCATGTTATAAAGAAATAACAACTTTAGCAAAAATATTAATCTTCGTGTATTATTTCTGATCCACGTCATTCAAGTAGCACATAGTGTTACCTTCAATCCTTAACCTGTAAAAATGGTTATTTGTAAGGTTGAGCTTGACAGCCTAACAAAATCTAACAGTTTTCACACATCACGTAGCACATAATAACATGCTCAACATAGATCTCATAAACATTGGACTAACATAACATACATGCTACAGTGCATGTAACAAGTATAAAGATTGAGTTCCTTACTCAATCAGCATGCTTTACTCAATCGACGTAGTCATAAGTTGACTTTAACATTTCATACATTCAATATATATATAACACATCATGCTCTTCACAATAAAGATTTAAAACAGTTAATCACCAAGTTCACATAGCAAATACGAACTGAAAGACATGCCTTGATCATTGTTTACCAATAACAGTTTAACAGCTTACAGTTATCTGCACTTCACGTGCCCTACACAATTATATAATCATACGCATCAACTATTAGTCACATAGCAATGCATAATAATTGTAATGTAAACTTTACTCTACCTCCCATAACCCTTCTTATTAATCAATACACAATGTTCAATTTGATTGTGTTAACTTTTAACTTATATCTCACTATATTTCATACTCGAAGTTATTCAAGTGTTTAAGTATTACTAGGAATCATTATTGGTTTTATATTAAACCCATTTCATATCTTATGATATTCATTTCATTTGACTTAAAACACTTTTTACGTTCATTAACACTTGTCACGGCGTTTCGATGTTTATTCGTCACACGCCCGATTTGTCTCTCTTGTGTATGCTTAGTATGCTTATACAACTTATCTAATACATCATTTATCAATGTTAAGTATCATTATGTTTACTAACATTCATGTTTTATAACTTAGAATAATATCTTTTATTGTCAGAAGCACTACACTTGCATACGTGCATGCCCGACGCCCTCCGATTGCCTCCGAAAATACAACAGTCCCAAAAATGACCATTTTGACCCTTTCTAATGACCTCAAATTGAAAAACTTAAAGAACAAAGGTTGTAGGTGTAAGAACCTGAATTTTTTAGAAAATATTAAAATAAGAATTTAGTAAATAAAATTCTTAAAGCATGAGTTGGGTTCGAACGAGTATATATATTTATGTGATACGAGGTATGTAATATTGTGTTACATAGGGTATATGAGCTATGTAATATGTGATGTTGTGTTTTAAATATATATCGTTATTATATATTTGTTATAAATTGTAGAGATAAATTAGTAAAGAAGATGGATAGGAATTTGTCTATTGATGTTAAATAATTTATGTGAAATTATTTTATAATAGTAGTTGGTGACATTAAATATCTTTGATAATCACCAATTTCTTGAGTATTTGTACGGGTACGTATCAAGTCTAATGTAGTACAACCGTACTCTTTAATGGTGGATGTATAGGAGCTGGGCTAAATAATTCCTTCAGAGAGCGAAGGTATATACGAATTAGTAACCGGTCTAACTCACTGTGAAAAGAGTGTAGACGAGACGAAAACTAATTTGTTGGTTGTTTGTGGGAAACTACTCAGTGTACTATATTGAATACTATTAAAGGCTCGACGCGTGCTATGTTTAGACTGGTATATATATTACTCAGAATGGTATTATGTGAGAAAGTCTAATGTACGAATAACGTTAAATATATATACGTTATTAAAGGGAGACATAAATCATTATATCTTTAAACGGATATTTAATATTTGAATAAATTATTTTGGGAACAATTTATAGAGGGAGAGAGAAATAATAATTATATTTCTAATATGGGATATTAAAATAAATTCCAATATTGAGTTATTTTAATAAAAGGAGGAAATGTTATTTTTGAATAATAATATTACCTTATATATTTTTGTGTGAGGTATGATTAATAATATAGTAAATATATTAAAACGTATTCGCTATATGTAAATAAATTAATGGAAACAATTTATTATAATAGAAAATAAACTTATTATCTATTTTCTATATATAATATATGTACATGTGTCGTACGTATAGTTAATTGATATTATATTAAAAATAAAATCTTGAGACAATAAGTAAATTAATTTCTAATTGTAAATGTCTTTATTCGGAGAAGACATAATGTTTATGTTATAACAAAATAAATAATTTCTAATGTATTTTTAAGGGAGTTAATTAATGAAAGAAAACTAAATAACTTAAGTTATTTTAATATTTTAAATAACTTAAGTTACTATTTTATTGTGATGTTATCATTTAAATAACTAGTGCAGTATATATTAATTATTATAACCATAAAGGTTATACTTATAATTAATTGAGGTAGTTTAGCATTTAAATGCTTGAGTCACACAAATATTATTGAATGAATAATAAATGTGGAGATTAAAAGAAGCTTAAGATCGAGCTTGTGAAGTATGCCTTGTGTGGCACAGCGATGAGATATATTGCCTTATAATATTAAATATTATGGACAATATACTAGTATCTAGCAATTATTTGATGGTATAGTGAATGATTATTATTGCGAGTGATAGCATGATAATAAGCATATTAGTTATAAATATTATAAGATTTATATTTATTGTGATGAGGCAATTAAATGTGTACTCTAAAAGATATGTGTTATTAATTTCTATTCCAATGGGTGATTAATAGTAAAAAGGAGATATTAAATATATTATATATATGGAATACAACTGCATTATATAGTGTAGTGCGACACTTATGTGACTATACTATATATAGTAACCATATACTGAGATTTATGAAAATTATATGAATACATCATAGAGGTGTATGTGACAATATGCGTGTGGGGAAACATTAAAATAGAATGTACATGGATTATATATATGTTGCATGACATCTACTACCTTGAAATATTAATTATGTGAATCATATTGTGACATTTAAATTAAGGCATGGGTAAAATATATACACTATGACATAAGAATGAGGATTTTGTATAAGTGTATAACATAAGAATACAAGAGAGCTAAGTTAGTGGAAGTGTCCCAAAAAGAGTATCCCATTTGTCTCATTCCTCACTCACGTGTAACCCAAAAAGGCTAAGGCCTATGTTCTTCTTTTCTTCCAAGCTTCCTATCTAATGATCATGGGGGAGTGGTGGTGATGATGAAATCCAACTAACATTCAACAACTCCTTCTTACCCTTCATACAATTCTTTCATCCATGAGTTTGATTTAGGGGAAGATGTCATTGTCTGGGTTTTGGATGTTCTATAAATGAGAGCTCCCCTTCCATTGTTACTTTGCTGAGAATTTCATTGAAGGTGAGGTTGAGAGCATACAAGCATTCTGATAGCTTGAGAGTTTATAGTAGCAAGATTCATTCAATTTCAGAAGGTATAACCTCTCCTCATTGCTTCAATTTCATTCTCTATAAAAAAATGGAGTTTTGAGTCTTAAATTTCAAATTCTTGAATTCATGGAATTGGATGATAATGAGATTAGGTAATATTCATATAGTTGTTATATAAGGTCATAAGCATGTTTAAACTGATATATGAGTGTTTGAAAACAAATTCGTGGGTAA
Source organism: Panax notoginseng (assembly GCA_016801055.1). Taxonomy (NCBI): domain Eukaryota; kingdom Viridiplantae; phylum Streptophyta; class Magnoliopsida; order Apiales; family Araliaceae; genus Panax; species Panax notoginseng. The sequence goes on along the minus strand of CM029014.1, from coordinate 118,578,176 downwards.
TTTCTGTGTTTGGGCTGAACAGTTGCCGAAGCCAACTGTTCCTGGTTTGAACTAGGCGTGGCGCAACTGCGCCGTATTAACACTTCGGCGCAGCGCAGCTGCGCCGTTTCCTGAATTCAGTTTTTAGTTCTGTTTTGTAATCTGCCAAAAGTTAGTCTCTCATTATGATTTATAATAGCATGTAAGCATGTGTAAGGGGTGTACATAGATATATGAACCTAATGTGGGCATGGTTTACTAGATTAGCATGATTAATGAAAGTCTATGGTTTAGACGAAAGTTTGTACTTTGAATTTTGAGAACGAACTATGTTCTGCAAATTGTGAACCTAGTAATCTATACATGACTGATTTTACACCTAGATGAACATGTTATGGTGTACATAGTTCTTTTGTTCATGACCACCTTATTAGGCTTTGTGTTACAGAAGTTTTTCAAGAAAAAGCTTAGCATAGTGAACTAACATGCATGACTACTACATGATTTAAACTCTGACCTTGAGAGCATGATAACATGACTTGACTATATATGTTTAGAGTTTTGAAGTTGTCTTGTGTATGTTAGATTACATAGTTCGAGCCTAAAAATGGTTTCAAAAGTAAACTTGAACATATCTTCAAAATCTAGTTGCATCACATGGATATCTAGATTCTAAAGGAGTTATAAGTCATGTTATGTCTATAATATCCCTAGATATGATTCATATGTGCTATATTGCATCATTTATGATAAAATGATTTCAAAGACAACCTCGAGCATGTTTTCGAACTTAAGTTGCATTACATATGAGTATTTAGATTTTAAAGGCTTGAGATGCCATGTTATGTTTCATTATGTCTCTAAACATAAGTCTTATATGTTAAACATAATGGAAGTAAACCAAGCATGAGGTTAAAGCATGTTTTAAAGTGTTAAACGATGCTAGCTATGAGTAAAAGATATTAATATGTACGAGCATGTATAATACAGATTATGTGACCTCTTTATGAGAACATAAGGCTAATTAGTACACCTAGTGATTTCATAACCCTATTTGGTTTTGATTTCGTGAAAATCCTAAACTAAAGTCTATAAGGTTGAACTTGAAGTGGTCATACAAGTATGTAAAGACCTTTTGTGAGTATATATGAGAAGTGTAAGTGTCTAAGTGTGTTAAAGTTCGGACAGAAACCACAAGCAGCAGTTGAGTCTAGGCTTAGCCAGGGGACGGCGCATCTACGCCTGTCCTAGGCTTAGCCACGATCCAGCTGCGTCGTGCAGTAGTCATAAGCGACTTCTATTTTTGAATTTAATGTGTGAAGCATGCTTATATGATTACTTTAACTTGTAATATACGACCAATATGCTATGTAAGGTGTTAAGAAGCATGCTATGTGGTAGAGATGAATGTTAATTTTGATTTTCGAATGTTAAAGTCCAAAGGAATACTTTCAAGATATTAAGCGATGATATGTTGTTTGGATTTGTAATGTATTACAAACTGAATTGTGCTATGAATATATAGTATAGGTGATGTTGTATGAAGTTACGACTAAGTTAGATGTTTATGTGTACGTTTGAACTTACCTATACGAGTTTTAAATATGTCGATCACATAGCGAGTTAAGTGTGTGATAAATATATACGGATGTTGATGTCATGTCCGAATGGTTAAGGCATACCTATACGGACCTAGCTATTCCGAGAATGCGATGAGAAAGTGAAGTGTAGGTTTTTCGAACCTAGTTAGAAAACAATGTAACATTGATATTACATTGAGAATGCATGAAATATGTTACTAATGGATATGAATCCATGATTATATAACTGTGTTGGAATACACGAAGTGCAAATAAGCGTTAAGCATTTAAGTCGTAGTTCATAAACTACGAATTAGGAAAGTATTTCAGTTCTTATTTGTTATATGAATTCGATAACTGTTAGTTGAGCTATATTATGCTATGCAAATGTTGATGTATATATATGAAATGCATATGAGATATGTATGAAATGTGAAAGTTGATCTTTGATGATATGCTTATGTTAGTAAATCTTTATGCCTATTATGTGTGGAGTAATATGCGTAGTTAATATTAATTGATTATGAATGCATGAACTGAATATGCTATTATATGCTATGTGTTACATGAAAACTTTTAGAATTGCTGGGCTATCGAGCTCACCCTTGCAAATAACCACTTTTACAGGTTAAGGACACACGGTTAAGGTTACGTGCTACTTGATTGATAAAGTTCAATCACATCAAAAGAGATTGATTTGTTTAATTAAATAGATACTCTTGAACCATGTTTAGGTTCTAGTAAATGTACATGATAGTAATTTACGACGTGTAATACATGTTCAGTTGTAAAGTTATATTATGTGATACATAGAGAAATTTGAATCGAGATGTAAAGGTTTATACGGAAATAGAATGGAGTGAATCGTAGAATAATTTGATTCAGGGATTTATAATCGATTCAAGTTAAGACATCAATAAAAGATTATTTTTCAAAGGAGATTGAAAAAATTTAAATTATTCCGCATAATTATATAACATCGAATGTGATGTAATACAGGAATAGTAAATGACCAAGTTGTGGAACTTATAAAAGTTTGGGATCATTGTGCAGATCCTGGTAATGGAAAGAATTTATATTCTGAATTGTAATAAGCAAAGTTATATTCATTAAGTTATGAATGAAAAATATAAATAGTTTGACGATAGTAGTATCGTGGCGGACCAGATTCGTGGATCAAAGGAACCCGGATTTGGGGTGGTCACAGGTTGGTCTATTCTTCCTTGTTCCGGATCATCTTGAATCGCCTCAATCAGAGTTCGTATGAAAAAGTTATGACCGTTTTACCAAAATAGGTCAAAGCAGTCACACCGAACATACTTTGGGCGCGCCCGCGCCACATCCAGCGTGCCTACGCCACTTCCAGCTCCCGCACTCCTGGGCGATGCGCCCGCTCTTGGCCTGGCCCAGTTTACAGTTTTTACCATAACTATCTCGTTTTAAGTCTGAATTAGTTGGTTTTCGATTGTATGGACTCGTAATTCATAGAACTACAACATACTAAAATTATAACAATTTATAAAAATATTAACTGTGAGACCCCAAATTTTATGAATAAAGATTTAAATTTCTCGAATTTTTTTTAATATTATGGTGTGGATTTGATATAATGTTATAGTTGTGGGTAATATTTATAAATTTTGAAAAGTATGCAAGTTGTTGTATAATATTCGATTGGTCGGGGAATATTCTTTTTGTCGAAAAATATACATACGACGGTACAATCATTGGTGTACCCCACAACAGAATTATTGTCGAATTGAAAAAACGACAAAAATATTTTTATGAAAATAACGGCGGAAGTTTTACCATTAAAACTGTTGAACTACTCGGTAGTAAAAGTACAGTAATATGCGTGGTTGCATAGTAGCACACAGTATTTGTTATTGATGCTTACGTGAGAATTCACTCAGTTATACTCAATTATTGCTACAGTAATTGCTACATCGTATCTCTCATATTATTGATTCAATTATTGTCACAGTAGCATCTGTATAATATGTTATGTTATTAAATCAATAATTGAGACGGTAAAGTTATTCATATTATTATTTGCAATATTAACGATATCTAAAAGTTCTGCCAAGGAGAGGTTTGGTCACCTAATTGCGCGTCAATAGGGAGAAATCCTTATTGAAAAACCCCCTCTTTCCTGGAAACGACCTGGTCGATTAATATTGTGAATTATAATAAAGGTGATAAGTTTTGTTTTATTATTATTATAAATGTAATAAAACAGAAAACTTTTTATATAAAACAGAATACTTTTATAAAGTTATTTATTTTATTAGACTATAAATAGAATATATGATATTCTATTATGCATAGTATTTGCATAGTGTTTGTATAGTAAAATCTTTTTATATAAAACAGAATACTTTTATAAAGTTATTTATTTTATTAGACTATAAATAGAATATATAATATTCTATTATGCATAGTGTTTGCATAGTGCCTGCATAGTATTTGTATAGTAAAATCTTTTTATATAAAATAGAATACTTTTATAAAATTATTCGTTTTATTCGATTATAAATAGAATATATTTTATTTTGTTTAAAAGATTTTTTTTTATTAGAATATTTTATTAATACTGCATAGTAAATCAATATGGACCGTCCGTTTAAAAGTAAATCAATCTGGACCGTTCATGAATTAGTTAATATTCAGTCAATTCTCCTATAAATAGAAGCTCATTCCTTCATTATTTCTTACGAATTCACTGAAACTGCAAGACCCCAAATTATTAATAAATAAAATTTAAATTCCTCCATTTATTATTTTGAAATAGTAAGGGTTGAATTGATTAATGAGGTTAGTTATGGGTAAAATGCGCAAATATTTTAAATAAGCAAGTGGTTAAAAAATATTCATTGTTGTCGGGGAATATTCGTTTGGTCGTGGAATATTCTTCCTGTCGGAGAATATTCGTACGACGGCGCAGTCTTTTGTGAGCCCCATAACGAAAAGCGATTGGATAAAGAAAACGACAAGTAGAAGCTGTTTATAAATAACGGCGTAGTTACCGATAATACTGTTAAAATACCCGGTGGTTAAAACACAGTAATACGCGTGGTTGCACAGTAGCTCATGGTATTGCACCAATTATTGATTCTTACGTAAGAAGGCACTACTCAATAATTGTTATAGTAATTACTGTTCAATATTTTATTGATTCAATAATTGCTGCGTTGATATTTTATATTACTGTTGCTTTAATAATTGTCACTGCACAATATTTTCTATTACCGGAGCAATAATTCATATTATCTGAATAATATTATTAGATAACATTATTGACAATGTCTAGAAAGTTCTGTCTAAGGAGAGGTTTGGTCATCTAATTGCGCGCCAGTAAGGAGAGATCCTTATTGGAAAGCCCCCTCTTTCTTGGGAACTGTCTGGTTGTCAGTAATGTGATTCTGTAATATTATTTGTGAATAATTAATTATTGATTGATATGATGAGAAAAATATTGATTTTATGTGGATATAGATGAAGAAATTTTTTAATGTGACAATTGTTGAAAATTAATATTTTATTTTTTCTGATAAAATAATTTATTTAAATATATTATTTTAATAATATATTGATGGTGATATTTTTATAATGAATATGGGATATATGAGTATATAAGGAGTAAGAGTATTTTTATGGCATTAAATGATTAACACATGTTTTGTGTGTCGGTAGACCTCAATTCTTGACCGAAATTTGATTATAGCTTGTAAAATCATCCGTTTGTAGATTTCGGTCAATTTTTATTTGGAATTTGGAAAAACTTTCTTCTGCAAAGTTGTAGAGAATGAAATTTCATATAGAAAGGACATGTGGTTCGAATTTTTCTGATAAAAGGGCTATTTATTGTGAATTATTGAAGTTCCGAAGTTCCGAAATAATTGATTTTTGAAAGTTTTAATTATTTTTACTTACAAAATCATTTTTTTTTGCTTGGTGGGCTGCATTAAACATGTGCAAGGTGGCTGAATTCAGATTCAAGAGGTGGGTTTGACAATTTTGTAAATATAATTATATTATATTAAATTTTCTATTTTGGTGTTCTAAGCATTTTCATGTAAATAGGGTGCTTAGATTAGAATTGAAAATCACACCAGAAACTGAAGTTTTCTCTCTCTTTCTCTCTCTATATATTGAGCGTATTCTTGTGAGTATTTTAATACTTTGAATGTTGCTATACGGTGCAAGTTCAAGTCATAGCCTATATCCGGTGTTTCAACTAGAAGTATTATCTTTACATAGTAAGGGATGTTATTTTCTTCTTTACTGATATTATTTTCTTCAATATCATTATGCCGAAATACTGGTTTGAACTTTTTATCAAATTTAAAACTTTTTGTGTCGGGATTACTATTCACGTATACGGCACTATTCACGTATACAACACTATTCACCGAAAAAAATAAAATTTCTTTCTTTTTGTCCAAAATATCTATTATGGATACTAGCTTTGATTGTATCCATATTTTGATCATTCTTGAATTTTACTCCACTATGATTATTTATGAGGTATTTTTAGACATGGAATAGCTGAAATACGAATCCTTAATATTTATTCTTTTGTTTCACTGGATTCGTTTTCTTTAAAATATTTTTCATCATTCTCAGTCCTAAATGATGATATAACTGAATATCTTTGGCCTGTAGTGCAAAGATTAATGATTTTATGATGAATATCTTTGGCCGTAGTGCAAAGATGAACAACTGTTTAGATGAACATGACCAACTGATGAATAACTTTGGCCTGTAGTGCAAAGATGAATATTTGAATCAAGATGTATATTGATTGATGTTACAGGGATAAAATATTAATGATGGACTTTTAAAATCATTGAAGATAGTAGATTTCATTATCTACTTAACGTTTCTAATGAATTATTATTTCCGCTGCGAATATTGATTTAAAATTTGTTGTCTATTGTATTCTATTAATTTTTCCCTGTTGAAGACTAACGATATTTTTTTTCTATATTATCGTAGTCATAATATTCTTTACTGGGCTAGTTGAGCTCACCATTTTCCTTTTTTTTTCATTTTTCTTCTTAGGAGGCGAGAATGTAGCGAGTATTAATCAGGGTGTGGAATGATGGTTCTAGAAGTTGATTAGTAGTCCTCACCATTTTTATAAAAAAATGTATCAATAATTGTAAAAAGGACTTATTTGAGTGTAGATATTGTCTAGATGATAATATTTGTATTTAAACTCACAGTTTTTATGTTGTATTAATAAGGTTGTAGTTGTTTCTGTACCATGTATTTTGACGACTCAGAATGGATGTTGTATACCTATTTTGGGGGCGTCACAGTTGGTATCAGAGCTTAGGGATTTGATCTCCGGAGGAGATCGGGGAATAGAACTAGGAGGGGAGAGACGAGTAAATCCTTCGCTAGTGTGTCCTACCTAAGCTTATTTGTTGGTCGATCATAATATAGAGGTATTATGTGATTTGTTAATTTGTTGATTAACCCTTGTTTTATGCCAGTATTTAAGGATGGCAACTGAGAATGTTAACAGTGGAGTAAATGAGACCGTGGAGACGCATGTACTCACCAATGAGGAGAACGTGAAACAGGCTGGCAATGTTCCTCCTGTAAACAACATTGAGCAGACGATGAACGATGAGATGTTTAGAAGTTTTTTGTGGTTCATGCAAAACCAGACGAAGGAGATTCCTATTCAAAATATAGGAAGAAACAATGGCAACGCACAGCTGGTCACAGCCAAGCAGTTCAAAGAGTTGGGACCACCAGAATTTTGGGGAAAGTTGGATCCGATTAAGGCAGAGACGTGGGTTAAGCAAATTACCAAGATATTCAATGTCTTGGGATGCACGGAGGAACAGAAAGTTCCATTCGCCACTTTTATGTTCCTTAATGAGGCAGATTACTGATGGGAACCTGTGAAGCGTACCCATCCAGCCGCGCTCAGCATGTCTTGGGAGACATTTCAAAAACTGTTCAATAACAAATACTTTCCTGATAGTGTTCGTCATATGAAGGAGGTAGAGTTTATTAGACTGGAGCAGAATAACATGACGGTGTCCCAGTACGAGGTGAAGTTTGCAGAGTTGTCCAGGTTTGCACCTCATTTGGTGGAGAATGAGGAACGTATGACGCGGATATTTCTGAGAGGTTTGAAACCCGGCATACGTCAATATCTCATTTCTCATAAATTTTCTCTTTATTCAGATGTTGTCAACAGGGCTCAATTATTAGAGCGAGATAACGAGTACGGTCAACCGAGGGACCATAACCACGATCATACCGGTGACAGCAGTCATCAGAACAATGATAACCAGCGGAGAAAGAAGAATACGGACAAGAGCGGCAACCACTTTGGTGGTAATTATGGCCATGAGAATAGAAGAAGCGAGTCGGGAGGAGATTTTAAAAAGAAGAGATTCAACAATGATAATGTGAAGAAGTCAGCACCAGCATCAACTGGTTCCAAGGGAGGAGAACGACCACCTGTCATATGCTATAAGTGCGGAAAAGAAGGACATATCGGCCCAAACTGTCCACAACAGTTTAAGGTATGTTATAATTGTGGAAAGGAAGGACATATCGCTCGAGATTGTACCGTAGCAAAACCAAGTCCAGCGGAGATGGTGACTCAAAAAGCTATCCCAGAAAAGCCAAAGTCAACGGTTCCTAGAAGAGCGTTTGTCGTGACTGGTCAACATGCGAGGAACCCAAACGAGGTGATCACGGGTAAGCTAATCATAAATTTATGCGAAGTTTATACCTTACTAGATACCGATGCTACCCATTCATTTATCTCTCCTGCTTGTGCTCAACGTTTAAACTTGACTCCGAAGAAATTAGACTTTGATTTATCTGTGGAGACTCCGTTAGGAGAATCTTTCATCACATCCACTATTTATAAATCTTATTTGATTCAAGTTGGCACCATCACCTTACCTGTTGACCTTATCTCTTTAAAGATACTTGTATTTGACGTGATTTTAGGGATTGATTGGTTAACTACTCATCATGTCAAAATTGATTATTTTCGTAGGTTGTTAGTTTTCATATTCCTAACCAACCTGTTGTTCGAATTCAAGCAACTAAACCACTAAAATCAATCACTGTTATATCAAGTCATAAAGCCATTCGTTTATTAAAAAATGGATGTCAAGCTTTCTTAGCCCGTGTTATGGATTTGAATAAAGACACGTCATATTTGAATAATATTCATGTTGTTATTGACTTTCCTGATGTATTTCCTGAAGAACTTCTCGGTCTATCCCTAGAACGTGAAGTTGAATTCTTTATTGATCTTGAACCTTGTACAAAGCCCATTTCTAAATCCCCATATCGAATGGCTCCTATTGAACTTCAGGAGTTAAACGTCCAATTACAGGAGTTGTTGGACATCGGTTTCATTCGTCCTAGTACATCTCCTTGCGGTGCTCCTATTTTATTTGTAAAGAAGAAAGACGGGAGTATACGACTTTGTATTGACTATCGGGAATTAAACCATGTCACCATCAAGAATAGGTATCCGCTACCTCGTATTGATGACATGTTTGACTAGTTGAAAGGAGCACAATTCATTTCAAAGATCGATCTTCGTTCTGGATATCATCAGCTAAAGGTTAAAACTGAGGATATTCCGAAGACTACCTTCAGAACTCGGTATGGGCATTATGAATTCGTAGTCATGTCTTTTGGATTGACTAATGCTCCTGCGACTTTCATGGATATGATGAACCGAGTATTCAAGGATTATTTGGATCAGTTCGTTGTTGTCTTTATTGATGACATCCTCATATATTCCAAAAACCGTGAAGATCATGAGCACCATTTGAAGCTGGTACTACAAAGGCTTCGTGAAAACAAGTTATATGCCAAGTTGAAGAAATGTGAGTTCTGGCTTGAGGAAGTACCATTCCTTGGGCACGTGGTGTCAAAACAGGGAGTATCTGTTGACCCGGCGAAGTTTGAAGCAATACAAAGTTGGGAACAACCGAAGTCGGTAACCGAAGTGCGTAGCTTTTTGGGCTTAGTTGGTTATTATCGGAGATTCGTGGAAGAATTTTCTCGAATTGTTGCTCCATTCACTCAGCTGACTCGGAAAGATATCAAATTCGTATGGAGCGAGAAATGCGAGAAGAGTTTCCAAGAGCTTAAGAGGAGACCCATTTTGGCACCTGTTTTGACAATACCATCTGGTTCGGATGGATTTGCTATCTACAGCGATGCTTCAGTAAAAGGGTTAGGATGTATTCTCATGCAACGTGGGAAAGTCATAGCCTATGTCTCGCGACAACTTAAAGATTATGAGAGGAATTATCCTACTCATGATCTAGAGTTGGCAGCAGTCGTTTTCGCGCTAAAGATCTGGAGGTACTATCAATATGGGGAGAAAGTGGAGATATATTCAGACCATAAAAGCCTTAAATATTTCTTCACTCAAAAAGAACTCAACATGCGGCAACGACGTTGGCTCGAGCTGTTGAAAGATTACGACCACACTATTCAATACCATCCTGGAAAAGCAAACGTGGTAGCTGACGCATTGAGTAGAAGATCATATGCAGGAACAAGTGTGATGATGTCAAGTATACTCATAGAACCAACTTTTATCGATAAAGTTAAAGTTGCTCAAGCCACAGACCCGGAACTGATGCGTATGAAGAAGAAAGTGCAAGAAGGTGTTATTCCAGAAGCAAGAATCGATGAAGAAGGAATACTTCGAGTCCACTCCAGACTTTGTGTTCCTAATGATTCTGATTTGAAGTACAAGATCATGATGGAGGCACACAATACACCATTTACAATCCATCCTGGAAGTACCAAAATGTATTGTGATCTTCGACATACATTTTGGTGGAACAATATGAAGAGAGAGATTGCAAAGTTTATCTCGAGGTGTTTAACTTGTCAACGTGTAAAGGCAGAGCATCAAGTGCCAAAGGGTCCATTACAAACACTTGAGATTTCGAAATGGAAGTGGGAACACATTACCATGGATTTCGTTATGGGTCTTCCCACGATTTCTCAAGGCATAAATGTTATTTGGGTTATTGTTGATAGATTAACCAAGTATGCTCATTTCTTGCCGATACGGGAGACTTATTCCCTTGAACGTCTTGCTCATATATATGTAAATAAGATTGTGAGATTGTATGGCATGCTAGTATCCATAGTTTCGGATCGTGACCCAAGATTTACTTCAAGATTTTGGGTTAGCTTGCAAAAAGCTATGGACACGGATTTACAATTTAGTTCTGTATACCATCCTCAAACAGACGGACAATCAGAGAGGACTATTCAAACTCTAGAAGATCTATTAAGACTTTGTGTCCTAGATTTCAAAGAAAGTTGGGATAAGTACCTACCATTGGTGGAATTCTCCTACAACAACAGTTATAAGGCAAGTATAGGTGTGGCTCCATTCGAAGCATTGTATGGACGAAAGTGTCGCTCTCCAGTATGTTGGGATGAGGTGGGAGAAGCAACGTTGTTGGGACCAGAGTTGGTACGAATGACTACAGAGAGGATCCAAATGATTCGACAACGTATACAAACGGCACATGATCGACAAAAGAGTTATGCGGATCTTCATCGAAAGGACGTGGAGTTTAGTATTGGAGATCATGTATTGTTGCGTGTGGCTCCATGGAAGGGAGTTACAAGATTCGGGAAGAGAATAAAGCTCAATCCACGATTTATTGGTTCATTTCAGATTCTTGACCGAGTAGAAAATGTGGCCTATAGACTCGCGTTACCTCCAAGTATGTCTCGTGTTCATAATGTTTTTCACATATCCGTGCTTCGTAAATATGTGAAAGACCCGAACCACGTCATTGAGTTAGAACCGGACAAAATAGCCGAAGACTTAACATACGAAGAGGTACCTGTCAAGATCTTGGATAGGAAAGAGCATGTTCTACGCACAAAGGTCATACCACAAGTTAAAGTTTTGTGGAGGAACCATGCTATTGAGGAAATGACTTGGGAGTTGGAAACGGAAATGAAAGCGAGGTATTCTCATCTTTTCGAAATACCAGGTACGTATGTCAATTTCGAGGATAAAATTTCATAAGGAGGGGAGGTTGTAAGACCCCAAATTATTAATAAATGAAACTTAAATTCCTCTATTTATTATTTTGAAATAGTAAGGGTTGAATTGATTAATGAGATTAGTTATGGGTAAAATACGTAAATATTTTAAATAAGCAAGTAGTTATAAAATATTCATTGTTGTCGGGGAATATTCGTTTGGTCGTGGAATATTCTTCCTGTCGGGGAATATTCGTACGACGGCGCAGTTTTTTGTGGGCCCCATAACGGAAAGCGATTGGATGAAGAAAACGACAAGTATAAGCTGTTTATAAATAACGGCGTAGTTACCGATAATACTGTTAGAATACCCGGTGGTTAAAACACAGTAATACGCGTGGTTGTACAGTAGCACATGGTATTGCACCAATTATTGATTCTTACGTAAGAAGGCACTACTCAATAATTGTTATAGTAATTACTGTTCAATATTTTATTGATTCAATAATTGCTGCGTTGATATTTTATATTACTGTTGCTTTAATAATAGTCATTGCACAATATTTTCTATTACCGGAGCAATAATTCATATTATCTGAATAAAATTATTAGATAACATTATTGACAATGTCTAGAAAGTTCTGTCTAAGGAGAGGTTTGGACATCTAATTGCGCGCCAGTAAGGAGAGATCCTTATTGGAAAACCCCCTCTTTCTTGGGAACTGCCTGGTTGTCAGTAATGTGATTCTGTAATATTATTTGTGAATAATTAATTATTGATTTATATGATGAGAAAAATATTGATTTTATGTGGATATAGATGGATAAAATTTTTAATGTGACAATTGTTGAAAATTAATATTTTATCTTTTTTTGATAAAATAATTCATTTAAATATATTATTTTAATAATATATTGATGGTGATATTTTTACAATGAATATGAGATATATGAGTATATGAGGAGTAAGAGTATTTTTGTGGCATTAAATGATTAACACATATTTTGTGTGTCGATAGACCTCAATTCTTGACCGAAATTTGATTATAGCTTGTAAAATCACCCGTTTGTAGATTTCGGTCAATTTTTATTTGGAATTTGGAAAAACTTTCTTCTGCAAAGTTGTAGAGAATGAAATTTCATATAGAAAGGACATGTGGTTCGCATTTTTCTGATAAAAGGGCTATTTATTGTGAATTATTGAAGTTCTGAAGTTCCGAAATAATTGATTTTTGAAAGTTTTAATTATTTTTACTTACAAAATCATTTTTTTTTTGCTTGGTGGGCTGCATTAAACATGTGCAAGGTGGCTGAATTCAGATTCAAGAGGTGGGTTTGACAATTTTGTAAATATAATTATATTATATTAAATTTTCTATTTTGGTGTTCTAAGCATTTTCATGTAAATAGGGTGCTTAGATTAGAATTGAAAATCACACCAGAAACTGAAGTTTTCTCTCTCTTTCTCTCTCTATATATTGAGCGTATTCTTGTGAGCATTTTAATACTTTGAATGTTGCTATACGGTGCAAGTTCAAGTCATAGCCTATATCCGGTGTTTCAACTAGAAGTATTATCTTTACATAGTAAGGGATGTTATTTTCTTCTTTACTGATATTATTTTCTTCAATATCATTATGCCGAAATACTGGTTTGAACTTTTTATCAAATTTAAAACTTTTTGTGTCGGGATTACTATTCACGTATACGGCACTATTCACGTATACAACACTATTCACGAATACGACACTATTCACCCAAAAAATGAATTTTTTTTCTTTTTGTCCAAAATATCTATTATGGATACTAGCTTTGATTGTATCCATATTTTGATCATTCTTCAATTTTACTCCACTATGATTATTTATGAGGTATTTTTAGACATGGAATAGCTTAAATACGAATCCTTAATATTTATTCTTTTGTTTCACTGGATTCGTTTTCTTTAAAATATTTTTCATCATTCTCAGTCCTAAATGATGATATAACTGAATATCTTTGGCCTGTAGTGCAAAGATTAATGATTTTATGATGAATATCATTGGCCGTAGTGCAAAGATGAACAGGTGTTTAGATGAACATGACCAACTGATGAATATCTTTGGCCTGTAGTGCAAAGATGAATATTTGAATCAAGATGTATATTGATTGATGTTACAGGGATAAAATATTAATGATGGACTTTTAATAATGGTAAATTCTTTCGCTTGTATGACCTACCTAAGTTTATTTGGTATTTAATTGGTCGGTCAGAGTATAGGGATAATATGTGATATGTTAATTAACCCTTGTTTTGCGCCAGTATTTGAAAATAGCATCCGAAAATGTTGAGATAAGCAATGAAGCACGTAAGACCGTTGAGTCACCAACGATCAATACCCATGATAATGTGCAATAGGAAGACAATAATCCTCAAGTAAAAAACAACAACGATCAGATGATGAACGATGGGATGTTCAGAGGCTTTATGCAGCTCATGTAACATCAGGTGAGAGAGACTCCTGTTCAAAATGTAGGTGGAAATAATGGCAACCCACGGTCGGTCACCGCTAAGCAGTTCAAGGAGCTGGGACCACCGGAGTTTTTGGGAAAGTCAGAACCACTTAAGGCGGAGACATGGTTAAAGAAGATCACCAAGATATTTGATGTCTTGGGATGCTCTGAGGAGCAAAGGTTCCCTTTGCCACCTTTATGTTGCATGAAGAAGCATATTACTGGTGGGAATCGATAAAGCGTACACAGCCTGATGCACTTAAGATGTCTTAGGAGAAGTTCCAAGAGTTGTTCAACGATAAGTACTTTCCTGAAAGTATTCGTCACATGAAGGAGGTGGAATTCATCAAGTTGGAGCAAAACAATATGACCGTGTCGCAATACGAGGCTAAATTTGCAGAGTTATCCCGGTTTGCATCCCATTTGGTCGATAATGACGAGCGACTGACGTGAATGTTTCTAAGAGGTTTGAAACCCGATATACGTCAATACCTCATTTCTCATAAACTTTATTTATATTCAGATGTTGTGAATAGGGCTCAATTATTGGAGCGGGATAATGAGTCAGCACAATCAAAAGGTAATGACCAGCAACACGATAATAATCATATCAGTGGCAACGGCCATCAGAACAATGATAACCATCGTGGGAGAAATTATCATGCCCGGAATGGTAACTAGTTCGGTGGTAATCAATGCAAAGATAATAGGAGTGGAAATTTCAGAAAGATAAGGTTTAATAATGATGGAAAGACGTCAGTACCAACACCCGTTGTTAAGGAAGGGGAACGGCCACCTATCATATGCTTCAAATGCGGAGGAGAGGGACACATCAGTCCAAACTGCGCGGTGCCATCCAAAGCATGTTATAATTGTGGAATAGAAGGTCACCTAGCCCGCTTTTATCGTTCACTGAAGACAAGTTCAGCTAGGATGGAGGCACCAAAGGATGTCTCAGACAAGTCAAAGCCGGTAGCTTAAGTGAGAGCGTTTGTCGAGGAACTTGAACGAAGTTGTCACGAGTAAGTTAATCATAAGCGCTTACGAAGTTTATACCTTATTTGATATCGGTTCTACCCATTCTTTTATCTCTCTTGCTTGCGCTCAACGTTTAAATTTAACTCAGGAGAAGTTAGACTTTGACTTCTTGGTTGAAACTTCGTTAGCAGAAGCCTTCATTACCTCCACTATTTATAAATCTTGTTGATTCAAATCGACACTTTCACGTTACATGTCGATCTTATCTCTTTGAAAATACTTACCTTTGATGTGATTTTAGGAATCGGATAGTTAACTACTCATCAAGCTTTTCGTAAGGTGGTTAGCTTTCATATTCCTAACCAACCTATTATGCGAATTCAAGCAACCAAACCACTAAAGTCAATCATTGTCATATCAAGCCATAAGTAAAGAGCCCCGGTCCTTTCGTTGTTGACTTTCTTATGTGGAATGCACTGAAGCCAAACTCTCTGTAGGCGACATCCTGAATGACGATGGCAAGTTGATAGCTATCAATGTGACGTACTATCCAAGTCTTGGATGAGAGTCATAGTTTTGAATGATATTTCTATTGTTAATAAATTTCCTAACATATTCTTGAAGACTTTCTAGCCTACCCCTAGAGCGTGAAATCTAATTTTGTATTGACCCCAGTACAAAACCCATTTCTAAGACCCTTAAATATTTATTCAACCAAAACGAACGTATCATGCGCCAAGGACGTTGGCTCGAGTTGTTGAAGATTACGACTATACTATTCAATATCATCGTGGAAGAGTGAACATAGTAGCTGACACGTTGAGTAGAAGATCATATGCGTTTACGACTACGATATTGTCAATGTAAAGACCCATTTTATATAACTTACTAAGGATGGAGATAGAGTTAACGACTCCAGGGACCCATGTGATGATGACGAATATACGAGTAGAATTGACTTTAATCGATAAAGTTAAAGTCGCTCAAGCTACATACTCAGAGCTGATGAATGTGAAGAAGAAGGTTCAAGAGGGCGTTATTCTAGAAGCAAGAATCGACGAAGAGAGGAAATCTCAACCCTCGATTTAATTGGCCCATTTGAAATCCTCGATCAAGTAGGAACTGTGGCCTATAGACTCGTTTTACCGCCA
This sequence comes from Panax notoginseng, assembly GCA_016801055.1. Taxonomy (NCBI): domain Eukaryota; kingdom Viridiplantae; phylum Streptophyta; class Magnoliopsida; order Apiales; family Araliaceae; genus Panax; species Panax notoginseng. The sequence continues at coordinate 118,561,969 of CM029014.1, read as the reverse complement.
AGTTTGTCGCGTGTTCATAACGTTCTTTTTCACGTATAGATGTTACGTAAATATTTGGACGACCCGAACCACATTATTGAATTGGAATTGGACGAGATAGTAGAAGATTTAACGTATGAGGAGATACATGTTAAAATCTTGGATAAGAAGGATCGTATTCAACACTCAAAGGTTATACCTCAATAGTTAGAATCTGAAATGAAGTCAAGGTATCCTCATCTCTTCGGCATACCAGGTACGTACGTAAATTTCAATGGCGAAATTTCATAAGGAGGGGAGATTGTTAGACCCCAAATTTTATGAATAAAGATTTAAATTTCTCGAAATATTTTTTTTAATATTATGGTGTGGATTTGATATAATGTTATAGTTGTGGGTAATATTTATAAATTTTGAAAAGTATGCAAGTTGTTATATAATATTCGATTGGTCGGAAAATATTCTTTTTGTCGGGGAATATCCGTACGACGGTACAATCATTGGTGGACCCCACAACAGAATTATTGTCGAATTGAGAAAAGGACAAAAATATTTTTATGAAAATAACGGCGAAAGTTTTACCATTAAAACTGTTGAACTACTCGGTAGTAAAAGTACAGTAATACGCGTGGTTGCATAGTAGCACACGGTATTGGTTATTGATGCTTACGTGAGAATTCACTCAGTTATACTCAATTATTGCTACAGTAATTGATGCATCATATCTCTCATATTATTGATTCAATTATTATCACAGTAGCATCTGTATAATATGTTATGTTATTAAATCAATAATTGAGACGACAAAGTTATTCATATTATTATTTGCATTACTAACGATGTCTAGAAGTTCTGCCAAGGAAAGGTTTGGTCACCTAATTGCGCGCCAATAGGGAGAAATCCTTATTGGAAAGCCCCCTCTTTCCTGAGAACAACCTGGTCGATTAATATTGTGAATTATAATAAAAGTGATAAGTTTTGTTTTATTATTATTATAAATGTAATAAAACAGAAAACTTTTTATATAAAACAGAATACTTTTATAAAGTTATTTATTTTATTAGACTATAAATTGAATATATGATATTCTATTATGCATAGTATTTGCATAGTATTTGCATAGTAAAATCTTTTTATATAAAATATAATACTTTTATAAAGTTATTTATTTTATTAGACTATAAATAGAATATATAATATTATATTATGTATAGTGTTTGCATAGTGCCTACATAGTGTTTGCATAGTAAAAATTTTTTATATAAAATATAATACTTTTATAAAGTTATTCGTTTTATTAGATTATAAATAAAATATATTATATTTTGTTTAAAAGATTTTGTTTTATTGGAATATTTTATTAATACTGTATAGTAAATCAATATGGACCGTCCGTTTAAAAGTAAATCAATCTGGACCGTTCATGAATTAGTTACTATTCAGTCCATTCTCCTATAAATAGAAGCTCATTCCTTCATTATTTCTTACGAATTCACTGAAACTCTAGAGAGATGAACTATAAAGAGAAAAAAGAAAAGTATTCTGCTACTTCACTACTCCTATATCCAATTTTTTCTAAGGTAAGGGATATTATTTATTGTACTCGTAAGGGGTATTATTTCTTTCGTCTTCATGAAGAAAACTTCTGTTATTCCATTCTTTATCATTATGTTGGAATAACCTGCCTATGCGAAGTACCACATACATGGTGAAATTCTTTTGTTATTCCATTCTTTATTATTTTGTTGGAACATCATGTCTGTACGTTTACGCATGACCTGGTTCCGTTCTTTATTATTCTGTTGGAATATCCTGTCTGTGCGGTTTACGCATGACCTGGTTCCGTTCTTTATTATTCTGTTGGAACATCATGTCTGTGCGGTTTACGCATGACCTGGTTCCATTCTTTATTATTTTGTTGGAATAACCTGTCTGTGCAGTCTATCGCATGCATGGTTATTTTTTCTGTTATTCCATTCTTTATTATTCTATTGGAATAACCTGTCTATATGGATTATCACATGCATGGTGAATGATCCTTTGTATTTATTCTTTATTAAATTATGGAAATGATCTGTCTAAGTTGATTACAGCATGGCGGATGAAAATCTATTTGCAGTTTCATATATTCTCTTATACTCAGTTGATTAAAGCTATGACTTTTATACTCCATGAAATTAGTGGAATATCCTTGATATTTGCGCTTTATCCAGTCTCTTTTTATGGAAATATTCTTCTGAGCATTCTTGAATTTTACTCCACAAAGAAGTATCATGTTGACAATTTGTACGTTATTGGTACCTAGATAAATTAATTCTTGAACTTGTTTTATTGAATTCTTATATCATTGTCATCATCCTCATGTTTATATTATGTTGAAAGTCATGTGTGGCCTGTAGTGCATAGACGGACTTGGTATGATTATGACCAGGGATTAATCGGTATAACCATGACCGTAATATTACAAATGATGTGGTAAAAGTCCTCATTAGCCCGTAGTGCATTGATGGACAGTTGTTGGCATGATCATGACCATTGATGAATACACGAATATCCTTGGCCCGTAGTGCATGGATAATTTGTGTTTGTGATACTAATGAATATCATTAGCCGTAGTGCAGGGATGATGTGGATTATTTATTAAGCTGAGTCCCAGCGATAAAAGTGATGAAAAACCTTTTAAATCATAAAAGATAGTAGATTTTATTCTCTACTTGACTCTTTTAATGGATTGCTTGTTCCGCTGCAGTTAAACTTGATGTTTGTTATATTGTATCAGTTTAACACTGTTAAAGGCTAACGATAATTTATTCTGCATTATCTTAGTCATAATATTTCTTACTGGGCTAGTTGAGCTCACCCTTTTACTTTCATTGTTCTCTTCAGGAAATGAGAACGTATCAGGGACTAGTCGGGGAACGGAGTGACGGTCCAGATGATAGCATTAGTAGTCCTCGCTATTCTATAAAATAGTGTGATAATAAATGTATTGATGACTTATTTTGAGTTTGAATACTGTCTAGAAGACAATATTTGTATTAAAACTCACAGCTCATGTTGTATATTTAAGATTGTATTTATATTCTGTACCATGTATTTGGTGACTCAAAATAGGTGATGTATACCTATTTTGGGGGCGTCACATTAACCAATCTATAATTTGACCCAAAACACATGTTCATACTCTATTTTCTTGTTTTAAACACATTTAGCGAATTCGATTGCTACGGCTTCGTTACTTAACCGATTAACATGATTTAAACTACGCCGCTTTCGTTTCTTCACATATTAACATAATCCAACCTCAATTTACAAATTATAACATATATAGGACATAAATTATATTACTTTCTAAAGCTAATTTCATGTATAAACACTGTTATATACTTTTCTTCCTACAAACCAATTTACATGGATTTTTATCATCAAATAACACTCATATGTGATGATTATCAGAGTATAAACCCTACTTGCAAGTATATATATCAACCCAACACAACTATGAATTTACAATTGATAATCACTAAGAATTCAAAATATACAACTTAGAAGCAATTTACCTTGATTTAGCAAAGTGTTAGAAACCCTTCTTGTTCTCTTAACAATCTCTGCAATTCTCTCTTCTCACCAAGCTCTCCCTCTTTCTAAACCCTCTGTGTTTCTTCTTCTCTCCCAACTCTCTGCTCTTAGGCCTTAGGAGAGAAAAAAGATGCGAAAGAAAAATAACCAGATATGGCTTATTTCCCACGTACTTTATCAGTTAAAAAAAATAAAAAGACGTCAGTTACATAAACCAACGGCCACAAGGCCTTATTTGGCTACCTCTTATTCCCCCAAACTAGATTATTTTTATATTATTTTTATTATATAGTTTCATGTGTCACTCCTTTAGTTAATTTAAATAACACATAATAATAGTAATTAATAATAATTATAATCTCATTATAATTATACTTATAATTAATAAATAATTACATATGTCTAATTTAATTAATAAATTAGATTTAAACATTATTTTATTTAATTTATTTATTCCCTTTAATATTAAACAATTCATATTATTTAATTAATTCATTAAATTAAATCTTCAAAGAATAAAATTTTCCTTTGCTTTAACTTAATTATCATACACACGTAACTAAATTATTATACCACAATTTCATAAATTATTTATTTTTCTCAATAAATAAATTATTAAAATATTTATTCAATTCAATAAATATTTAAGATTAATTACAAAATTCATTTAATTCCTTCAATAGTTAACTCAACTATTAAATCTCCATTTCTCAATATACGAATATATATTTCACTTCACACCATATCACATATTTCAAAATATATAGCACGTATATATACATACTCAAACTCAAAACATCTCATAATAAGAATTTTAATTACTAAATTCCTATTTTAATAACTTATAAAAAATTCGAGTTGTCGCATCCTTCCCTCCTTACAAGGATTCTGTCCCCTAGAATCACAACTCAAACAATTCATTCGTCACATTCTTCCCTCCTTATAAGGATTCCGTCCTCGGAATCACCGAAACCCTATCTTACTTAGGTTTTCACCAAATCTCTTTTCAAAATTTATCATCGAATATCTTCAACACATTACCTTAATATAAGTGTTATATTTTCTACTACAATCATTTCTTCAACAAATTCTAGGTTTTATTTCATAACCTTTACTTGACTCAATTGTATTTGAGTATTACATATTCTTTAACCCATTCATTTCCTTTTCTAAGGATCGTTATCGTATACTCAACTCATAAACATTCGAGATATTACATTCACCCATTCTTCTAAGAATATCGTCCTCGAAATTTTATTTATTAATCCTCATTCATTCAATCTATCAAAATAGATTTTACGTTAATACTTTATTCATTCATTGGGTTCTATAACCACTTTCTTTCCATAAAGATCTTTCTACAATTATTAAATTTTCTGTTAAAAGTTTTACATTATTCTTTGATAAATCATCTCCTTCTCATTTCAAAATTTCTTTTCTCACTTATTCAATATATTCATCATTCAATGTCGCATTCTACGACTTACTTCTTTCTAAGGAATACTCTCCTATCCACTTCCATCTTGCAAATAACAAGAATCTTCCACAATTGCTCAATAATTGGGGAGCGATATGAATAACAAGAATTTACAATGCTATCCAATCATGCTGAGGGGTCACAAGACCATGAACTCATCTCTAGGTTTAATAGTGCTTCACCCCCGGTTCTTCACACATTAAACCTATTAACAGAATGTTTATCAATCACAAAGACTGAAAACACCCTCTGCAAGTACTCTAGGTGATCAGCCTATCGTACCACTACGTCGCGCATAATGTATTGCATCTTAACATCGTAACGACTATATGCGTTACTTTCGAAACCATTGTCTCCGATAACATGTCCCCTTTTACAGGGTTGTTCACCTCAGCTTCTTAACATTTGAATCCACACCAAAATAATTTGGTTTGGTATAATTTCTCAAGAAACGCTTGAATTTCATGAACATTTTTCAATATTTGTCTAGCTGAATCAAATAGCATAGACTTCTACAACAATTCGAACATCAATCGAAATATATTCTCATATCTTAAAGAAATCTCAAAAATCTTTTTATGACATCATGATACCGCACTGTATTTATAGTCTGTTTGATGATTCTGTCATTTGGCAATTTAATCATACTACATCATACCATAGTGGGTTGACGATCATTAAATCACATCCAACACTAAGTAATACTGCATTGATGACTCCATCATTTTATCATCTCTGCACCAGGTTCCATGATACATTGATAATATATAAAAAAATAAATTTTGATATATTTCAAATCATTTTTGTCTAGCCAAAGCAATTAGCATAGACATACGAATAACTGTATTATTTTTAAAACTCATTGGTTTCATCATTTGATCCAATATTTTTTAAGAAAATAGAAGTGCAAACATCAGTACAAAGTCAATAAATTTCGAAAGTCTAGCATAGCTAGTAGATTTAGAATATCCAGGTATCCATCAACTTCAATCTTTACTCCATTACTTCACTACTTAACCATTCAATCAATCTTCAACTTCACCAATGCTCTCTATACTATAACTATTTTCTACCTAATATAGTTCATCAAATTTACTACACATCGGAAATTTAGGAACTTGCCATAATAATATGAGTTTAAGAACTTATCCTAGTCAGACCATAGGCGTCCATTCGCTAAGGGGTTCAAAACATACCATATTATTATGAGTCACGAACTTACCATATGCATTAGTTTTAAGAACCACACCTAATCCTAATAATATCTGACTAATCTTAATAGTTTCTAACTATCAAATATACATATGAGAAAAGAATCACTTTTTCGCCACATATACATTGATAGCGCGACACCAACATTCCAATTATTATCAATATGATTAATTGATCTCAAGCACAAAACCCTCACCCATACAAAGGTTTGTACAACTCAGCCATCACATGAGTCCTCAATTGAAATCTCATCTAACTCTATCTTGCTTATAACTTGCTCTTTGCTCAATACGAACTCCTCGTATCACATTATCTATAACTCCTCGTGAGTTTATCTTGTACTATTTCATAGTACACTATCTTCATAGCATTAAGCTATAATTATTCAAACATTACAGACCATCCTTCTTTTATAACTTAAACGGATCACAACGTGATCTTATTCTATAATCATCTCCCTTTAAATTCTTTTCTTAACTCGTGATCGTTTTGATCTACGATCCTCTTTCTTTCCTTTTTCATCATTTACGACATTATTCGTTATCTTGGCTATTGGAGTTAGGGTAACTCCCACTTCTTATCTTTATATCTCTTCAAGATTCTTCTTTGAATTTTCTTGTTTAAATAACATTTCTTCCTTTAAGAATTTCTAACTTCATTTACATTGCTCAACATTTCATTCGAGTTCCACATTTTCATCATACATATCCATTTTCTATACTTGGTACGCATCGAGTATCTAATAGTTTCAATATGGTACGCTGAGTGGTTTCCCACAAACAACTAACAAACTAGGTTCCGAGTTGCTAGTTCGTATATACCACCGCTCTATGAAGGAATCATTTAGCCCAGATACCGTACATCAACTATTAAAGAGTACAGTTATACCATACTTAAATATAACTTTCTATTCTTAACTTCTTTATAATTCTCTTTTTATAGACATTGTCTATTTATCATCACCTTACATCCTTATTATTGGAGTTGGGTAACCCCACATTCATATTCCTTATAACTCTGTGAGATTCTTCTTTGAATCCTTTCTGTGACGCCCCCAAAATTAGGTATACATCACCCATCTTGGGTCGTCAGATACATAGTACAGAATACAAATACAACTTAATAATACAACTGTCGTGTACAATACGACAAAACATAAACTGTGAGTTTGAATACAAATATTATCTTCTAGAGAGTATTCATACTCAAAAGGAGTCCTCATTACATTTATTAACACACCATTACATAGAATAGTGAGGACTACTAACTAATACTATCATTCGGACCATCACTCCGTACCCCGACTTGTCCCAGCTACGTTCTCATTTCCTGAAGAGAACAGTGAAAGAAAGGGTGAGCTCAACTAGCCCAGTAAGAAATATTATGACTAAGATAATGCAGAATAAATTATCATTAGCCTTCAACAATTTTAAACTGATAAAATATAATAGACATCAAGTTTAACTGCAGCGGAACAAGCAATCCATTAAAAGAGTCAAGTAGAAAATAAACTCTACTATCTTTTATGATTTAAAAGGTTTTTCAACACTGCGATCGCTGAGACTCAGCTTAATAAAATAATCCACATCATCGAATCACCCCTGCACTACGGCCAAGGATATTCGTGTATTCATTAATGGTCATGATCATGCCAACAACTGTCCATCAATGCACTACGGGCCAATGAGGACTTTTACCACATCATTTGTAACATTACGGTCATGATTATACCGAATAATCCCTGGTCATAATCATATCAAGTCCATCTATGCACTACATGCCACAGATGACTTTCAACATTTTATAAACATGAGGATGATGACAATGATATAAAAATTCAATAAAACAAGTTCAAGAATTAATTTATCCAGGAATTAACAACGTCCAAATTGTCAACATGATACTGCATTGTGGAGTAAAATTCAAGAATGCTTAGAAGAATATTTTCTTGAAAAGATACTGGATGAAACGCAACTATCAAGGATATTCCACAAATTTCATGGAGTATAGAAGTCAAAACTTAACCAACTGAGTATAATAAAGAATGGAATAACAAAAGAAATCACCATGCATGCGATAGACCGCACAGACAGGTTATTCCAATAGAATAATAAATAATGGAACCAGGTCCGGCGTAAACGCACAGACAGGATATTCCGACAGAATAATAAATAATGGAACCAGGTCCGGTGTAAAACACACAGACAGGATATTCCAACAGAATAATAATAAAACGGAACCAGGTCCGGTGTAAAACACACAGACAGGATGTTCCAACAGAATAATAAACGGAACCAGGTCCGGTGTAAAACACACAGACAGGATGTTCCAACAGAATAATAGAAGAATGTCACCAAGTATAGGGTAGACCGCGTATACTGGTTATTCCAACAGAATAATAACAAATGGAATAACAGAAGTTCTCTTCATGAATATAAAAGAAATAATATTCCCTACCTTAAAAGAACTGGATATTGGAAAAGTGATGTAGCAGAATACTTTTAGTCTCTCTCTCTCTTATTCTCTCTATACTTTCTCTCTCTATAGCTTGAATGAATTCGTGAAAAATAATAAAGCCCTAGGCCTCTATTTATAGAAAAACTGAGGGTGGCTCTTGGTCTTAACGAAGGGTCAAATGACTCTTGGTCTTAACGAAGGGTCAAATGACTCTTGGTAATATTGAAGGGACAACTACTATTGACGAAAGTAATTACTATTGACCAAGGTAAATACTATTGACGAAGGTAATTACTATTGACCAAGGTAAATACTATTGACGAAGGTAATTACTATTGACCAAGGTAAATACTATTGACGACGGTAATTACTATTGACGACGGTAATTACTATTGACGACGGTAATTACTATTGACGAAGAGACTCTTAGATGATGACATATGGCCCCCCATAAAATAACCAAACTTACCACAACGTCTCAATAATATAACATATTATACAGATGATACTATGACAATAATTTAAGAGATATGATGCAGCAATTACTGTAGCAATAATTGAGTATAGCTGAGTGACTTCTCACGTAAGCATCAATAATTAATACCGTGTGCTACTATGCAACCACGCGTATTACTGTACTTTTACTACCGAGTAGTTCAACAGTTTTAACGGTTTTAACGGTAACACCTCAGCCGTTATTTTTATAGAAAGATAATTCTGTCGTTTTTTCAATCCGACAATAATTCCGTTGTGGGGTCCACCAATGATTGTGCCGTCGTACGAATATTCCCCGACAAAAAGAATATTCTCCGACCAAACGAATATTTTATAACAACTTGCTTACTTTGCAAAATTTATAAATATTACCCAAAACTATAACATTATATCAAATTAACTCCATAATATTCAAAAATGATATTTATAGAAAATTCATCTTTATTTATAAAAGTTGGGGTCTTACAACCTCCCCTTCTTATGAAATTTCGCCCTCGAAATTAGGGTACGTACCTGGTATGTCGAAGAGGTAAGGATACCTTGATTTCATTTCTGATTCTAACTCCCAAGTCATTTCCTCAACATCGTGGTTTCTCCACAAAACTTTGACTTGAGGTATAACCTTGGAGCGTAGAATATGTTCCTTCTTATCCAAGATTTGAACAGGAACTTCTTCATACGTCAAATCCTCCGCTATTTCGTCCGGTTCTAACTCAATAATGTGGTTCGGGTCTTCCACATATTTGCGTAACATGGATATGTGGAAAACGTTATGAACACGAGACATACTTGGCGGTAAAGCGAGTCTATAAGCCACAGTTCCTACTCGATCGAGGATTAAAAATGGACCGATGAATCGAGGATTTAGCTTTCCTCTCTTTCCAAATCTCGTAACACCTTTCCATGGAGCAACACGTAAGAACACATGATCTCCTACATCAAATTCCACGTCCTTTCGATGAAGATCAGCATAACTCTTTTGTCGATCTTGTGAGGTTTTTATACGTTGTTGGATCGTTTGAATCTTTTCTGTAGTCATACGTACCAACTCCGGTCCCAACAACGTTGCTTCGCCCACCTCATCCCAGCATACTGGAGAACGACATTTTCTTCCATACAATGCTTCGAATGGAGCCATGCCAATACTTGCTTGATAACTGTTGTTGTAGGAAAACTCCACCAATGGTAAGAACTTGTCCCAACTTCCCTTGAAGTCAAAGACACAGAGTCTTAATAGATCTTCAAGAGTTTGAATAGTCCTCTCTGATTGTCCGTCCGTCTGAGGATGATATGCTGAACTAAATCGTAACTCCGTGCCCATAGCTTTTTGTAAACTAACCCAAAATCGTGAAGTGAATCTTGGGTCTCGATCAGAAACTATGGATACTGGCATACCATGCAGTCTTACAATCTCGTTTATGTACATACGAGCAAGACGTTCAAGTGTATAAGTTTCTCGTATCGGTAAGAAATGAGCAGACTTGGTCAATCTATCAACAATGACCCAAATCGCATCAATACCTTGAGAAACCCTAGGAAGACCGGTAACGAAATCCATGGTGATGTGCTCCCACTTCCATTCTGGAATTTCAAGTGGTTGCAATGGACCTTTTGGTACTTGATGCTCCGCTTTGACTCGTTGACAAGTTAGACACCTTGAGATAAACAACGCTATCTCTCTCTTCATATTGCTCCACCAAAATGTATGACGAAGATCATGATACATTTTGGTACTTCCAGGATGGATTACAAACGGTGTGTTGTGCGCCTCCATCATGATTTCATACTTTAAATCAGGGTTGTTAGGAACACAGAGTCTGGAGTTGACTCGAAGTATTCCTTCTTCATCGATTCTTGCTTCCGGCATAGAACCTTCTTGCACTTTCTTCCTCATACGCATCAGCTCCAGGTCTGTAGCTTGAGCAGCTTTAACTTTATCGATTAAAGTCGGTTCTACTCGTATATTCGCCATCATCACATGGGTCCCTGGAGTCTTCAACTCTATCTCCATCCTTTGCAAGTCACACAAAATGGGCCTTTGCGTTGTTAATATTGCATTTGTACCCGCATATGATCTTCTACTCAATGCGTCAGCTACCACGTTCGCTTTTCCAGGATGGTATTGAATGGTATGATCATAATCTTTCAACAGTTCAAGCCAACGTCGTTGTCGCATGTTGAGTTCCTTTTGAGTGAAGAAATATTTGAGACTTTTATGATCCGTAAAGATCTCCACTTTCTCCCCATACAAGTAATGCCTCCAAATTTTAAGTGCAAAGACAACAGCTGCCAACTCTAGATCATGAGTAGGATAATTCCTCTCATATTCCTTGAGTTGTCTTGATGCATAGGCTATGACTTTTCCATGTTGCATGAGAACGCATCCCAACCCTTTGCTCGAAGCATCACTGTAGATGACAAATCCCTCCGAGCCAGATGGTATTGTTAGAACAGGTGCTGAAATGAGTCTCCTCTTGAGTTCTTGAAAACTCTGCTCACATTCTTCGCTCCAACCAAACTTTGTATCTTTCCGAGTCAGCTGAGTTAATGGAGTAGCGATTCGAGAAAATCCTTCCACGAATCTTCGATAATAACCAGCTAAACCAAGAAAGCTACGTACCTCGGTCACTGATTTAGGTTGCTCCCAGCTTTGAATAGCTTCAATCTTTGCCGGGTCAACAGATATTCCACGACTTGATACTACGTGCCCAAGGAATGCTACCTCTTCCAGCCAGAACTCGCATTTCTTCAACTTGGCATAAAGTTTGTATTCACGAAGCTTTTGGAGTACCAGCCTCAAGTGTTGCTCATGATCTTCACGGCTTTTGGAATAAACAAGGATGTCATCGATAAAGACGACCACAAAGTGATCCAAATATTCCTTAAATACCCTGTTCATCATATCCATGAAGGCAGCAGGAGCATTAGTCAATCCAAAAGACATAACTAAGAATTCATAATGCCCGTACCGAGTTCTAAAAGCCGTCTTTGGAATATCCTCAGTTCTAACCTTCAGCTGATGATATCCAGAACGAAGATCGATCTTTGAAAAGAATTGTGCTCCTTGCAACTGGTCAAACATGTCATCAATACGTGGTAATGGGTACCTATTTTTGATGGTGACATGATTCAACTCCCGATAATCAATACAAAGTCGCATACTCCCATCTTTCTTCTTCACGAACAGAACAGGAGCACCCCAAGGAGAAGTACTAGGACGAATAAAACCAATGTCTAACAATTCCTGCAGTTGGGTCTTTAACTCCTGAAGTTCAATAGGAGCCATTCGATATGGGGCTTTGGAAATGGGTTTTGTACCAGGTTCAAGGTCGATACAAAATTCAATTTCACGCTCTGGGGGTAGGCCAGGAAGTTCTTCGGGAAATACGTCAGGAAATTTAATAACAACAGAAATATCATTCAAAGCTGACGTATTTTTGTTTAGATCTGTGACATGAGCTAAGAAAGCTTGACATCCGTTTTTCAATAAACGAATAGCTTTATGGCTTGAGATGACAGCGATTGATTTTAATGGTTTGGTTGCTTGAATTCGCATAATAGGTCGATTAGGAATATGAAAGCTAACAACCTTACGAAAACAATCAATTTTTGCATGATGAGTAGTTAACCAATCAATCCCTAGAATCACGTCAAATGCAAGTATTTTTAATGAAATAAGATCGACAGGTAATGTGTGGGTACCAACTTGAACCAAACAAGACTTATAAACCGTGGATGTAATGAAGGTTTCTCCCAATGGAGTTTCAACTGCTAAGTCAAAGTCTAATTTCTCCGGAATCAAATTTAATCGATGAGCGCAAGTAGGAGAAATAAAAGAATGGGTTGAACCGGTATCAAATAAAGTATAGACTTCGTTAGAGTTTATGATAAGCTTACCCGTGATGACCTCATTCGGGTTCCTTGCGTTCTGGGAGGTCACAACAAACGCTCTCCCTTGCACAACCGGTTTTGACTTTTCTGGGACGGCCTTTGGTGCCTCCATCCTAGCTGAATTTGTCTTCGGTAAACGACAAAATCGGGCTAAATGACCTTCTCTTCCACAATTATAACATGCTTTGGACGGCATCGCGCAGTTTGGACTGATGTGCCCCTCCCCTCCGCATTTGAAACATATGATAGGTGGTCGTTCTCCTTCCTTAACGACAGGTGCTGGTGCTGACATCTTTCCATCATTGTTGAATCTCCTCTTCTTAAAATGTCCATTCTTATTGTTTTGGCCCTGATTACCACCGAAGTGGTTACCATTTCTGGCCTGTTGATTCCCTCCACGCTTGTTGTCACCGCTTCGATGACTGCTCTCACTGGTATTATCATTTTGCCGGCTGCTCTCTTTTGGTTGCGTTATCTCGTTATCGCGCTCCACCAACTGAGCCTTATTTACAACATCTGAATACAAACACAGTTTATGAGAAACAAGATGTTGACGTATCTCCGGCTTCAAACCTCTTAAAAACATCCGCGTCATTCTTTCTTCATTATCCACCAGGTGGGACGCAAACCGGGATAACTCCGCAAATTTTGCCTCGTACTGCGACACGGTCATATTATTCTGCTCCAATTTGATGAACTCCACCTCCTTCATGTGACGAATACTCTCGGGAAAGTATTTGTCGTTAAACAGATCTTGGAACTTCTCCCAAGACATCTTTAGTGCGGCAGGTTGAGTACGCTTTATCGATTCCCACCAGTAATCTGCCTCTCCTCGCAACATAAAGGCGGCAAAGGGAACCTTTTGCTCCTCGGAGCAACCCAAGACATCAAATATCTTGGTGATCTGCTTTATCCATGTTTCAGCTACAAGTGGTTTGGGTTCTCCCTTAAACTCCGGTGGTCCCAGCTCCTTAAACTGTTTAGCGGTGACCGCCTGAGAGTTTCCAGTATTTCCACCTACGTTGTGGACAGGAGCCGCTTTCACCTGTTGTTGCATGAATTGCATAAAGCCTCTGAACATTTGATCATTCATCATTTGGTCAGTGTTGTTGTTTGCATGAGGATTGACACCTTCCTGATGCACATTATCATGATTATTGATGTGTGGTGAATCAACAGTCGTCTGTGCTCCATTGCTATTCTCAACATTCTCGGATGCCATTTTCAGATACTGCCACAAAATAAAAATTAATTGATATGTCATATATTATCCTTATATTATGACCGACCAATTAAATACCATGCAAATAAACTTAGGTATGTCATACTAGCGAAGGAATTCTCCGTCTCTCCCCTCCTAGTTCTATTCTCACATCTTAGCCAGGGATCATATCCCTAAGCTCTGATACCAAATGTGACGCCCCCAAAATTAGGTATACATCACCCATCTTGGGTCGTCAGATACATAGTACAGAATACAAATACAACTTAATAATACAACTGTCGTGTACAATACGACAAAACATAAACTGTGAGTTTGAATACAAATATTATCTTCTAGAGAGTATTCATACTCAAAAGGAGTCCTCATTACATTTATTAACACACCATTACATAGAATAGTGAGGACTACTAACTAATACTATCATTCGGACCATCACTCCGTACCCCGACTTGTCCCAGCTACGTTCTCATTTCCTGAAGAGAACAGTGAAAGAAAGAGTGAGCTCAACTAGCCCAGTAAGAAATATTATGACTAAGATAATGCAGAATAAATTATCATTAGCCTTCAACAATTTTAAACTGATAAAATATAATAGACATCAAGTTTAACTGCAGCGGAACAAGCAATCCATTAAAAGAGTCAAGTAGAAAATAAACTCTACTATCTTTTATGATTTAAAAGGTTTTTCAACACTGCGATCGCTGAGACTCAGCTTAATAAAATAATCCACATCATCGAATCACCCCTGCACTACGGCCAAGGATATTCGTGTATTCATTAATGGTCATGATCATGCCAACAACTGTCCATCAATGCACTACGGGCCAATGAGGACTTTTACCACATCATTTGTAACATTACGGTCATGATTATACCGAATAATCCCTGGTCATAATCATATCAAGTCCATCTATGCACTACATGTCACAGATGACTTTTAACATTTTATAAACATGAGGATGATGACAATGATATAAAAATTCAATAAAACAAGTTTAAGAATTAATTTATCCAGGAATTAACAACGTCCAAATTGTCAACATGATACTGCATTGTGGAGTAAAATTCAAGAATGCTTAGAAGAATATTTTCTTGAAAAAATACTGGATGAAACGCAACTATCAAGGATATTCCACAAATTTTATGGAGTATAGAAGTCAAAACTTAACCAACTGAGTACAATAAAGAATGAAATAACAAAAGAAATCACCATGCATGCGATAGACCGCACAGACAGGTTATTCCAATAGAATAATAAATAATGGAACCAGGTCCGGCGTAAACGCACAGACAGGATATTCCGACAGAATAATAAATAATGGAACCAGGTCCGGTGTAAAACACACAGACAGGATATTCCAACAGAATAATAATAAAACGGAACCAGGTCCGGTGTAAAACACACAGACAGGATGTTCCAACAGAATAATAAACGGAACCAGGTCCGGTGTAAAACACACAGACAGGATGTTCCAACAGAATAATAGAAGAATGTCACCAAGTATAGAGTAGACCGCGTATACTGGTTATTCCAACAGAATAATAACAAATGGAATAACAGAAGTTCTCTTCATGAATATAAAAGAAATAATATTCCCTACCTTAAAAGAACTGGATATTGGAAAAGTGATGTAGCAGAATACTTTTAGTCTCTCTCTCTCTTATTCTCTCTATACTTTCTCTCTCTATAGCTTGAATGAATTCGTGAAAAATAATAAAGCCCTAGGCCTCTATTTATAGAAAAACTGAGGGTGGCTCTTGGTCTTAACGAAGGGTCAAATGACTCTTGGTCTTAACGAAGGGTCAAATGACTCTTGGTAATATTGAAGGGACAACTACTATTGACGAAAGTAATTACTATTGACCAAGGTAAATACTATTGACGAAGGTAATTACTATTGACCAAGGTAAATACTATTGACGAAGGTAATTACTATTGACCAAGGTAAATACTATTGACGACGGTAATTACTATTGACGACGGTAATTACTATTGACGACGGTAATTACTATTGACGAAGAGACTCTTAGATGATGACATATGGCCCCCCATAAAATAACCAAACTTACCACAACGTCTCAATAATATAACATATTATACAGATGATACTATGACAATAATTTAAGAGATATGATGCAGCAATTACTGTAGCAATAATTGAGTATAGCTGAGTGACTTCTCACGTAAGCATCAATAATCAATACCGTGTGCTACTATGCAACCACGCGTATTACTGTACTTTTACTACCGAGTAGTTCAACAGTTTTAACGGTTTTAACGGTAACACCTCAGCCGTTATTTTTATAGAAAGATAATTCTGTCGTTTTTTCAATCCGACAATAATTCCGTTGTGGGGTCCACCAATGATTGTGCCGTCGTACGAATATTCCCCGACAAAAAGAATATTCTCCGACCAAACGAATATTTTATAACAACTTGCTTACTTTGCAAAATTTATAAATATTACCCAAAACTATAACATTATATCAAATTAACTCCATAATATTCAAAAATGATATTTATAGAAAATTCATCTTTATTTATAAAAGTTGGGGTCTTACACTTTCACCCATGTTTTAATCCCTTCTTTATACATTTCTTAAATTACTTCTTATTGTTCAAACTCTATTTGAGCTTATTCTTTCATTATCTTCATCTTCCTTTCTCTAAGGTTATAACCTACGGTACTCCTACCTAAGGTTTATAACCTACAGCTTTGATACCAACTGTAACGACTCCAAAATTCATACAACTCATTTATCGACTTTGGTCATTAATAACAAGTCTAATTTCTGAATTTATATCATTATTCGATGTTAAACTTTATAAAATGCGGAATAATTTAAACTTTTATGTCTTATTACTTTAATTCCCTGAATCAAAACCTTTATCATCTAC
The DNA here is from genome assembly GCA_016801055.1 of Panax notoginseng. NCBI lineage: Eukaryota > Viridiplantae > Streptophyta > Magnoliopsida > Apiales > Araliaceae > Panax > Panax notoginseng. Next base: position 118,544,755 of record CM029014.1, on the reverse strand, counting down.
ATGTCTTTGAATCAATCTTATTTTATGATTCACTTTATCACCGTCGTTCTATAAAATTTTACATTTCAATCCAATAACCTTTACATATCTGATAACTCTAACTTTAGCTTTACAACTTACATAAAACTATACATCATAAAGCATTTAATACATCTCATGAATCTTAATCATGTTATAAAGAAATAACTTTAGCTAAAATATTAATCTTCGTGTATTATTTTTGATCCACGTCATTCAAGCAGCACATAGTGTTACCTTCAATCCTTAACTTGCAAAAATGGTTATTTGCAAGGTTGAGCTCAATAACTCAGCAAAATCTAACAGTTTTCATGCATCACGTAGCACATAATAACATGCTCAACATATATCTCATAAACATTGGACTAACGTAACATATATGCTACAGTTCATATAACAAGTATAAAGATTGAGTTCCTTACTCAATCAGCATGCTTTACTCAATCGACGTAGTCATAAGTTGACTTTAACATTTCATACATTCAACATATATATAACACATCATGCTCTTCACAATAAAGATTTAAAATAGTTAATCACCAATACACAATTAATCAATACACAATTTTCAATTTGATTGTGTTAACTTTTAACTTATATCTCACTATATTTCATACTCGAAGTTATTAAAGTGTTTAAGTATTGCTAGGAATCATTATTGGTTTTATATTAAACCCACTTCATATCTTATAATATTCATTTTATTTGACTTAAAACACTTTTTACGTTCATTAACACTTGTCACGGCGTTTCGACGTTTATTCGTCACACGCCTGATTTGTCTCTCTTGTGTATGCTTAGTATGTTTATACAATTTCTCTAATACATCATTTATCAATATTAAGTATCATTTTATTTACTAACATTCATCTTTTATAACTTAGAACAATACTTTTATTATAAGAAGTACTACACTTGCATACGTGCATGCTCGACGCCCTACGATTGCCTTTGAAAACATAATAGTCCCCAAAATGACAATTTTGACCCTTTCTAATGACCTCAAATTGAAAAACTTAAGAGAAAAAGTTGTAGGTCTATTCGTCCTCGTTCCGGATCATCTTGAATCGCCTCAATCAGAGTTCGTATAAAAAAGTTATGACCGTTTTACCAAAACAGGTTAAAGCAGTCACACCTGACATACTTTGGGGGCGCCCGCGCCACATCCAGCGCACCCGCGCCACTTCTAGCGCGCCCATACTTTGACCCTCCTGGGCAGCGCGCCCGCGCTCGGCCTAGCCCATTTTATAGTTTTTGCCATAACTTTCTCGTTTTAAGTCCGAATTAGTTGGTTTTCGATTCTATGGACTCGTAATTCATAGAACTACAACATACTAAAATTATAACGATTTATAAAAACATTAAACAACCTAAAATTTGACCCAAAACACATGTTCATACTCTATTTTCATGTTTTAAACACATTTAGCGAATTCGATCGCCACGGCTTCGTTACTTAACTGATTAACATGATTTAAACTACGCCGCTTTCGTTTCTTCACATATTAACATAATCCAACCTCAATTTATAGATTATAACACATATAGGACATATAAGTTATTACTTTCTCAAGCCAATTTTCATGTATAAACACTGTTATATACTTTTCTTCCTACAAACCAATTTACATGGATTTTTATCATCAAATAACACTCACATGTGATGATTATCAGAGTATAAGCCCTACTTGCAAGTATATATTACAACCCAACAGAACTATCAATTTACAAAGGATAATCACTAAGAATTCAAAATATACAACTTAGAAGCAATTTACCTTGATTTAGCGAAGTGTTAGAAACCCTTCTTGTTCTCTTAGCAATCTCTGCAATTCTCTCTTCTCACCAAGCTCTCCCTCTTTCTAAACCCTCTATGTTTCTTCTTCTCTCCCAACTCTCTACTCTTAGGCCTTAGGAGAGAAATAAGATGCGAAAGAAAAATAACCTGATATGGCTTATTTCCCACGTACTCTATCAGTTTAAAAAAATAAAAAGACGTCAGTTACATAAACCAAAGGCCAAAAGGTCTTGTTTGGCTACCACTTATTCCCTCAAACTAGATTATATTTATATTATTTTTACTATATAGTTTCATGTGTCACACCTTTAGTTAATTTAAATAACACATAATAATAGTAATTAATAATAATTATAATCTCATTATAATTATACTTATAATTAATAAATAATTACATATATTTAATTTAATTAATAAATTAGATTTAAACATTACTTTATTTAATTTATTTATTCCCTTTAATATTAAACAATTCATTTAATTTAATTAATTAATTAAATTAAATCTTCAAAGAATAAAATTTTTCTTTTCTTTAACTTAATTATCATACACACGTAACTAAATTATTATACCACAATTTCATAAATTATTTATTTTTCTCAATAAATAAATTATTAAAATATTTATTCAATTCAATAAATATTTAAAATTAATTTCAAAATTCATTTAATTCCTTCAATAGTTAACTCAACTATTAAACCTCACTTTCTCAATATATAAATATATATTTTTCTTCACACCAGATCACATATTTCAAAATATATAGCATTAATATATACATACTCAAACTCAAAATATCTTATAATAAGAATTTTAATTACTAAATTCCTATTTTAATAACTTATAAAAAATTCGGGTTGTCACATGTATGGTGAGAAAGTGGAGATTTATACAGATCATAAAAGCCTCAAATATTTCTTCACCCAAAAGGAACTCAACATGCGGCAACGACGCTGGCTCGAGCTGTTGAAAGATTACGATCATACCATCCAATATCATCCTGGAAAAACAAACGTTGTAGCTGACACATTGAGTAGAAGATCATATGCGGGTACGAGTACAATGTTGTTAACACAAAGGCCCATTTTGTATAACTTGCAAAGGATGGAGATAGAGGTAAAGGTTCCAAGTACCCATGTGATGATATCAAGCATACGAGTAGAACCGACTTTAATCAATAAAGTTAAAGCTGCTCAAGCTATGGACATAGAGCTGATGAGTATGAAGAAGAACGTGCAAGAAGGTAGAAGCAAGAATCGATGAAGAAGGAATACTTCGAGTCAACTCCAGACTTTGTGTTCCTAATGATTCTGACTTGAAGCATAGAATAATGATGGAGGCACACAACACACCTTTTACAATCCATCCTGGGAGTACCAAAATGTATCATGATCTTCGACATACATTTTGGTGGAGCAATATGAAGAGAGAGATCGTGGAGTTTATATCGAGGTGTTTAACTTATCAACATGTAAAGGCGGAGCATCAAGTGCCAAATGGTCCATTGCAACCACTTGAGATTTTGAAATGAAAGTGGGAACACATTACTATAGATTTCGTTACGGGTCTTCCCAAGGTTTCTCAAGGCATAGATGCGATTTGGGTCATTGTTGATAGATTAACCAAGTCTGCTCATTTCTTGCCTATACAGGAGACTTATTCCCTTGAATGCCTTGCTCGTATGTACGTGAATGAGATTGTGAGATTGCATGGTGTTGATCGATTTCACAATCAAAATATATGTGCAACTATACACGGTCAACAAGTAATAAAGTGATAAGAAAATTATCGTTCCCACGAGGAATTATTTAATAAAAAGTACTAACTCTTAACTAAATCAATTTTATTTAAACAACCATAAATTATGATTTTTCTAATTAAGAAAACTAAATTAATCAATTAAAATTAGATTACTCTAAAATTAATTCAAATAAATAAAGATTAAGACTTCAATATCCCCAATTATGAACCATAAATCAATTATCCAATTATCCCAATTATTATGTCTACTAAATTGTTAACAGGAATTCTCAAATACCAAAAGTCCTTTTCCAAGTGAGCAATTGACTTCTATTTAGTCCAGATTAATCTTGCTATATTCCTATGCAAAATAATTGAATTAAACTCCTTCAATTCCAATTTCTTATGTGTTACATGCGGTGAACAGATATTTCCATTCAATTCACAAACCTAATTATTCACCATGCAAATAACTAAGTCATATGTTATCATGCCCAGTTCCAACCCTAGAATTCCTCTTCCAATTTCTTCTAGAGTAACAAGGTAATTACTGATCAAATAATTAAACAATAAGCACAAGACAAGATAAACAATTCACTTTGACATAAATAATTGGAATAAATCAAATAATTAATTCATAAACATAAAAGGTTCAATTGAAATCTTAATAAAAAAGTTAGTTCATAATTAATGAATAAAACTAAGAATCCACAACTGAATAGACATTAAAAGATAAAAATATGTTAAGAAAAGAGAATAGAATCTGTTGTCAGCAAATCTGATACTCCCCTCTAGCTCCTTCTCTTGATCTTCAATGATCTCCAAGTTATTTTAATCTCCAAAACTAATAAGAACTAGGGTTAATGTCTAATCTAATGGAGTGTATCTCTAATTTAATCTATGTAATCTATCTTTATTTTATGCCTTACATCATGTATTTATAGGTTACAAGTCCAATTTTTAGCTTAGGAACAAACCCAATCCAATTTAGAGTTAAAAATGTGTCAAAATTCGTTCAAAAACGCGTCCAGGCCATCACCAAGACCTTCCCCAGTGCCCTAGCGCTGGGCTTAATGCTCAACCACTGCTCCCCAGCGCCCCAGTTCTTGGCATAGGCCTATTTTGGGTGCCCCGGCGCTGGTCCCATGTTTTGACATTTTTTGCTACGACCTCCTTTGGGAAAATGGCCATAACTTCTTTGTCCGAACTCCGATTTCGATGATTCAAGATGATCCGGAAATAGGAGGAGTAGATATACAACTTTCATTCTTTAAGTTTTTCGAAATAAGGTCCGGAGAAATACTCAAATTGGCTCTGAAGTGACTGCTGTGTAACTGGCAAGCCGAAAACGCGAATCTAGCCATCCCAAACGTCGATCCAAGTAACTTTTGTCCTAATTCCTACAGGACAATGTAAAACATCCATGAATAGACACAAATACTTAAAATCAACCAAAATATTAAGCTCAAACGTACTCAATTATGAGTATAAAACTCACTCATCAAATACCCCCAAACTTAAACCTTTTCTTGTCCTCAAGTAAAAACACAAAAGAACTAAAAATAAACAACCAAACTCAACTACATGAATGTATATGCATGATCTACTTCCTAATATACCTACAAATCCAGTAATAAATTAATATGATATATAGCAGCAGGCCTCAAAGATACCAATGATACTCAAATAATATATCCAATCAAGTCAAAGTCCATCACTCTAACCAATTAGTCAATCCAAACCTGTCATCACCCATGTTGTGCGTGTGTGCTTGTTAACCATTCTAACCAACCACAGTTCAAAATAATCACATAACAAACTTCTTAGAAGGAAAATTTCAGTTCCAATTCAATTACTTTTGTGAACATGACAACTCCAGTTAAAACTAAGCAATTACCAAGTCTAAGGGTAAATACAAGATTTATCTATACTTTTATTCAACCACGAGGGCATTTTTGCTCTTTCTCGTGTTTTATTCATTTTTTTTCTCATGGTTGTGCAATGTCTTATTCCCTCAGGCTTTTTAGTGCTATCTTAACGAGCTTTCGACCAACGACTCCCAAGCCATTAAGACCTTAGGGAGCTAGGTGTAAAGACAATCCCCTTGGGCTTACTTACTCAAGTAACAAAGGCCACAAAACTAGACAAACATGCCACGGTGTTTATTCATTTTTTTAATTTTTTTTCTAGATTTTCTATTTCTTTTTCTTTTCATCTTTTCTTTTTTTTCTTTTTTTTCTTTTTACGATATATACATCCCATAGATTCCCCCAAACTCAAGCTTTTACGTCATTCAAACCTTTACCGCCAGTTCACTAAATTCCTTAAATTTTAACCAAGATTTTCCCTCAAAAACAAATTATGAAACCCTTGAACCAAGTGGTTAAAACAGTTAAACTTTAAGTGCTAACCGGTTACATGAGTTTAAGACAGGCTCAGATTATCATCATGATTAAAATTAGAACTCATCATAAATTATCAACACTATTCAAGTTAACAATTAATACCAATCTTATCATAGGCCGAGCTAAGACCACACCAACCTATCACACAGTTTCATGCAAAAAAAATGCAATTATACTACATGAACACATACTAATGCAACACATATAAGAATATGCAAATAACTACCATGTATTATATGTAACCTAAAAAAAACACAATGCTAACACATAAAAAAATGAACTACCATGAAGATAACTAACTATATGCAATACGACACTAAAATGCCCCCAAACTTAAACTAGACATTGTCCTCAATAACTAAAGTAGAAAAAATTAAAGCAGAGGACTTCCCTGAAAATATAGCAATCTTCCTCCTTATCCGCTAAGTTTGGAGAATAGGCTAGGCACATGGAACAAATTGGGCACCACACTTGAATTTGACTTAAATAACCTGTAAACCATGATATAAACAATTTTATTAAATTCTAAATAAATGCAAATTCAAAACTACTAATATAAAACCTAAAAAAAACTAAAAATAAAAATTAAACTTGGGTTGCCTCCCAATAAGCGCTTGTTTTATAGTCTCAGCCTGACTTCTTCAATTCTCTATCCAATTCCCCTACGAAAATTGAGGAACCCTCCATCCATCTGTAATAATGTCTCTTTTGGGAGGTTCCCATTAACAAAAAACCTTGAATTAAAGTCACCTAGCATGCTCTTTGTAGATAGGATCCCCATTAAGTATGGTAAACCACTAGGTTCTTTCCCTATTGTGTTTGTGATCAAATTATGGCATGAAAACTTGTCAAACACAATGGGCTCTTACTCTATCTTCTCCTTTTCAACCCACCATGACTCCACAGTTGTACTAGCTCTTATGTCAAAAAGAGCTTTGCCTACGACATGACTGCCAATTGGGTATGATTTTACAAAACTGCCCGGATTCTTAAACTTTGGTGGAGGAGGTACGTGGGTCACTATCAAAATTGGCTCATCTTCGTTGGTACTCAAAGTTAGATCTTCGCCGATCTCCTTTTCTTGGTCCCGAGTCTCTCCTCTCTTTCAACATCTATAGCATTTGGCACATCCGATTGCAGATTTGGTTCGAGCTCACCATCAGTCTCGAAATCCATGTCATAGGACCAAGTGTATTGAGGATGGTTGTTCAACGCATGTGCTATCTGCCCCAATTGATTTTCCAGATTCTTGATCGATGCACCTTGGCTTTGCATATTCAGCTCTATTTGATTCAATTTTTTGTCTTGTTCCTCGTTCCTTTTGTCGGATGCTCTAATAAATTTTTCCAAGGCTTCTTCCCAACTCGATTTCCTCTCTGGTTGTTGTTGAGTCTGATTTTGAAATACGGATGTATTTGGTTGTCTAGGCGCTTGAGCTTGGGCTTGATTTTTACTCCATGAAAACCCCGGATGATTTCTCCAACCCGGATTATATGCATTTTGATTCGGGTAAGGTTGGGTAGATCGATTATAGCTCCCTACGAACTGAGTTGATTCCAAATTGATGGCACATTGATCTGTAGCATGACTCCCAGCACATAACTCACAACCCATTGCTACTTGCTGTGTGGATGGTGGACTCCATGTTTCCATTGGCTTAGTCATTGCGGCCACTTGTGCTGCTAATGCTGTCAGTGTCACGAGTCCGTCAATCTCTGTTTCCCTTGATTGAGTCATGTTCGTGTATGGCCATTAATACACAAAGTCATCCATGGTACCTGAAAAGAGAGAAATATAGGGAGAGAATTATAAATAAAAATAAAAATATTTAAATTAAGACTAATTTGATTGAAATTAATATTGGTAAATAATTATTAAATTAATTCTCCAGCAGCGGCGCCAAAAACTTGTTGATCAATTTCACAATCAAAATATACGTGCAAGTGTACACGGTCAACAAGTAATAAAGTGATAAGAAAAGTATCATTCCCAAGATGAATTATTTAATAAAAATTACCAAGTACTAACTCTTAACCAAATCAATTTTATTTAAACAACCACAAATTGTGATTTTTCTAATTAAGAAAACTAAATTAATCAATTAAAATTAGATTACTCTAAAATTAATTCAAATAAATAAAGATTAAGACTTCAATATCCCCAATTACGAACTATAAATCAATTATCCAATTATCCCAATTATTATGTCTACTGAATTGTTAACAGGAATTCTCAAATGCCAAAAGTCCTTTTCCAAGTGAGCAATTGACTTCTATTTAATCCAAATTAATCTTGATATATTCATATGCAAAACAATTAAATTAAACTCCTTCAATTCCAATTTCTTATGTGTTACATGCGGTGAACAGATATTTCTATTCAATTCACAAACCTAATTATTCACCATGCAAATAACTAAGTCATATGTTATCATGCCCAGTTCCAACCCTAGAATTCCTCTTCCAATTTCTTCTAGAGTAACAAGGTAATTACTGATCAAATAATTAAACAATAAGCACAAGACAAGATAAACAATTCACTTTGACATAAATAATTGGAATAAATCAAATAATTAATTCATAAACATAAAAGGTTCAATTGAAATCTTAATAAAAAAAGTTAGTTCATAATTAATGAATAAAACTAAGAATCCACAACTGAATAGACATTAAAAGATAAAAATATGTTAAGAAAAGAGAATAGAATCTGTTGTCAGCAAATCTGATACTCCCCACTAGCTCCTTCTCTTGATCTTCAATGATCTCCAAGTTATTTTAATCTCCAAAACTAATAAGAACTAGGGTTAATGTCTAATCTAATGGAGTGTATCTCTAATTTAATCTATGTAATCTATCTTTATTTTATGCCTTACATCATGTATTTATAGGTTACAAGTCCAATTTTTAGCGTACGAACAAACCCAATCCAATTTGGAGTCAAAAAGGTGTCAAAATTCGCCCAAAAATGTGTCCAGGCCATCATCAAGCCCTTCTCCAGCGCCCCAGCACTGGGCTTAACGCTCAACCACTGCTCCCCAGTGCCCCGGCGCTGGGCATAGGCCTATTTTGGGCCCCGGCGCTGGTCCCATGTTCTGACATTTTCTGCTACGACTCCTTTGGAAAAATGGCCATAACTTCTTCGCCCGAACTCCGATTTCGATGATTCAAGATGATCCGGAAATAGGAGGAGTAGATCTACAACTTTTATTCTTTAAGTTTTTCGAAATAAGGTAAGGAGAAATACTCAAATTGGCTCTGAAGTAACTGTTGTGTAAATGGCAAACCGAAAACGCGAATCTAGCCACCTCAAACGTCGATCCAAGTAACTTTTGTCCCAATTCCTACAGAACAACGTAAAACATGCATGAATAGACACAAATACTTAAAATCAACCAAAAGATTAAGCTCAAACGCACTCAATTATGAGTATAAAACACACTCATCAAATACCCCCAAACTTAAACCTTTGCTTGTCCTCAAGCAAAAACACAAAAGAACTAAATATAAACAACCAAACTCAACTTCATGAATACATATGCATGATCTACTTCCTAATATACCTACGAATCCAGTAATAAATCAATATGATATATAGCAACAGGCCTCAAAGATACCAATGATACTCAAATAATATATCCAATCAAGTCAAAGTCCATCACTCTAACCAGTTAGTCAATCCAAATTTGTCATCACACATGTTGTGTGTGTGTGTGCTTGTTAACCATTCTAACCAACCACAGTTCAAAATAATCACATAACAAACTTCTTAGAAGGAAAATTTCAGTACCAATTCAATTACTTTTGTGAACATGACAACTCCAGTTAAAACTAAGCAATTACCAAGTCTAAGGGTAAATACAAGATTTATCTATACTTTTATTCAACCACGAGGGCATTTTTGCTCTTTCTCGTGTTTTATTCATTTTTTTTTCTCATGGATGTGCAATGTCTTATTCCCTTAAGCTTTTCAGTGCTACCTTAACGAGCTTTCGACCAACGACTCCCAATCCATTAAGACCTTAGGGCGCTAGGTGTAAAGACAATCCCCTCGGGCTTACTTACTCAAGTAACAAAGGCCACAAAACTAGACAAGAATGCCACGGTGTTTATTCATTTTTTTCTTTTTTTTCTGGATTCTCTATTTCTTTTTCTTTTCATCTTTTCTTTTTTTTTCTTTTTGCGATATATATATCCCATAGATTCCCCCAAACTCAAGCTTTTACGTCATTCCAACCTTTTCCGCCAGTTCACTAATTTCCTTAAATTTTAACCAAGATTTTCCCTCAGAAACAAATTATGAAACCCTTGAACCAAGTGGTTAAAATAGTTAAACTTTAAGTGCTAACCGGTTACATAAGTTTAAGACAGGCTCAGATTATCATCATGATTAAAATTAGAACTCATCATCAATTATCAACACTGTTCAAGTTAACAATTAATACCAATCTTATCATAGGCCGAGCTAAGACCACACCAACCTATCACACAGTTTCATGCAATAAAAAATGCAATTATACTACATGAACACATACTAATGCAACACATATATGAATATGCAAATAACTACCATGTATTATATGAAACCTAAAAAAACACAATGCTAACACATAGAAAAAATGAACTACCATGAAGATAACTAACTATATGCAATACAACACTAAAATGCCCCCAAACTTAAACTAGACATTGTCCTCAATGACTAAAGTAGAAAAAATTAAAGCAGATGACTTCCCTGAAAATATAGCAATCTTCCTCCTTGTCCGCTAAGTTTGGAGAATAGGCTAGGCACATGGAATAAATTGGGCACCACACTTGAATTTGACTTGAATAACCTGTAAACCATGATAGAAACAATTTTATTAAATTCTAAATAAATGCAAATTCAAAACTACTAATATAAAACCTAAAAAAAACTAAAAATAAAAACTAAACTTGGGTTGCCTCCTAATAAGCGCTTGTTTTATAGTCTCAGCCTGACTTCTTCAATTCTATCCAATTCCCCTACGAAAATTGAGGAACCCTCCATCCATCAGTAATAATGTCTCTTTTGGGAGGTTCCAATTAGATGACCAAACCTCTCCTTAGACAGAACTTTCTAGACATTGCCAATAATGCTATCTAATAATATTATTTAAATAATATGAATTATTGATTTGATAATGGAAAATACTGTGCAGCAATAATTATTGAAACAACAATAATATAAAATATCAACGCAGAAATTATTGAATCAATAAAATAAAATATTGAACAGTAACTACTGTAACAATTATTGAGTAGTGTCTTCCTTCGTAAGAATCAATAATTCTAAAATACTGTGCAATCCGTGTGCTATTGTGCAACCACGCGTATTACTGTATTTTAACCATCGAGTATTTCAACAGTGTTAACGGTAACAACTACGCCGTTATTTATAAAAACTCAATTTTTGTCGTTATCTTCATCCAATCGTTTTCCGTTATGGAGCCCACAAATAGATGCGCCGTCGTACGAATATTCTCCGACAGAAAGAATATTTCACAATCACACGAATATTCACCGACCAAAAATGAATATTTTATAACCACTTGCTTATTTGAAGTATTTGCGCATTTTACCCATAACTAACCACATTAATCAAATCAACCCTTTCTATTTCAAAATAATAAATAGAGGAAATTTAATTTCATTTGTTTATAAGTTGGGGTCTTACAATTGTGTAATAATATTTTATTCTAAGGTTATTAACCCTTTAATAACATTCCAATCAATTACTACTAATAATATCTTACTCCAATATTATTAGCTACATAACAATAATTTAAATCATTAATCACATTAATAAACAATTTAGTTCAATTGTTTTCCTTTCCTTAATTAACTCATTAAACATTCTAAAATGCCATAAACATCATAACACTTCACACCCGACCCAAAACTTTATCAAAAATCTACATAAGCCATGCTCAAGGGTTTTAAGTTATAAAATCGTATTTTTCATATTTTTGGACATCATATATTTAATTAAATTCATTTATCCATTCAGATAAAAAATACCAAATCAGACTAAAAAATATTTTTTTTCTAAGATTTGACAGAATATAGTTCCATATTGAACATATATTTTCTCGAAATTTTTAAAATCCATTTACTATATTTAAATAGCCCATAATAGCCAAATATTCTCAGATTTTTCATAAATTGAGATTAACTCAAAAATTCTGAAATTTTTACAGTATGTTCCTTTTATACACATGTACTTCCAGTAAAAATATTGTAATTTTTGGACTTATACACAGAGAGTTATTCTGGTGGCTTCATAAAAATAGCCATTCACCGTAAAATCCATAACTCTCAAACCGTATGGCCAAAAATTCTTAAATTTTTACACAACCTTCATATCTTCTGATATTAACACTCCAAATTTTTCTAGAATTTTTAAAGCACAAAAAGTTGACAAAATTACCCCCGTTGCAAACTGGTCCAAAACAGTTTAAAGAAAACGGGACTGTTTTCACCAAAATCCATACCACGACTTTTAGAAACGTGATTTTTGAGTTCTACCACTTGGGTTTGCTAGTAAACACATATATATAGCACCTCTCTTCGACGGATCGAGAAAAGAATACATAGATCAAAAACGGTGAATTTTCAAATCACTCAAAAGTTAGGTTTTCAAAACTAGAAAAATTAATTTTCATTTCTTTTTGATTCAAACCAAATCAACACCCATTGTGAAGCCCCCAAATTCGGGTATCTTCCAACCCGACAGATGGTGTTCCACGGTGCTACAGTTCACACAAATATTCAATTAAAATACCTCAAAAGAACGAATATGTCTTATATATATTCAAAATAATATTAACATTCCCCAGGTTCTTTATAACCATTATATTTGTTCTTCTCTTAATATAAAATATTATGATTACAAAACCTATACTATTACATAAGTAATCTACGTGTTCGTCTTAGCCTTCCCTTTATCCTTGCCGGATCCATCGGTCCGTTCGGTCTTAGCTGCATTCATATGGTTCAAGCAAGGATGAGCCTAACTAGCTCAGCAAGTATAACAATTCTCATAAAACTAGCATGCTTGAAACATAGGAATCGTATATCTTCAATAACTGAACAATAGTTATGAAGTACTATCGATAATTCAAAATAGCACTTCTTTTCATTCAAAACGTTTTACAATAACAATATTCAGTAAAACATCAATTCTGGTTCAAGACCATGAGCATTTCATAAGTACTTTGAAAAGGACATCCCGGCACCATGTCCGTAAGTCCGGCATAGCTTACGAGCACGTCTAGGTGATCAGCCTATAGTACTCTATGTTGATCAACACTATATTCATTAAACGTGTATACGTTTAAGTTGTGGCAACCTCACGTGTCTGTCGTTTGACGACAAAACAATTTAGCATACTCAGTCTCCTTTTGAAAACCACAAAAATATTAGTTTTGTAAATCCTTGTCAATACTTGATAGATTATAAAAAATCCACATGTTATAAGTCTAGCCGAAAGAATTGGCGTTGACTTCATCAGATATTAACTCATGCGAAGAATACATGAATCGCAAAGACTTGTCCAGATCGAACTGGAACAAAGGTTAGAGTTCTTACCTTTACCGTCTGCTACAGATATAACACGTACATTTTAGGTCTTTAAGGTCTATACAGTAGATGATAACATCATATAGCACATTAGGTCCTGAATAACATAAATGGTTCCTAAAGAATCTTACCCTTCTTCTCAATCTAATTACGTATTAGATTTGTAATTATTGGTTCTGGCTTTCCGTTATGTCATTCTTACGTCCACATGCAATTAACTTTCTATAACCCTAAGTGATCATACCTAAGGCTTAATTATGTCTTAACAATGTTACAGTACAATTGTTAAACAATTCCCATTCATGCTCTACTTGTAACCATTATTCACTATCTATGTTTTAAGGCAGGCGCTACGGCGCCAGTGTTCCTTTGTTAAGTCGCGTTGCAGCGCCATGCATTAGGGCTAGAAGACCAAACTCGGCGCTGCGGCGCGAGTCTTCTTTACTTAGGTCGCGTTGCGACGCCAACTAACAGTGGCTGAGGGTGAGTTTGGCACTGTGGCGCGGGACTTTTGGCTTGGAGTCGCACCGCGGCATGGACTCTGTGCCACAAATAATTTTTGACAGATTTTCAACTTGTGAGATTCCCGGACTTGTAACTTCTTCGTTATAATTCCAAATTGGCTAGTTCAAGAGCCTACGGTTCACAAATCATATACTCTACATATATATGCAAGAATTTTATCTTTTCAATTTTGTTTGCTAAAAATTCACCTATTAGTCCATTTTTAACGAAAACGATAAACGTTAGTGAACGTTCAATGCTCGTTTCTTCGTTCTAAGTCTGAATTCGGCCATTTCTGAGTCCGTAACTCTATAATGCCAAATACGACTCGTCTCCATCGAAAACCAACGTTTTCGATTTCAAACACAAAATTCGACTTAGATTCTGAGAATTTCATAAATTCGACGATTATCGTCCAATCGTGTGAATTTCGGCAAAACGTCATTACTAACAATTTGTTCATCATTCTAAATGGATTCATTTCATTGAATACACATCTCAACCTAAATATTATAATAACTTATTTTCACATTAGGTTATGGCTTATTTCTTATAAGTTCATAACTTAACGATTTCTTCAATACATGATTTTCATTTACTTATGACTTATTCTAAAATAATTCATTTAAGCAACATTATTGCTTTTTATTATCCATACAAACTTCTTAATTTAATCATATGACAAGTTCATATGTGTATTCCATGAGTTCATAATTTGTTTAGGTTCAAGTTACTTATTCATAACTTATTTGGCTTAAGTTCATTGCTTATCTACTTCTCATATGTTCTTAGCATATAAGTTCATTAAGTTACACTTCTCTTATCACCCTACTTTGATCGAGATGGAAGATATATATATATATATATATATATATATATATATATATATATATGAGAAGAGCCTTACCCTTGATGAACTAGCTTCTCCTTATTGAAAATCTAATAATGGAAGTTAAGCTTCAAAGTGCTTATTATCGCTAACAAATAAGTTATTTGTGTATGGGATGAAACTAACAACCAAAGAATGAATTGTGAGGTTCCTATTTATAGGACTTCTAATGTTAGGGCAATTAGGTCATTAGAACATCCCACCTCCTTAGTTAACCTCCTTACTATTTATATCTTGCTCGTTAAGTAATCATGCCCCCTACATAATATACTTGGTCATCACACAAAGTTCTTGCCCATCAATTCACCCATGGGTTGCCCCATGGATCCTATTTAGCTCATGGATCATAACTTGGGCTTGGTTGTTAATTTAATTAACTTATCTTTGGGCTTGCAATAATTTCCATTGGGCTTCTCTTTAATTTACTTTGGACTTTACATAGATAAACCCTTGGGCTTAATTATTACCTCCACATGGTTTACACATTGGGCTTACCCCTTAATGTTATTGGACTTTACACTTCACATAATATTACACTAATTCATTTCATTTAATTCTTAACGTTCTCAATTTAAGTCCGCATGCGAAATTTTACGTTTTCCATACTTAGATTATTATTATATAACACCTTCTTGTACTTTCTTCTTT
The DNA here is from genome assembly GCA_016801055.1 of Panax notoginseng. Taxonomy (NCBI): domain Eukaryota; kingdom Viridiplantae; phylum Streptophyta; class Magnoliopsida; order Apiales; family Araliaceae; genus Panax; species Panax notoginseng. Next base: position 118,529,158 of record CM029014.1, on the reverse strand, counting down.
ATACGCATCAACTCTGGGTCTGTGGCTTGAGCAGCTTTAACTTTATCAATTAAAGTCAGTTCTACTCGTATATTTGATATCATCACGTGGGTACTTGGAGCCTTTAACTCTATCTCCATCATTTGTAAGTCATACAAAATGGGCCTTTGCGTTGACAATATCGCACTCGTACCCGCATATGATTTCTTACTCAATGCGTCAGCTACCACATTTATTTTTCCAGGATGGTATTAGATGGTATGTTCATAATCTTTCAACAGCACAAGCCAACGTCGTTACTGCATGTTGAGTTCCTTTTGGGTGAAGAAAAATTTGAGGCTTTTATGATCTGTATAGATCTCCACTTTCTCCTCATACAAGTAGTGTCTCCAGATCTTCAACGCGAACACGACTGCTGCCAACTCCAGATCATGAGTAGTATAATTCCTCTCATATTCTTTGAGTTGTCACGAGGCATAGGCTATAACTTTCCCATGTTGTATGAGAACACATCCTAACCATTTGCCCGAAGCATCGTTGTAGATAATAAATCCATCCGAACCAGATGGTATTATCAGAATAGGTGCCAAAATGAGTCTCCTCTTGAGCTATTGGAAGCTCTTCTCGCATTCCTCGCTCCATACAAATTTTATATCTTTTCGAGTTAGCTGAGTTAATGGAGTAGCGATTCGGGAAAAACCTTCCACGAATCTCTGATAATAACCAGCTAAACCCAGAAAGCTACGTACTTCGGTCACCGACGTTGGTTGCTCCCGACTTTGTATTGCTTCAATCTTCGTCGGGTCAACAGATACTCCATGTTTTGACACCATGTGCCCAAGAAATGCTACTTCCTTAAGCCAGAACTCACATTTCTTCAGCTTAGCATATAGCTTGTTATCAGGAAGCCTTTGAAGAATCAGCTTCAAATGGTGCTCATGATCTTCACTGCTTTTGGAATAGATGAGGATGTCATCAATAAAGACAACAACGAACTGATTCAAATATTCCTTGAACACATGGTTCATCATATCTATGAAAGCATCAGGAGCATTAGTCAATCCAAAAGACATGACTAAGAATTCATAATGCTCGTACCAAGTTCTGAACGCAGTCTTCGGAATATCCTTAGTTTTAATCTTCAGCTGATGATATCCAGAACGAGGATCGATCTTTGAAAAGAATTGTGCTCCTTGTAACTGGTCGAACAAGTCATCAATGCGAGGTAGCAGATACATATTCTTGATGATGACATGGTTCAATTCCCGGTAGTCAATACAAAGTCGTATACTCCCGTCTTTCTTCTTTACGAATAAAACAGGAGCACCCCAAGGAGATGTACTAAGACGAATGAAACCGATGTCTAACAACTCCTGTAGTTGGACCTTTAACTCCTGAAGTTTAATAGGAGCCATTCGATATGGGGTTTTAAAAATAATTCTCGAGCGGTAAATGATGAATAGTATTTTTCGAAAAAAATTTCGAAAAACATTTATTTTCGTCTTGAAAATTCAAACACTTTAATTCTCTAACGTAGTTAAAATACTACGATGTTCCGACGTTTCTAGGTTATAGAACGACATTTATCTTACTAACACATAATAATAACAAATAATATTATTTTATTCATTATTAAAGTATTTACAAAAGGTTCAATTTTCTGGGGCGTTACATTCTCTCTCCCTTATAGGGATTCTGTCCTCAGAATCTCGCAAAAAAAATAATTTACACACACAAATGAGAATAATTCTTTTTCATCTTTTCTTCCAATTCCCAAGTTGCTTCTTCGACATCGTGGTTCTTCCATAACTATTTTACAAACAGTATAACCTTGTTCAGTAGAACTTGCTCTTTTCGATCGATGATTTGAATTGGCATCTCTTCGTACGTTAAGTCCTTCTCAATTTGAATCGGCTCATACTCTATTACGTGTTTATAATCCAGTTTGTAAGGGCGTAACACATATATGTGAAATACGTTATGTATTCGCTCTAAGTCTGGAGGTAACGCTACCATATAAGCTACCTCACCTACTCGTTTTAACACTTCAAAAGGTCCTATAAACCTTGGGCTTAGTTTCCCCTTCTTTCCAAAGCGTATCTTTCCTTTCCAGGGAGATACCTTCAGAAATACGTACGAGTCTACCCTGAACTCTCTATTCTCTCGATGCAAATCTATAAACTTCCTTTGTCTGTCTTGAGCTACTATCAGACGCATTCATATTAGCTTCACAATATCCGCTGTTTACTGCATCAATTCTGGTCCTAGCATTCGGCGTTCTCCCACTTCATTCCAACACAATGGTGTTCTGCATTTCCTTCCATACAAAGCTTTGTAAGGCAGAATACATATGCTTGCATGATAACTATTGTTATACGCAAACTCTACTAATGATAGATGATCATCCCAATTACCCTTGAAATCCATGACGCAAGATCTCAATTATTTTTTTTCTCTGTCCATCGATTTGTGCATGATATGCCGTACTCAAATTTAGTTATGTCCCCAACTGCTTTTGCAGACTCCTCCAAAAGTTCAACGTGAATCGTGGGTCACGATCTGACACAATCAAAACTAGAACTCCATGTCTGGAAATAATTTCCTTAACATAAAGTTTAGCTAACTGGTCTAAGTTATACTTAACCCTAATTGGCAAAAAGTGAGCTGACTTCGTCAATTGGTCCACTATTACCCAAATCGCATCATACCCCTTCGAAGTAGTCGGAAGTTCCACCACAAAGTCCATCGTGATATGCTCCCACTTCCACTCTAGAATTTCCAATGACTTTAACAAGCCACTTGGTTGTTGATGTTCAGCCTTAACTTTCTGACAAGTCAAGCACCTACTCACATACTCAACTATTTCTATCTTCATATTCGGCCACCAAAAATTTTGTCGAAGGTTTTGATACATCTTAGTACTACCAAGATGATTCGAGTACCTTGAACTGTGAGCCTCTTGCAAAACTTGCACCTTTAATTTTGTCTCATTTGGAACCCAAATTCTTCCCTCAAATCTTAATAATCCCTCATTATTAAGACTAAACTTAATATCTTTTTCATTGGGCAACCACTTCTTCATTTGGTCACACTCATCAGTTTTGAGCTGCCCCTCCTTAACTCTCTCTACGATGGCAGATTGAATCTCCATCGCAAACAGTCTCTAACCCGCTTCACTCGGCAACTTCACCTCTAACTCCATCCTAGCCATCTCTGTTATTAACTCAGTTTGAGTCGTTAACATAGACAACTTCTCTCGACCCTTTCTACTTAAGGCATCGACAACTACATTGGTTTTTCCAGGGTGATACAGGATTTCACAGTCGTAATCGTTTATCAACTTCAGCCATCTTCTTTGCCTCATATTCAACTCCTTCTGTATGAAGATATATGTTAGACTCTTGTGGTCCGTGTATATCTCACACTCTTCCCCGTAAAGATAATGTCGTCATATCTTTAAAGCAAAAACTACAGCGGCCAGTTCCAGATCATGAGTAGGGTAAACTTTCTCATAATCCTTCAACTGCCTAGATGCATACGTAATGACCTTGCCATGCTGCATGAGCACGCAACCAAGTCCTCTATGCGAAGCATCGCTATAAACTACAAAATTTCCTGTGTCATCGGGTAATGACAAAATAGACGCTTTACTTAATCTCTTCTTTAGTTCTTGAAAAATGTCCTCGCACTTCTCTGTCCACGCGTATTTCACCGTCTTCCTTGTCAAGTTAGTTAATGAAGTAGCTATCTTTGAAAAATTCTGGATGAATCTCTGATAGTAACCCGCCAACCCTAGGAAACTCTGCACCTCAATCAGCACTTTCGGTTGTTCCCAATTCATCACAGCTTCCACCTTCACTGGATCTACTGAAATCCCCTCATTGTCAATGACATGACCTAAAAATTGTACCCTTTCTAACCAAAATTCATACTTTGTGAATTTCACATACAACTTCTCCTTCCTTAGTGTTTCCAACACTATTCCTAGGTGTTCAGCATGATCTTCTGGCATCTTAGAATAGACTAGAATATCATCGATAAATACCACGACGAACTTGTCCAAATATTGTTTGAACACTCTATTCATCATATCCATAAATGTAGCTGGTACATTAGTCAACCCAAATGACATCACCAGAAACTCGTAATGACCATAACGAGTCCTGAATGTCGTCTTTGGTACGTCTTCATTCCTAACCTTCAACTGATGATACCCCATCCTTAAATCTATTTTAGAAAAATACTTTGCCCCTTTCAACTGATCAAAAAGATCATCGATCCTGGGCAATGGGTACTTATTCTTTATTGTTAACTTATTCAACTCTCGGTAGTCGATACAAAGTCTTAATGATCCGTCCTTCTTCTTGACAAAAAGTACTGGTGCTCCCCACAGCAAAACACTCGGTTGTATATACTTCCTGTCCAACAGTTCTTGCAACTGCACCATCAACTCCTTCATCTCCACTGGCGCCATACGATACGGTGCCCTGAAAATTGGTGTTGCTCCTGGCACAATGTCTATTACGAACTCGGTCTCCCTATCCATCGGAAGACCCGACAGTTCACTCAGAAATACATCGACGAATTCTCTAACTATAGGTATTTGTTCCATGGTTGCTACCACTTTCTTGGTATCAACAACATGACACAGATAACCTACACACCCCTTCCTCAATAATTTCCTAGTTTATGTCATGGTTAAACAACACGAACGTCCCGGTGATCTATTCCCATAAAATACTACTTGAGGTTGTCTTAACGTTCTAATATTCACACACTTCTTTTGACAATTTATAATTCTCCCATGGTTCACCAACCAATCCATTCCGAGAATTACATCTAATTCTCCTAACTTTATCGGTATCAAATCTATCGATAATTTACAACCCCGTATGTCTACGCAATAACTCCTATGAATATCTTCAATAGGAATTATCTCTTCGTTTGCTATCTTAATATTTAAAGGTATAGGCAACTTTTCGGAAGTAATTCTAATTGTCTAGCAAAATCACATGCGATAAATGAATAAGTAGCACCCGAGTCAAACAATACGTATGCATTTAGGTCGTTGATCAGAATAATACCTGCGACTACGTCCCCTGAAGCCATCGCATCTTGGACGGTCATATTAAAGGTACGGGCCATCGGCCTACCCGACTGCGCTGGACCCCCAATAGTTGACTTACCACTATTGGCGCCCTTATTCCCGTCCGTCCCCTTCTTTTGGCAGTTCTTTGTCATGTGGTCGGTTGACCCACACATAAAGCATCCATGGTTCTTCTTCGGACTTGCACAGTTCGGCGCAATGTGCCCCTCCTGTCCACAGTCGTAACACACGGCCTTACCCTTGAGACAAACTCCTAAATGAGTCTTCCCACAGGTCTTGCAGGCCTTCATCCTCCTCTTCGGGTCTCCTTGTTTTACTCTGGTATTCCTAGAGTTAAATACCTTTCGCTTCTGTCCCTCGCCACTTTCGCTGGCTCCGTAGACCTTCACTCCCCCATCCACCTTCCCCTTATTCTTCTTATCCTTGTGGTACTGGCTCAACGCCTCGCTACAACCCTCAGCAATTATTGCCTTCTCTAAAATGATTCCAAAGGAAGTACTTTGGAGCACAGAAATACGGTTATAGAGCCAAGGTTTCAAGCCCTGCTCGAACCGTCGAGCCTTCCTCACCTCCATATCTACCTGGTGTAGAGCGAACCTTGCCAGTTCATTAAACTTCACGGCGTATTGGGGAACCGTCATGTCCCCTTGCTTCAATTCCAAAAATTTCATCTCCATCCTTCCCTGCATGTTTGTGGGAAAATAGTTCTCGAAAAATATTTCTTTGAACCTTGTCCACGTTAGAACCTCGATCTCGGCCCTAGCTTGATTGGCCTCCCACCAAAAGTTGGCCTCTCCCTTCATCATCTAGGTTGCAAAGGCAACCTTCTGGGCCTCGTCAACATTTGCGATGACAAATGCCTTTTCGATTTCCTTTACCCACGTTTGGGCTTCGATAGGGTCCGTAGTTTCTTTGAACTCCAGCAGACCCACACTCTTAAAGTCCTTAAATGTAGTAGCTCATACTACACCAAGATTTATGGGGATATTAGCCCCAGTTCTATTAAACGCGACGGTTAATAGATTTACGAACTCCTGCATGGGGTTAACCGGACCTCCCTCTAGTTGATTTGTGTTCACACCTTGGTTACGTGGTACTTTTTGTAAAACACCCAAACTCGGGTAATTGAAACCCGAACTTAGTGCTTTACGATACCATTTCTAAGAGCAAAATAATACTAATAATAATAACAATAATATAATTATCAAACTTAACTTACATTTATCAGAGTCTAATCCCAAGTACGCAACCTTTACTACATTCTTTACATGATATATAATACATATCATTATCTTAATACAGTCTAACTATTACAAAAGATACCAGTAATCATATTCTATTTGCTTTTCTTTTCATTTGTTCTGGTCTGAACCTTCAGGTTGATCATGCCTAGCTGAAAACATTTAAATTTAAAGCAAGAATGAGCATTTGGGTGCCCAGCAAGTAATAACAATTATAAATATAATTAGCAGAAAGAAATAAATGTTTTCTTTGTACATCACTTCTACAACGAATTTATAGTTATGAAGTAAACTGAACCGATAATAATAATTCTATCCCAAAATTTTGAAACTACGTATTGACTATATATATAGGGTAGTCGACATACTATGAATATTGTTTTAAATTTTCGATAAGGTTAGACAGAACTTCATCTGCAAATCGTCATAACTTACGGGCACGAGATTGTACTTCACATGTACCATGTATTGATCAATACTACATTACAAGAACGATGTTATCATTCACTCTGTCCGCCTTGGGCGTATAAAAGTTTTCCCGTGATCGGGATGTTCATACTTAGTCTGGAATCCTAACCAAAACAATTTGATTGGATACAAAAAGGTTTTTATCATATTCAACGATATTTTGAAATCTGTGTCTAGCTGGTCAATTAGCTTGGACGTATATATATATATATATATATATATATATATATATATATATATATATATATATATATATATATATCAACATGTGATTAAATACAATGATTATCCAAGTGGGGACACTTGTATAATCATATATAGAAATTAACGAACAGAATATATATATCTAAATTACCATATACTAACATGTTGATAAATAATGATCGGATATAAAATATATCACAATAGGGTTAATAATATAGCATAATAATAATATAATTCTGAAACTTCTTACTCATGTCCATTGCATAAAGGAAATGCAAAGGTAAGATATTTGTCTGGTCTGCTGCTTACAGATACGCAACTTAGTTTTATCTTTTATACCGAAATCTATCATTAATAAGATCATTTGATCGATTAGAATAACATACTATAACACATAGTATTGCATCTCGCAGTCAGTACATAACCTAATCACAGTATCACACATGTTCCACAACCATTGAATCACAAATAAACACATATTTAATCAAATTATCTAAGTTTAGATCAATTTCTGAAACATGTCGGTCTACCGACAGCTTTATCGGGTAATTATCGAGTCTAAGACTCTATCCTATAGTTCAATATCTGTAAGTATCAATCATATTATTTTTAAATGACTTATAATAATTTTTAAACATTTATTATAAATTATTATGAATTTTCAAACACCGGAATCTTTATCAAATGATTTAAATATTAAATCATTCTATTATCATTAAATATTAAATTAATATTGATCTATTAATGAAACCATTGCCAAAAGGTTAAACTTATTTATAATAAATCAAAATACTTTTAAAATATTAACATTACCCTTAAATGATTTTTAAAAGAATTAAAAATCATTTTTAAATAATTATCATTAATATTAAAGTATTAATGTATTACTTATCAAAATATTAAAAGTCCTTAATCATAACTTAAAATATTTTTAATTCATTTTTATCCTTTTTAAATGATTTTTTAAATAAATAAAACCATTTTTTAAACTATTTATTTAATATAATTATTAAATAAATCTAATATCATTTAATATTAAATTATTAATGAAATTTTTCTTTAAATATCAAAAGTTATAATTTATAACTTAAAATATCTTTAAACACTTTATTTTCATTTTAAATAATTTTTATAATAATAAAATTATTTTTAAACTAATTTATTTAATATAATTATTAAATAATTCAAATATCATTAATAGTAAATAATTAATGAAATTTACCTTTAAATATTGAAAGTTATATTTTATAACTTAAAATATTTTTAAACTATTTATTTTCATTTAAAATAATTTTTCTAATATTAAAATCATTTTTAAAATAATTTATTTAATATAATTATTAAATAAATCTAATATCATTAATATTAAAATATTAATATTTTTCATGACAAAATATTAAAAGTTATATGTTATAACTTAAAAATATTTTTATAATCTTTAAATCATTAATTCTATTTTTCATAATTTATTTAATACATTTATTAAATAACTTTAATTACCATTAATATTAATTAATTAATGAAATTCATCACAAAATATTAAAAGTTACACTTATAACTCCAAAAATATTTTAAAACACTTTATTCTTTCTTAAAATGATTTTTATAACATTAAAATCATTTTTTTCTAATTTATTTAATACACTAATTAAATAAATTAAATGTCATTAATATTCAAATAATTATAAATATTAATGAAAAATGTCCCATATAATTAAAAGTTATTTTTCATAATTTAAAATAATTTTTAAAACCATTTTTATAATTTTTTAGAATTTATTTTCTATTTTTAATGATTTTTCAGAAATTCAGAAAATAAAAATAAAAGAAACCGTCGCTATTGGCCTTTAGCGACACTAAGCGTCACTGTTAGTGTTCTTGAGCTCAAGAACACTGACAGCCGGCCTTAACCAGGGGTCAACTTTGACCAACTTTAAATCTTAATCCAAACATGTTCTGGGATATCCTTAACCATGACCGTGTAGTCATTACACAACACTACAACTAGAAATCAACATCTAGGCCATACTACAAAAACACAAAGAGATCTGGGATTGTAAACATGCTGTCAGACATTCATCTAGGTTTTCTGGGCCCAGACAGTTTCGAGCTTACACATTCAAGCTCACTTTAATCTATGTTCTGGTCTTGTTTCAGGTGGTTTGATGATTCAAAGTTATAGTCCATGAATTATAGACTATTTACAAAGTAACATATTAGATCAAAAACAACGGAATCATAATTTATGAGCCGGTCAAAGGCTGTCAGAGAGCTTGCTCATAGACTTTTCTGGAAATTACAGAAATACAAAAACAGTACAAGTGGCCTACTTTGACCGCTTTCCACGATTGATATGTTGATTGTTTATGGGATATTAAGACATGAATATACATTCCATATTACCAGCTACAACATGTACCAAACAAAAAGATTAAAGCACTTAAAACCTGACAGAGCTGGACTTACAAAGTTCTTGTCAGAAGCTAAAATCCCATTTCTGGGTTACCCAGAATCTGACCGGTCATGCCCGGTCAACGGGTTTTGACCGTTTATAAAATGACATCTAGACATCATTCAGCCTTGATTCAAGTTTCAAAATAAAGACCACATATCAGACTACATATAACAACCTTCAAACAACAAAAATACATAACATGCTAAGATTTACAGGGTCTGACATTCGTTGTCAGACCACAAAAATTTAAATTCCTAGATTTTTGAAAACTCTTATTTCGAGTATCTAGATGTTATGGATCACCTATGTACCAACCCAGATCCTGGATTAACACCTTCTATCATATCTTTAGATTGGTGGAGCATGTCTACTGAGGAGGAATAAGGATGGCTATTAATAATGAAAACATTGATAAGTCATGTTTGAGTAAAAATCATAAGAGTTTACGTAAGTTTAAACCGTAAAAATCTTTGGACGTGAACTTGGTTGTTGATAGACAAATTAAAAACCATCTTAGATAAGGTATGTGAATCTTGTTTGGTTAGGATGTAGATGATGAATCAATGGAGTGTTCCATTTGATTTGGCTTATAGAACACGAGTAACGAAGTTATGGTGAATTTTACGAAAATAGACGTTAAACGTCGAAAATGTAGAAATCTCAAATTAGTAGTCAAAACTTTCCGTGTTACTTGAAAACTTTGGTTTTCAATGCCAACATGTGAGATTTGGTACTCAAGAGTTGTGGTCTCAAGAATCGTCGAATTCTGACTTATAACGAAGAAAATGAGTATTAAACGCTCATAAGCAATAAACGAATACTCGATATTGAACCAAAAGGTGAATTCTAAGTTAACGGATTCAAAATTGTAAAATTCTTGAATGAACACCTAGAGTATGTAATTTGTGAGTTATAGGATTTTGAATGAGCTAATTTGGATGTAAAACGAATAAGTTATGAGGCTGGGAAGTTCGTAGGAAAAACCAACTGTCAAAACCAACTGAGGTACAGGGGCGGTGCCGCAGCGCCAACCAGTGTTAATGGTCGTGCCGCAGCGCCGACTCTGGGCTCTGTCTACTGTTAGTTAGCACCGCAGCGCCAAAGGTATACTAGAGTCTGGCGTCGCAACGTCGGTAGTGGAAAAAGGTTGACCAACTTAGGTTTTGTAATTCCAATTAAATGTAAACCAATAGTAAAACATGAATGTACTAAATGTGAATGGTAAGGCTAACTTTAAATCACTGATAAAGTGATAACATTAGAAGTTTAAGTATGGTTTAAAAGTAATTAAATGAAGAACGCAAGAGTGTAAATAAGTAAACTGTGAATGGTGTTCAACATTGGTATCTCACCAATGATGATCGAGTGTCGGTTAATAATGTAAGAACGTTAACAAGCCGTAACGAAGTATAGTAAGTCGAACTGACTTTATTAATAAAATAAATTCAAGTAAGATATAGAAGAGAAAGAAGTTGGTTAAAACAATAAAGTTAGTTTGTTTGGTAACTAATTACAATGTTTTGTGTTAATATATCATGTAGATCCTGTAAAGACTGAGAATTGTTGAATATTATATTCGAAGACGCTTGAAGGCAAGTTTTCTTACCGCTTGTCTAACCTCCGTGTTAGTCAAGTTTTCTGTGATTTATGTTATGAAATGCATGAATTGTTTTACGAAAGGGTCGATGCCAGTTTTACCTCGGCTAGACTATTCTTAAGAGTTAGATTGATTTGTTTACAAGTCTTTCGATATAGAACTGTTAACGCTATCCTATGCCAAGTATTTGGTACGGATGTAAAGGTAAGTTTGTCTAAGAACAAATAAATGTATTTACATCGATTATTCGTTGAGGTTGCCAAAACTTAAACGTAAATATGTTTAACGGATGAGTGTTGATTAACATAGAGTACTATAGGCTGATAATCTAAAAGTGCTCGTAAGTAATGCCAAATGTACGGCCTTAGTGTCGGGATGTCCATTTTATGTATGAAAACAAAAAAAGTATGTTCATGGTCTTTTGACTGGTTCAGAATTCCTAAAGCTATTATATATACTTTGGAACCATTGTTATGAAATGAGAAGTGTTAGTTAATATTTCATAGTGCTTTCTAACTATTTGTTCAGTTATGGAAGATAATCATATAATTCTCGATGTTGTATTTATATCATCCTTTGTTATTCTTGCTGAGCTAGTTATGCTCACTTCTTGCTTGAATTATATGATTGCAGCTAAGGCCAAACGAACTAAGAGTTCTAAGAGAGATAAAGGTAAAGCTAAGATGGATAGTTAATTATCCTATAATAAACTAGTGTATTTGTATGTAATATACTTATGATTAATAAAGAATGTATTCGGTTTCTAAACCTGGGAAATGATTTATTTATATTGTAATAAGAATATAGTAAATACAATCATTTTTTTGTTATTTCAATGGAATGACTGTATAAATTGTAGTACTATGTAGCACCATCTGTCGGGTTGGAAGATACCCAAATTTGGGGGCGTCATAGGAAAACAGAACCCTAGCCCACTGGGGTGGGCCCTTTACATGGCTATACCCCCGCCGGGGCAGGGGTACGCGTTGAAAAAGTGAATTTTATCCAAATTTGAGTCCAAGAAGGATTGGTTCGATCCGATTGACTCAAGGACTTACAAGAGGACTTAAAGACATATAAAGAGACTTAAAAAAGGAGGAGAATCAGAAGGATTAAAAGAGAGAGGGAGGATTCCATTAGATTATATTAGAGTAGATTAGATCAAAACACTAGTTCTAATGAGTTTTGGAGAATGAAGCGACTTGGAGATCATTGAAGATTCAAAGTAAGAGCAAGGAGGGAGCTTCAAATCTGCAGACAACAGATTCTATCTTCTTATCTTCTTGTATCTTTGTCTTTTATTGTGGATTCAAGTTTGGATTCTTAGTTTTAATTCAATGAACTAATTCTTTGTTTGAGATTACAATGGATCTTATTGTGTAGTTTATTTAATATACTTCACTATCAATTATTATGCTCTATTGTGAGGATTGTCTATTGTGATTTGAACTTAAATGTTTAATTGATTGGCCATCAATTACCGTGATAATCTATATGAACTCGAGAGATGAAATATAGATTTAGATTTGATCATGATAACATGTGTTTGTGATTTTTGCATAGATGGAATTCATGATTTGTGTTTCGGATAGAGATATGCCTTTACGCCATATGTAATCTTATAGAGAACTTGTGTTTTAAATTCTTTTTAATTGTAATTCACATAGAGATATAGTGGATTAGTTAATTAGGGTGTCTTGCTTAATTATATCATCTGTGGATTTAAGTAAGTATGTGTATTATGCATCGAGAGGTGGTTTTATCTGCTATAGTGTTCTTGATTAATAATTCAGGATAAAAAATAATTGATGAGGAGTGTGTTAACTTAAATGAAGGAATAAGTGAAGTTGTGATCTTAAATCTCCGTAATCTGATTTTTAATTTGTGGTAATTAGAATTAGTTTAGTTAAATAATTTAATTATATAATTTGAAATTCATTCTTTTAAATAAGATTGAGTTGGTTACGGGTTAGTACTTGGCAAATTTTATTAAACAATTCCTCGTGGGAGCAATACTTTACTTTCACTTTATTACTTGTTGACCACGTATACTTGCGTGTTGTGCGTAATTAGATTTTACCCAACAAGTTTTTGGCGCCGTTGCCGGGGAATTAGTTAAAATATTTTTGCCAATATTAGCTTCAATCAAATTAGTCTTAATTTAAATATTTTTTTTCTTTCTATTTTTCTCTTTTTTCAGGTACCATGGTTGGATGCAATTATCAATGGCCTTATTCGAATATGACTCAGCCAAGGTACACAATAATTGGTGAACTCAATAGAATTTCAGCATTATCAACACAACTAGAGATACTTTCGAGGAGGTTGGATGTACTTCAGCCCAACGTAATCGAAGGATAGCAGTTACGTGCAATTATTGTGATGGTAATCACCCGAGTAATCAATGCACCATCAGTCTTGGGCCGGTACATTATGGTGGTAACTACCTCAACCAGTATGCATATGATAATTATCATCAAGTTTGGGGGTATCACCCAGATTCTTTATGGAGCTACAACTATCAAGACCAATACTACGCTCCAAATCCAATATACACACTGAAATTCTTATATCCACATCCATTGCCACAAGAAGAAAAGACAAAGTTGGAAGAATTCATGTCAAAGATCATAGCAAACTAAGAGGAGAGGATGATGAGTCAAAAAATATCGAGCCAAAATATTCAGAACCAGATGGAACAACTCAACACCACTTCAACCCTTGGTCCTCTATACATGGATTCCAAAACTGAGACAGATAATTCAAGGTTAGAGGAATTGTTATCCAAGTTCATAGCATCAAATGAGTAGAGGAGGATTAGGTTTATCAAACGCAACCTTAGTCAAGAGATATCAATTTAAAAGTTGTAGAACCAGATGGATTAAATGCTCAAAGCCTTGAACAATTGTCCTTAAAATAATTGGTGTTATGACGACGATTCCGAGATTGATGAAGTGCCCAAGCCAAATCTATAATTGGATGATCCACAAGATGTTGAAAAAGAGGAGACAAGTGGGGATAATGACAACAAGGGGTGAGAACTAACTATGAGTGAGGATGAGCCGATGTTATTAGTACCCCAAGTTCCTTCTCCGCCAAAGTTCAAGGGTCCTATTAAATTTGCAAAATCGTGCCCGCTCAGTAGTCATGTCGTCGGCAAGGCTCTTTATGACATGAGAGCTAGTACAAATGTGAAGCCATGGTGGGATAAGGAGGAGAAGATAGAAGAAGAGCACGTTGTGCTTGCCAAACCTCAAAGCCCCAATCGAATCATAGGCTCAACGGACGGAAAAAGCACCTAGTTATTCAACATTCAATTGGGCACTTATTTAAACAAAGCATGATAGGTGACTTTAATTCGATAGTCATCACAAATGGGAACATACCAAAAGTTATATTGTTTCCGATGGATAAAGGGTTCCTCAATCATCGAAGAGGAATTGGATAGCATTGACCACACAAAGTCAGGCTGAAAGACTATAATTCAAGCGTTAACTGGGAGGCAACCCATGAATTTTATATTTATATGCTTTACTAGTTTGTTTAGTAGATAGGAATTAATTTTGTTATTAAGTTCTCTTACCAATTCAAGTGATATTCTAATCCATGTTGTCTCTCTTAATTGCAGGTATTGGAGGTTCAATGGACATGCAAAAGATTATGGAAAGGTTATTCAAGTTAAATTCAAGTGTGGTGCCCAATTTGTTCCATGTGCCTAACTTATTCTCCAAACTTAGCGGACAAGGAGGAGGATTGCTATATTTTCAGGGAAGTCCTCTACTTTACTTTTTTCTATTTCAGCCATTGAGGACAATGTCTAGTTTAAGTTTGGGGGCATTTTAGTGTTGTATTGCATATTGTTAGTTATTTACATTGTAGTTCGTTATGTTTACGGGTTATTTACATTTAGTTTTTGCATTCGGTTTTTTTTTAAAATCAATAAATTAAAATTAAAATTAAAAAAAAATAAAAATTTTCAAAAATAGTAGTTAGTTTACTGTGCTTTGTTGCATTCAGTTCATCTTGCATGAGTCCAGCTGTTTGATATTTATAGTTTGTTTTGACCAATGATGAGATTAGAATTGGGTAGACAAGTATAGTATTAACTATTAGAGCTTTGATGTGATTTCTTGTTTTGAATTGAGTCTTTTTCTGTTTGAAACTGGTATAATAAGGATAGCACAGTAAAAACAACTTGTTGATTGATTGATTGATTGAGTTTAAATTGATATATAATGGGATTCTAAAGGATAATGCTAGTTTGAATAAAAGAATGACAAGAATAAGTAGTGATGGCTAAAGTTAGACAAGAACCTAAGTTTGGAGGAATATTTGGGGTATATAAGCTATATATAAAAAAAAGAGGAAAAAAATTATGAATAAACACCGTGGCATGCTTGTCTAGTTTTGTGGCCTTTGTTACTTGAGTAAGTAAGCCCGAGGGGATTGTCTTTACACCTAGCGCCCTAAGGTCTTAATGGTCTGGGACTCATTAGTCGAAAGCTTTTTAAGCTAGCATTGAAAAGCCTAAGGGAATAAGACATTGCATAGCTATGTGTATATAAATCAAAAGAAAAAAAATGAATAAAACGGGAAATAAGAGCAAAAAGCCCCCGTAGATAAAAAATAAACCATAAGTATCTCATGTGGACCCTCAATATTGGTAATTATTTGATTTTAGTTGGATCTAGCTTGTTTTTGGATGTGTTGAGTTTACACTGTATGATGCCTTCGAAGAGACTTGTTATGTGTTAAATTTGATTTTATATTAGTCAACATTATAATAGTTTAAGATTTGATTATTGATTGGGAAGTTACTGATGAGTTTTAATATGATGTATTATCGTGTTTACTTAATTTTTCTAAGGCCGGTTGAATAGACTTGTTTCTGTCATTACTGATGGATTCATAGGCATGTAGATTAGTTGCATTGCATAGCATTGTTGTTTTGTGTTTTTGATTGAGGACAAATAAATGTTTAAGTTTGGGGGTATTTGATAAGTAGATTTTATACCTACTTATTCGGTATCTATTACTTAAATTAGTTACGTAATCTCATGTTTCTTAGTTACTTTTCATGCATTTTGTGTTCGTTTTGTAGATTATATGTTTGGGAGTTGTGATTACAAAGAATTAGTATGAAATCGTAAAGAAAAGCAATCCGGACATCGTTTGGGCTTTCATGTTCATTTCATGTTCTTGGCTTATAACTTAGATTATATTGTAGAGCTTCTTCTTAGCTTTCAGTAACAACTTGAATCATTCCAATCAGAGTTCGGATGCAAGAGTTATGACCTTTGTACCAACGGACGTCGAACTTCACTGTTTTGGGTGGTCATTTGCATAGCAGTCACTTCCAGCCCAATTTTGACCATCATCCATCCGTTATTTCTCCATTCTTAAAGAATATAAGTTGTAGAGCTCATCGATATCTTTGATTTGATAGGTAGCGGGCCTCGTAACTCCTCCCGGATCAAAGGTTATTGTCGTTTTACCAGAGGACACTTCAGCAGAAAAATGATGCCCGTCGGGGCGGGCTTTTACTAAGGAAAACCCCCACCGGGCCAGGGGTACCAGCTGGAAAATAGAACCCTACCCCATGCGGGGCGGGCCCTATACAAGGCTAAACCCCCGCCGGGGTGGGGGTAAGCGTAGAAAAAGTGAATTTTGCCCAAATTCGAGTCCAAGAAGGATTGGTTCGATCCGATTGACTCAAGGACTTCCAAGAGGACTTAAAGACATCTAGAAAGACTTATAAAAGGAGGAGAATCAGAAGGATTAAAAGAGAGATGGAGGATTCCATTAGATTATATTAGAGTAGATTAAATCAAAACCCTAGTTATAATGAGTTTTGGAGAATGAAGCGACTTGGAGACCATTGAATATTCAAAGTAGGAGCAAGGAGGGAGCTTCAAATCCGCAGACAACAGATTCTATCTTCTTATCTTCTTCTATCTTTGTCTTTTAATGTGTATTCAAGTTTGGATTCTTAGTTTTAATTCAATGAACTAATTCTTTGTTTGAGATTACAATGGATCTTATTGTGTAGTTTATTTAATATACTTCACTATCAATTATTATGCTCTATTGTGAGGATTGTCTATTGTGATTTGAACTTAAATGTTTAATTGATTGGCCATCAATTACCGTGATAATCTATATGAACTCGAGAGATGAAATATAGATTTAGATTTGATCATGATAACATGTGTTTGTGATTTTTGCATAGATGGAATTCATGATTTGTGTTTTGGATAGAGATATGCCTTTACGCCATATGTAATCTTATAGAGAACTTGTGCTTTAAATTCTTTTTAATTGTAATTCACATAGAGATATAGTGGATTAGTTAATTAGGGTGTCTTTCTTAATTCTATCATCTGTGGATTTAAGTAAGTATGGGTATTATGCATCGAGAGGTGGTTTTATCTGCTATAGTGTTCTTGATTAATAATTTAGGATAGAAAATAATTGATAAGGAGTGTGTTAACTTAAATGAAGCAATAAGTGATGTTGTGATCTTAAATCTCCGTAATCTGATTTTTAATTTGTGGTAATTAGAATTAGTTTAGTTAAATAATTTAATTATATATTTTGAAATTAATTTGTTTAAATAAGATTGAGTTGGTTACGGGTTAGTACTTGGTAATTTTTATTAAATAATTCCTCGTGGGAACGATACTCTACTTTCACTTTATTACTTGTTGACCACGTATACTTGCGGGTTGTGCGTAATTATATTTTTACCTAGCAGAAGGCGCCTCATCGTGCGTGTGAGGGCCCCGATTTCGAGGTCCCGAATCACCGCGGATCCGGTTCAATCATTCTATCACTATTACTATTATTTGCGGAAGATATAAACATAAATTGTTTATATATTAAACTTACATACTTTTCCCCAAGGTCGAGTACCCTTAACTTATACACAATTCATAATATGTCTAACACATAACATATTATTATACAGTACTTATTACAAATCTAATCGCACACATTAACTTTACGCTGGAACTGTCGTTAACCTTTCCTTGTATCCGACGCGTTCGCCTTAATCTGCAATGTTTATCATGATATAGCAAGGGTGAGCATAAAAGTTGCCCAGCAAGTTTAAGTTCAATAATATAACGATATATCATGATTGAAAGAGTTTGAATAATAAGCTGGCTATAATTCAACAATATAATTGTGAACTAGCAGGAACAAACTTTTGACTGAACAAGTATTAAACATGAACAAAAATATCTGGACCAACTAGTAATGAAGGTGATCAGCCTTTCATACCTGACTTATACATGCAATATATACAGAGTACAATTCATGACAACCAGCAATGATTAACCATAAGCTTATCTGAATGAAACACTCTTAGTAGAGTTAAGTAAAAACAAATTTGCTTGAACCGTTGATTACCGCTACGCAATTTATATCGCTTTATCCAAAGACCTAATATTCGTAATATAGATTTCCAATATTAAAATAATATCATCACAGTATAATATTACCATGTATATAGATATACATAGAATAACCTAAACACATAACACATAACTCTATCAGTCTACAATACACATAGGACTCGGTATCAAGTCAAACTATTACAGTCTGAGTTGAACCCAACACAAATCTAACATCCCGACGGTCTAGTTAGACTTTTATCGAGTCTAAGTTCAATTAAACTCTGCCTAACACTTAACAATTATCTCATATACTTTAATATCAGTCAAAAATATTTTTCTAAGTCTCATAATAATTTTCACAAAATTATTATCATTTATCGTGAATTCTTAATCATTAAAACGTATTTAAATGAATTAAATACCACATAATGCCATTATCATTAATATTTATTTAATATCAAATATTAAAGAAATACATGTCATAATATTATAATATATTTATAATATCACAAAGTATTTTTAATACTTCAAAATCATATTTATATTATTTTTAAACAGTTAAATTCATTATCCGATAATTGCTTTTAATATTGAAATATTAATATTTTCATGACAAAATATCAAAAGTTATATTTTATAACTTAAAATATTTTACTAACACTTAAATCATTTTTATATGATTTTTAAATCATTAATCCTATTTTTCCATAATTTATTTAATACGTTTATTAAATAAACTAATTATCATTAACATTAATTAATTAATGAATTTCATCACAAAATATTAAAAGTCACTGAAAATATCTTTAAATATTTTCTTATACCATAATATTATTTTTCATAATTTTTCATGTATTAAAATTATTTTTAAATCATGTATTTAATATTATAATTAAATAAATTAAATACCATTTATATTTCAAAAATATTAAATATTTATGAAATATACTCAAAAAAATTAAAAACTATTTTTCAGGCTTTAAAATAATTTTTCAGAATTTATTATGTATTTTTAATAATAAAAAAACTATTTTTCTCTAATTTTTAAATAAAATAATTATTTTTAGAAATTAAGTGTCGCTATAGGGTCTTTAGGCGACAAATCCGTCGCTGTTGGTGTTCTTCGCGTTCTTGAGCCTAAACCCAGATCTTCATGTCAGTTACCAAGGTATGAGGTTTGACCATCAATAATTCTTTGATTATACGGTTTTTGAGCAATCTAAGGTAATATGCTTGTAGTATTGATGTAATACTATAATATACAGCAAGTTTCATAGCCAAAATACATCAAATCTGCAAGATCAAAACGATAGAAAACCTTGTCAGACATGTTCTTCAATTTCTGGGTTTTCCAGAAATTGAAGAACAATCGAGGTGTTTCTTTTGAGCCACTAAATCTTTGCTTTCCAAGCTTGGTTTAGGTGATATAATGGTTCCAGTATGTAGTATATACGTCAATGTACAATCCTATAACAACCGATCAACATAACAACATTACATACTCATGATCTGAGCTGGTCAAACCTACTGTAAGGAACGTGTTCTTGAACTTTTTGGGTTTCCCAGAAAAGTTCATCCGGCTGATAGTCAACGGTTGTTTGACCAGCCTTAATTTTGTTTCTACGCACGATCTAAGTGTTATAAAGGCTTGATATTATTGTACTTATACCAGAATACAACCTGAAAATAAAAACTTGGCCAAACCAGTAAATAACAGCAAGATTCAAGGCCTTAAAAACGTGTCAGACGAAATCTAGAAATCTGGGCTGCCCAGATTTTCAGTTTTCGTGGTTGGTCAATGGGTTTTGACTGCTCATAACTTTCGATCTAGACTTTCTATGACCCTGATTCAAGTTGCAGAGTAAAGACCACATATCATAGAACATATCCAAAACATAAAACACACAAAACATCTAACACATAAAGATCAAAGGCCACTGACATATGGTTGTCAGACCATTTCTTGAATTTTTTCCAGATTTCTAAATATGCTAGATTCGTGCATCTAAGTGATATGGGTCTAGGTTTTGGCAACTCAGATCATCAAATGACACCTTCTAACACTACTTTAAACAATCAATTACTACATCTAACATACAACACATAGATTTCAAAAATTAGGGTTCTTATACCTTTTATGCTTTGATTTTTGATTTCTGCCTTCTGATTTTGATCTTGGCTTGATATGAAATGATCATAGCTTAATATTTTACTCTCTCTCACTCTAGATTTCGAAGTTGAAGAGAGAGAATGGTCTTGGCAAAAAAATAAAAAGTAAAGTAAGTATTTTCTTACTTTTAAATCTCTTATGTTTTGATTCATTGTATCTAATGTTGCTAGGTGTCCCCAAATCTGATCTTGGGATGATTTAAGGCACATGGGATAAACATTCGAGTAGTGAGTCACCAAGATTGCCATATCTTTTGCTTAAGTTTTAAGAAAAGAGCATTTTTGTCTTTTTTTTCTTTTAATTTTAATGGCATTTTTGACATTTAACCAAACTCTTAGGGTTTGGGGTTTGGGTTTAGGGTTTGAACTCTTTAGGGTTTAGGGTTTAACCCTTAACTTGCAATTTAATTTCTAAGATTTTCAAATTTCGGTTTTCAAAAATAAAAATTAATATTTCTAAATTATAATTAGAATTTTCTAATTATATTAAAATTTCTTAATTATAACTTTAATCTTGCTAATTAGGATTAGTATTTCCTAATTAAAATCGCTAATTTATCAATTAGGGTCGTAATTGGTCATTTAGGGTTTTAAACCCAGAATTAGGTTTTCTAATAAAAAAATAATTTTCTAATTTAGAAATTAAATTTCGTAATTAGATTAGGGTTTGCTAATTACTTAAGCTTTACCCTAAATAATCTTATAATTATTTACACTTACGCCATTAAGTTCCCAATTTAGGATTTTATACACCGAATTAGGGTTTCGAATCCCCGGAACTGAAATTATGGTTTTCAAAACCAGTTTCTAGGGTTTCTTATAATTCGTAAGAATTTTCTAACCGAACGTTGACGTTCTTAATATATACCTAGGGTTTGTTACAGATGTAATTTATCTGGTCAACCCTTGACCCTTAACCACATATTGTACACATAGACACAGAACATATTCACGTATACCCTTAATCTTGAATAATTCACCTAAATCCTTCACAGAATTTTGAAATCCTCAAAATTCTTTCTTAAAAATATCAAACGCATACACTAATTTTCTGTGTAGGTTCTAATTTTGAACCTTAAATCAATAAATAAAAATTTAAAAAATTCTCTAAATTCTCGGGTTGTCACATTCACCCCTTCTTCTAAAAATTTCGTCCCCGAAATTTACCTTACACCATCTTGCTTACACCATACATCATACATTCTCATCATCACATGCTACCCAATACACCTCTCACAGGAGTAAAAATTTTGAAATTTTGCTGAGGAGTCATATAGACTATTTGTCTATCATTTTTGCAAAGGTTTTATAGAAATTCATCTACAAACTAACATAACTTACGAACACAAAGGGTGATTAGCCCGATATGCCCTGTACTGGCCAAGTACTGCTTTTATCTATTTCTCGTCACTGCCAAAGGAACAAAAATTTTACCTCAGTCTTATTGGATTCCGCACCAAAACAATTTGATTCGGGAAATTTCTTTCAATGAACACTTAGAGTTTTCATAAACATTAGTCTAGCTGAATCGAATAGCGTAGACTCATATCAATAATTCAATTCAATCGAATTACCCCGTTAGCAACTTAAAATTTTTGAAAATTATTTTTGAGAATGACGCCATGATGTCGTGCTGTATTAACAGTCCATTTGAGGATGTCGTCATTATATGATTTCATCATAACATATCATACAATAGTGGAATAACGATTTTAGATCAAATTCAACACTAAGTATTCCTGCATTTACAACTCCATCAACTTTTTATCATCTCTACACCAGGTTATATTGTACATGAGTGATAAATAAAATATATTTTGATATTTTAAATCATTTACGTCTAGCCGAAATAAGTAGCATAGACTATACTTTAAACTGTTTCAAAAATGATTACGAGTCTACATTTTTTTTTTCAAAAGCATAAAGTGCGTATTTAGCTTGATGTCAATCATTTCGAAGTCTAGCATAGCTAGAAGTTTTGGAAAACTTATGTCTCCACTAATAATCATTTGCTTAACAATCTATCTGTTCCTATTATCCTCAATTCTTCATTTACACACAACTACACCCAGTTCGTCAAACCAAACTTATGAGTTCATTTACTTGCCACAGTCATATGAGTTTAAGAACTTGTCCTAGTCAGACCTTTGGCGTCCATTCGTTGAGGGGTTCATAAACATTTCATATAACTATGAATCAAGAATGTCACATAAGTATGAATTTTAAGAACTCGTACTTAACCTAATATTCTCTACTTATGACCTATCTATCTGTTATACACATGAGAAAGGAATCACCCTCTTAACATGCATATAGAAAATAGCGCAACACAAACATTTCAATGATTATCATTGCCAGAACTAAGTAGTTTTTACACCAAGTATAATTCCCTGCCCATACAAGGAATCATACAACTCAGCTGCTGAAATGAGTCCTCAATTGAATCCCCACCTAACCTTAACACCCTTCTCAATACGAATTTCATTCAACTCGTATTCATAACCCTTTCCTGACTCTGTACCAATTCATAGTACAACTGTCACCCAGCAAACTTGCTGTAACTTTTCAATCATTCGCTTGATTCTTCTCCATACTATAACCTTATCTGATCACGGAGTGATCTCATCGTATACATTACGATTTATTTCTATATCTATATCGTTTTGTTTTACGATCTCCTATCACTGCACTTTCAGTCTTTTAAACTCTATCTATTTCTCACTACTATTCAACTTTTATTGTTAGAGTTAGGGAACTCTGTATCTTATAACTCGTCTAGATTCATCTTTGAATCTTACCGACCAACTAACTCTATGTGAGTTAGATCTTATCCTAATCATTGCGGTTATTAGTCTCAGGTATTCCTACCTAAGCTTCATAACCAACAGGTCTGATACCAACTGTGAGGTCCCCGAATCCAAGGTCCCGAATCACCGCGGATCCGGTTCGATCATTCTATTACTATTACTATTATTTGCGGAAGATATAAACATAAATTGTTTATACATTAAACTTACATACTTTTCCCCAAGGTCGAGTAACCTTAACTTATACACAATTCATAATCTGTCTAACACATAACATATTATTATACAGTACTTATTACAAATCTAATCGCACACATTAACTTTACGCTGGAACTGTCGTTAACCTTTCCTTGTATCCGACGCGTTCGCCTTAATCTGCAATGTTTATCATGATATAGCAAGGGTGAGCATAAAAGTTGCCCAGCAAGTTTAAGTTCAATAATATAACGATATATCATGATTGAAAGAGTCTGAATAATAAGCTGACTATAATTCAACAATATAATTGTGAACTAGCAGGAACAAACTTTTGACTAAACAAGTATTAAACATGAACAAAAATATCTGGACCAACTGGTAATGAAGGTGATCAGCCTTTCATACCTGACTTATACATGCAATATGTATAGAGTACAATTCATGGCAAGCAGCAATGATTAACCATAAGCTTATCCGAATGAAACACTCTTAGTAGAGTTAAGTAAAAACAAACTTACTTGAACCGTTGATTATCGCTACGCAATTTATATCGCTTTATCCGAAGACCTAATATTCGTAATATAGATTTCTAATATTAGAATAATATCATCACAGTATAATATTACCATATATATAGATATACATAGAATAACCTAAACACATAATACATAACTCTATCAGTCTATAACACACATAGGACTCGGTATCAAGTCAAACTATTACAGTCTGAGTTGAACCCAACACAAATCTAACATCCTGACGGTCTAGTCGGACTTTTATCGAGTCTAAGTTTAATTAAACTCTACCTAACACTTAACAATTATCTCATATACTTTTAATATCAGTCAAAAATATTTTTTTAAGTCTCATAATAATTTTCACAAAATTATTATCATTTATCGTGAATTTTCAATCATTAAAATGTATTTAAATGAATTAAATACCACATAATTCTATTATCATTAATATTTATTTAATATCAAATATTAATGAAATACATGTTATAATATTATAATATATTTATAATATCACAAAGTATTTTTAATACTTCAAAATTATATTTATATGATTTTTAAACAGTTAAATTTATTATCCGATAATTTTTTTTAATATTAAAATATTAATATTTTCATGACAAAATATCAAAAGTTATATTTTATAACTTAAAATATTTTTCTAACACTGAAATCATTTTTATATGATTTTGAAATCATTAATTCTATTTTTCCATAATTTATTTAATACGTTTATTAAATAAACTAATTATCATTAACATTAATTAATTAAAAAATTTCATCACAAAATATTAAAAGTCATTGAAAATATCTTTAAATATTTTCTTATACCATAATATTATTTTTCATAATTTTTCATGTATTAAAATTATTTTTAAATTATTTATTTAATATTATAATTAAATAAATTAAATACCATTTATATTCCAAAAATATTAAATATTTATGAAATATACTCAAAATAATTAAAAACTCTTTTTCAGGCTTTAAAATAATTTTTCGAAATTTATTATGTATTTTTAGAAATTTATTATGTATTTTTAATAATAAAAAACTATTTTTCTCTAATTTTTAAATAAAATAATTATTTTTAGAAATTAAGCGTCGCTATAGGGTCTTTAGGCGATAAATCCATCGTTGTTGGTGTTCTTCGCGTTCTTGAGCCTAAACCCAGATCTTCATGTCAATTATCAAGGTATAAGGTTTGACCATCAATAATTCTATGATTATACGGTTGCTGAGCAATCTAAGGTAATATGCTTGTAGTATTGATGTAATACTATAATATACAGCAAGTTTCATAGCCAAAATACATCAAATCTGCAAGATCTAAACGACAGAAAACCTTGTCAGACATGTTCTTCAATTTCTGGGTTTTCCAAAAATTGAAGAACAATCTAGGTGCTTCTTTTGAGCCACTAAATCTTTGCTTTCCAAGCTTGGTTTAGGTGATATAATGGTTCCAGTATGTAGTATATACGTCAGTGTACAATCCTATAACAACCGATCAAAATAACAACATTACATACTCATGATCTGAGCCGGTCAAACCTACTGTCAGGAACGTGTTCTTGAACTTTCTTGGTTTCCCATAAAAGTTCATCCAGCTGATGGTCAACGGTTGTTTGACCAGCCTTAATTTTGTTTCTACGCACGATCTAAGTGTTATAAAGGATTGATATTATAGTACTTATACCAGACTACAACCTGAAAACAAAAACTTGGCCAAACCAGCAAAGAACAGCAAGATTCAAGGCCTTAAAAACGTGTCAGACGAAATCTGGAAATCTGGGCTGCCCAGATTTTCAGTTTTCCTGGTTGGTCAATAGGTTTTGACTGCTCATAACTTTCGATCTAGACTTGCTATGACCCTGATTCAAGTTGCAGAGTAAAGACCATATATCATAGAATATATCCAAAACATAAAACACACAAAACATCTAACACATAAAGATCTAAGGCCACTGACATATGATTGTCAAGCCATTTCTTGAATTTTTTCCAGATTTCTAAATATGATAGATTCGTGCATCTAAGTGATATGGATCTAGGTTTTGGCAACCCAAATCATCAAATGACGCCTTCTAATACTACTTTAAACAATCAATTACTACATCTAACAGTCAACACATAGATTTCAAAAATTAGGGTTCTTATACCTTTTATGCTTTGATTTTTGATTTCTGCCTTCTGATTTTGATCTTGGCTTGATATGAAATTATCATAGCTTAATATTTTACTCTCTCTCACTCTAGATTTCGAAGTTGAAGAGAGAGAATGGTCTTGGCAAAAAAATGAAAAGTAAAGTAAGTATTTTCTTACTTTTAAATCTCTTATGTTTTGATTCATTGTATCTAATGTTGCTAGGTGTCCCCAAATCTGATCTTGGGATGATTTAAGGCACATGGGATAAACATTAGAGTAGTGAGTCACCAAGATTGCCATATCTTTTGCTTAAGTTTTAAGAAAAGGGCATTTTGGTCTTTTTTGTAAGACCCCAAATTATTAATAAATGAAATTTAAGTTCCTCTATTTATTATTTTGAAATAGTAAGAGTTGATTTGATTAATGTGGTTAGTTATGGGTAAAATGCACGAATATTTTAAAAATAAACAGGTGGTTATAAAATATTCATTTTTGTCGGGAAATATTCGTTTGGTCGTGGAATATTCTTCATGTCGGGGAATATTCGTACGACGGCGCAGCCTTGTGTGGGCCCCATAACGAAAAGTGATTGGATGAAGAAAACGACAAAAAAATAAGTTGTTTATAAATAACGGCGTAGTTGTTACCGTTAATACTGTTGGAATACCCGGTGGTTAAAACACAGTAATACGCGTTGTTGCACAGTAGCACACGGTATTGCACCAATTATTAATTTTTACGTAAGAAGGTATTACTCAATAATTGTTACAGTAATTACTGTTCAGTATTTTATTTTATTGATTCAATAATTGCTGCGTTGATATGTTATATTACTGTTGTTTTAATAATTGTAACTACACAGTATTTTCTATTATCGGAGTAATAATTCATATTATTTGAATAATATTATTATATAACATTATTGGCAATGTCTAGAAAGTTCTGTCTAAGGAGAGGTTTGGTCACCTAATTGCGCGCCAGTAAGGAGAAATCCTTATTGGAAAGTCCCCTCTTTCCTGGGAATGGCCTGATTGCCAGTACTGTGATTCTGTAATATTATTTGTGAATAATTAATTATTGATTTATATGATGAGGAAAATATTTATTTTATGTGGATATAGATGGAGAAAATTTTTAAAGTGACAATTGTTAAAAATCGATATTTTATCTTTTCTGATAAAATAATATTTTATTATATTATTATAATATAATAATGATAATATTTTTACAATGAATGTGGGATATATGAGTATATGAGGAGAAAGAGTATTTTTTTTGTAAAAGTTGTTTAAAACATGTTAAACATGTCTGCGGGCCCATTTCTTGACTGAAATTTGATTATAGCTTGTAAAATCGTCCGTTTATGGATTTCTGTCAATTTTTGTTTAGCATTTGGAAAAACTTTCTTCTGCAAAGTTGTAGAGAATTGAATTTCCTATAAAAACTCGCGAGATTCGAATTTTCTGATAAAAGGGCTATTTATTATGAATTATTGAAGTTCTGAAGTTTCGAAATAATTAATTTTTGGAAGTTTAAAACTTTTTAAATAACAAAAATGTTTTTTGTACTTAAGATGAGGTGTGTGTGGCTGATTTGGATCAGATTATGGGTGCGTAGGAAATTTTTTTATATATATTATTATTATATTAAATTTTCTGCTTTGGTGTTCTAAGCATTTTTCTATAAATAGGGTGCTTAGGTTAGAATTGAAATCACATCAGAAACAGAAAACTTCTCTCTCTTTCTCTCTCGATATATTGAGCGTATTCTTGTGAGTATTTTAATACTTTAAGTGTTGCTATACGGTGCAAGTTCAAGTCATAGCCTATAACCGATTTTTCAACTAGAAGTACTGTCTTTACTAGGTAAGGGATGTTATTTTATTCGAAAATGATATTATTTCTTCAATATCATTATATTGGTTGGAAATTTTTATCAAATTTGGAACTTTTCATGTCGGGATTACTATTCATGAGTTACTATTCACGAGTTACTATTCACGAGTTACTATTCACCGAAAAATAAAATTTTCTTCTTTTCGTCCAAAATATCTATTCTGGATACTAGCTTTGATTGTATCCATGTTTTGATCATTCTTGAATTTTACTTCACTATGATTATTTATAAGGTATTTTTTGGACATAGATAAATCGAAATACGAATCCTTAATATTTGTTATTTTGTTTCACTGGATTCATTTCCTTTAAAATATTTTTCATCATCCTCAGTCCTAAATGATGATATAACTGAATATCTTTGGCTTGTAGTGCAAAGATGAATGATTTCTGATGAATATCTTTGGCCCGTAGTGCAAAGATGAACAGGTGTTGAGATGAACATGACCAACTGATGAATATTTTTGGCTTGTAGTGCAAAGATAAATATTGATTGATGTTACAGGGATAAATTATTGATGATGGACTTTTAAATTCATAGATAATAGTAGATTTCATTCTCTATGTAACTCTTCTATGAATTATTATTTTTCGCTGCGAATATTGATTTAAAACTTGTTGTCTATTGTATTCTATTAGATTTTTCCCTGTTAAAGACTAACGATAATTTGTTCTGTATTATCTTAGTCATAATATTCTTTACTGGGCTAGTTGAGCTCACCCTTTTCCTTTTTGTTCCATTTTTCTCAGGAGGCGAGAATGTAACGAGTACTAGTCGGGGTATGGAATGATGGTTCTAGAAGTTATTTTAGTAGTCCTCACCATTTTTGTGAAATAATGTATCAATAATTGTAATGAGGACTTATTTGAGTGTGGATATTGTCTAGATGACAATATTTATATTTAAATTCACAGTTCTTGTGTTGTAATAACAAAGATGTAGTTGTTTCTGTACCATGTATTTTGGCGACTCAAAATGGGTGTTGTATACCTATTTTGGGGGCGTCACAGTTGGTATCTGAGCTTAGGGATATGATCTCTGACGGAGATCGGGGAATAGAACTAGGAGGGGTGAGACGAGTAAATCCTTCGCTAGTGTGTCCTACCTAAGCTTATTTGTTGGTCGGTCATAATATAGTGATATTATGTGATATGTTAATTTGTTAAATTAATCCTTGTTTTATGGCATTATTTGAGAATGTCGACTGAGAATGTTAACAGTGGAGTAAATGAGACGGTGGAGATGCCTATACTCACCAACGAGGAGAACGTGCAACAGGCTGGCAATGTTCCTCCTGTGAACAACACCACTGAGCAGACGATGAACGATGAGATGTTTAGAAGCTTTTTACGATTCATGCAAAACTAGACGAAGGAGATTCCTGTTCAAAATATAGGAAGAAACAATGGCAACGCACAGCTGGTTACAGCCAAGCAGTTCAAAGAGTTGGGACCACCAGAATTCTGGGAAAAGCCGGATCCGATTAAGGCGGAGACATGGGTCAAGTAAATTACCAAGATATTCGATGTCTTGGGATGCACGGAGGAACAGAAGGTTCCATTCTCCACCTTTATGTTCTGTGGCGAGGCAGACTACTGGTGGGAGTCTGTGAAGCGTACCCATCCAGCCGCACTCAGCATGTCTTGGGAGACATTTCAGAAACTGTTCAATGACAAGTACTTCCCTGAAAGTATTAGTCATATGAAGGAGGTAGAGTTTATTAGACTTGAGCAGAATAACATGACAGTGTCCCAGTACGAGGCGAAGTTTGCAGAGTTGTCCAGGTTTGCACCTCATTTGGTGGAGGATGAGGAACGTATGACACGGATGTTTCTGAGAGGTTTGAAACCCGGCATACGTCAATATCTCATTTCTCATAAATTTTCTCTCTATTCAGATGTTGTCAACAGGGCTCAATTATTAGAGCGAGATAACGAGTACGGTCAACCGAGGGACCACAACCAGGATCATATCGGTGACAGCAGTCATCAGAACAATGATAACAGCGGAGAAAGAAAAATACAGACAAGAACGGCAACCATTCTGGTGGTAATCGTGGCTATGAAAATAGAAGAAGCGAGTCGGGAGGAGATTTTAAAAAGAGGAGATTCAACAATGACAATACGAAGACGTCAGCACCAGCAGCAACTGGTTCCAAGGGAGGAGAACGACCACCGATTATATGCTATAAGTGCGGAAAAGAAGGACATATCAGCCCAAACTGCCCACAACAGTTTAAGGTATGTTATAATTGTGGAAAAGAAGGACATATCGCTCGAGATTGCACTGTAGCGAAACCAAGTCCAGCGAGGATGGTGACTCAAAAAGCTGTCCCAGAAAAGACAAAGTCAACGGTTCCTGGAAGAGCGTTTGTCGTGACTGGTCAACATGCGAGGAACCCAAACGAGGTGATCACGGGTAAGCTAATCATAAATTCATGCGAAGTTTATACCTTGCTAGATACTGGTGCTACCCATTCATTTATTTCTCCTGCTTGTGCTCAACGTTTAAACTTGACTCCGGAGAAGTTAGATTTTAATTTATCTGTGGACACTCCGTTAGGAGAAACTTTCATCACATCCACTGTTTATAAATCTTGTGTGATTCAAGTTGGCACCATCACCTTATCTGTTGACCTTATCTCTTTAAAGATACTTGCTTTTGATGTGATTTTAGGGATTGATTGGTTAACTACTCATCATGCCAAAATTGATTGTTTTCGTAAGGTTGTTAGTTTTCATATTCCTAACCAACCTGTTGTACGAATTCAAGCAACTAAGCCATTAAAATCAATCACTGTTATATCAAGCCATAAAGCCATTTGTTTATTAAAAAACGGATGTCAAGCTTTCTTAGCCCATATTATGGATTTGAATAAAGACACGTCAAATTTGAATAATATTCCTGTTGTTATTGACTTTCCTGACGTATTTCCTGAAGAACTTCCCGGTCTACCCCTGGAACGTGAAGTTGAATTCTTTATTGATCTTGAACCTGGTACAAAGCCCATTTCTAAAACCCCATATCGAATGGCTCCTATTGAACTTTAGGAGTTAAAGGTCCAACTACAGGAATTGTTGGACATCGGTTTCATTCGTCCTAGTACATCTCCTTGGGGTGCTCCTATTTTATTTGTAAAGAAGAAAGACGGGAGTATGCGACTTTATATCGATTATCGGGAATTAAACCATGTCACTATCAAAAATAGGTATCCGCTACCTCGTATTGATGACCTGTTTGACTAGTTACAAGGAGCACAATTCTTTTCAAAGATCGATCTTCGTTCTGGATATCATCAGCTGAAGGTTAAAACTGAGGATATTCCGAAGACTGCCTTCAGAACTCGGTACGGGCATTATGAATTCCTAGTCATGTCTTTTGGATTAACTAATGCTCCTGCGGCTTTCATGGATATGATGAACCGAGTATTCAAGAATTATTTAGATCAGTTCGTTGTTGTCTTTATTGATGACATTCTCATATATTCCAAAAGCCGTGAAGATCATGAGCACCATTTGAAGCTGGTACTCCAAAGGCTACGTGAAAATAAGCTATATGCTAAGTTGAAGAAATGCGAGTTCTGGCTTGAGGAAGTAGCATTCCTTGAGCATGTGGTATCAAAATATGGAGTATCTGTTAACCCGACAAAGATTGAAGCAATACAAAGTTGGGAGCAACCAAAGACGGTGACCGAAGTATGTAGCTTTCTGGGCTTAGCTGGTTATTATCGGAGATTCGTGGAAGGATTTTCTCGAATTGCTACCCCGTTAACTCAGCTGACTTTAAAAGATATCAAATTCGTATGGAGCGAGGAATGCGAGAAGAGTTTTCAAAAGCTTAAGAGGAGACTCATTTCAGCACCTGTTTTGAGCATACCATCTGGTTCGGATGGATTTGTTATCTACAGCGATGCTTCAAGCAAAGGGCTAGGATGTGTTCTCATGCAACGTGGGAAAGTTATAGCCTATGCCTCGCGATAACTTAAAGAATATGAGAGGAATTATCCTACTCATGATCTAGAGTTGGCAGCAGTCATTTTCGCGCTAAAGATCTGGAGGCATTATCTATATGGGGAGAAAGTGGAGATATATTCAGACCATAAAAGTCTCAAATATTTCTTCACTCAAAAAGAACTCAACATGCGGCAACGACGTTGGCTCCAGCTGTTGAAAGATTACGACCACACTATTCAATACCATCCTGAAAAAGCAAACATGGTAGCTGACGCGTTGAGTAGAAGAACTTATGCAGGAACGAGTGCGATGATGTCAAGTATACACGTAGAACCAACTTTAATCGATAAAGTTAAAGTTGCTCAAGCCACAGACCCGGAGCTGATGCGTATGAAGAAGAAAGTGCAAGAAGGTGTTATTCTAGAAGCAAGAATCGATGAAGAAGGAATACTTCGAGTCCACTCCAGACTTTTTATTCCTAACGATTCTGATTTGAAGTACAAGATCATGATGGAAGCACACAATACACCATTTGCAATCCATCCTGGAAGTACCAAAATGTATCGTGATCTTCGACATACATTTTGGTGGAACAATATGAAGAGAGAGATTGTAAAGTTTATCTCGAGGTGTTTAACTTGTCAACATGTAAAGGCGGAACACCAAGTGCCAAAGGGTCCATTGCAACCACTTAAGATTCTGAAATGGAAGTGGGAACACATTACCATGGATTTCGTTACGGGTCTTTCCACGGTTTCTCAAGGCATAAATGTTATTTGGGTTATTGTTGATAGATTAACCAAGTCTGCTCATTTCTTGCCGATACGGGAGACTTATTCCCTTGAACGTCGTCTTGCTAGTATGTACGTGAATGAGATTGTGAGGTTGCATGGCATTCCAGTATCCATAGTTTCAGATCGTGACCCAAGATTCACTTCAAGATTTTGGGTGAGGTTACAAAAAGCTATGGGCACGGATTTACGATTTAGTTCGGCTTGCCATCCTCAAACGGACGGGCAATCAGAGAGGACTATCCAAACTCTTGAAGATCTATTAAGACTCTGTGTCCTAGACTTCAAAGGCAGTTGGGATAAGTATTTACCATTGGTGGAATTCTCCTACAACAACAGTTATTAGGCAAGTATAGGTGTGGCTCCATTTGAGGCATTATATGGACGAAAGTGTCGCTCTCCAATATGTTGGGATGAGGTGGGAGAAGCAACGTTGTTGGGACCCGAGTTGGTACGTATGACTACGGAAAAGATCCAAACGATTCGACAACGTATACAAACAGCACAGGATCGACAAAAGAGTTATGCAGATCTTCATCGAAAGGACGTGGAATTTGACATTGGGGATCATATATTGTTGCGTGTGGCTCCATGGAAAGGAGTTACAAGATTTGAGAAGAGAGGAAAGCTCAATCCACGATTTATTGGTCCATTTCAGATTCCTGACCGAGTAGGAAATGTGGCCTATAGACTCGCGTTACCTCCAAGTATGTCTCGTGTTTATAATGTTTTTCATATATCTGTGCTACGTAAATATGTGAAAGACCCAAACCACGTTATTGAGTTAGAACAGGACAAGATAGCCGAAGACTTAACGTACGAAGAGGTACCTGTCAAGATCATGGATAGGAAGGAGCATGTCCTACACACGAAGGTTATACCACAAGTTAAAGTTTTGTGGAGAAACCATGCTATTGAGGAAATGACTTGGGAGTTGGAAACAGAAATGAAAGCGAGGTATCCTCACCTTTTCGAAACATCAGGTACGTACGTCAATTTCGAGAACGAAATTTCATAAGGAGGGGAGGTTGTAAAACCCCAAATTATTAATAAATGAAATTTGAGTTCCTCTATTTATTATTTTGAAATAGTAAGGGTTGATTTGATTAATGTGGTTAGTTATGGATAAAATGCACGAATATTTTAAAAATAAACAGGTGGTTATAAAATATTCATTTTTGTCGGGAAATATTCGTTTGGTCGTGGAATATTCTTCCTATCGGGGAATATTCGTACGACGACGCAGCCTTGTGTGGGCCCCATAACGGAAAGCAATTGGATGAAAAAATGACAAAAAATAAGTTGTTTATAAATAACGGTGTAGTTGTTACCGTTAATACTGTTAGAATACCCGGTGGTTAAAACACAGTAATACGCGTTGTTGCACAGTAGCACACGGTATTGCACCAATTATTGATTTTTACGTAAGAAGGTATTACTCAATAATTGGTACAGTAATTACTGTTCAGTATTTTATTTTATTGATTCAATAATTGCTGCGTTGATAAGTTATATTACTGTTGTTTTAATAATTGTCACTACACAGTATTTTCTATTATCGGAGCAATAATTCATATTATCTGAATAATATTATTAGATAACATTATTGGAAATGTCTAGAAAGTTCTGTCTAAGGAGAGGTTTGGTCACCTAATTGCGCGCCAGTAAGGAGAAATCCTTATTGGAAAGCCCCCACTTTCTTGGGAACGGCCTGGTTGCCAGTACTGTGATTCTGTAATATTATTTGTGAATAATTAATTATTGATTTATATGATGAGGAAAATATTTATTTTATGTGGATATAGATGGAGAAAATTTTTAAAGTGACAATTGTTAAAAATCGATATTTTATCTTTTCTGATAAAATAATATTTTATTATATTATTATAATATAATAATGATAATATTTTTACAATGAATGTGGGATATATGAGTATATGAGGAGAAAGAGTATTTTTTTTGTAAAAGTTGTTTAAAACATGTTAAACATGTCTGCGGGCCCATTTCTTGACTTAAATTTGATTATAGCTTGTAAAATCGTCCGTTTATGGATTTCTGTCAATTTTTGTTTAGCATTTGGAAAAACTTTCTTCTGCAAAGTTGTAGAGAATTGAATTTCCTATAAAAACTCGCGAGATTCGAATTTTCTGATAAAAGGGCTATTTATTATGAATTATTGAAGTTTCGAAATAATTAATTTTTGGAAGTTTAAAACTTTTTAAATAACAAAAACGTTTTTTGTACTTAAGATGAGGTGTGTGTGGCTGATTTGGATCAGATTATGGGTGCGTAGGAAATTTTGTTATATATATTATTATTATATTAAATTTTCTGCTTTGGTGTTCCAAGTATTTTTCTATAAATAGGGTGCTTAGGTTAGAATTGATATCACATCAGAAACTGAAAACTTCTCTCTCTTTCTCTCTCGATATATTGAGCGTATTCTTGTGAGTATTTTAATACTTTAAGTGTTGCTATACGGTGCAAGTTCAAGTCATAGCCTATATCCGGTTTTTCAACTAGAAGTACTGTCTTTACGAGGTAAGGGATGTTATTTTATTCGAAAATGATATTATTTCTTCAATATCATTATATTGGTTGGAAATTTTTATCAAATTTGTAATTTTTTATGTCGGGATTACTATTCACGAGTTACTATTCACCGAAAAATGAAATTTTCTTCTTTTCGTCCAAAATATCTATTCTGGATACTAGCTTTGATTGTATCCATGTTTTGATCATTCTTGAATTTTACTTCACTGTGATTATTTATAAGGTATTTTTTGGACATGGATAAATCGAAATACGAATCCTTAATATTTGTTATTTTGTTTTAGTGGATTCGTTTCCTTTAAAATATTTTTCATCATCCTCAGTCCTAAATGATGATATAACTGAATATCTTTGGCCTGTAGTGCAAAGATGAATGATTTCTGATTAATATCTTTAGCCCGTAGTACAAAGATGAACAAGTGTTGAGATGAACATGACCAACTGATGAATATTTTTGGCTTGTAGTGCAAAGATAAATATTGATTGATGTTACAGGGATAAAATATTGATGATGGACTTTTAAATTCGTAGATCATAGTAGATTTCATTCTCTACGTAACTCTTCTATAAATTATTATTTTCCGCTGCGAATATTGATTTAAAACTTGTTGTCTATTGTATTCTATTAGATTTTTCCCTGTTGAAGACTAACGATAATTTGTTCTGTATTATCGTAGTCATAATATTCTTTACTGGGCTAGTGGAGCTCACCCTTTTCCTTTTTGTTTCATTTTTCTCAGGAGGCGAGAATGTAGCGAGTACTAGTCGGGGTATGGAATGATGGTTCTAGAAGTTATTTTAGTAGTCCTCACCATTTTTGTGAAATAATGTATCAATAATTGTAATGAGGACTTATTTGAGTGTGGATATTGTCTAGATGATAATATTTGTATTTAAACTCACAGTTCTTGTGTTGTAATAATAAAGATGTAGTTATTTCTGTACCATATATTTTGGCGACTAAGAATGGGTGTTGTATACCTATTTTGGGGGCGTCACATTTTTCCTTTTAATTTTAATGGCATTTTTGATATTTAACCAAACCCTTAGGGTTTAGGGTTTGGGTTTAGGGTTTGAACCCTTCAGGGTTTATGGTTTAACCCTTAACTTGCAATTTAATTTTTAAGATTTTCAAATTTCGATTTTTAAATATAAAAATTAATATTTCTAAATTATAATTAGAATTTTCTATTTATATTAAAATTTCTTAATCATAACTTTAATCTTGCTAATTAGGATTAGTATTTCCTAATTAAAATCGCTAATTTAGCAATTAGGGTCGTAATTGGTCATTTAGGGTTTTAAACCCAGAATTAGTTTTTCTAATAGAAAATTAATTTTCTAATTTAGAAATTAGATTTCGTAATTAGATTAGGGTTTGCTAATTACTTAAGCTTTACCCTAAATAATCTTATAATTATTTACACTTACGCCATTAAGTTCCCAATTTAGGATTTTATACACCGAATTAGGGTTTCGAATCCCCGGAACTGAAATTATGGTTTTCAAAACCAGTTTTTAGGGTTTCTTATAATTCGTAAGAATTTTCTAACCGAACGTTGACGTTCTTAATATATACCTAGGGTTTGTTACAGATATAATTTATCTGGTCAACCCTTGACCCTTAACCACATACTGTACACATATACACAGAACATATTCACGTATACCTTTAATCCTGAATAATTTACCTAAATCCTTCACAGAATTTTGAAATCCTCAAAATTCTTTCTTAAAAATATCAAACGCATACACTAATTTTCTGTGTAGGTTATAATTTTGAACCTTAAATCAATAAATAAAAATTTAAAAAATTCTCTAAATTCTCGGGTTGTCACAGTGCAGACCGTGTTGAAGCTAAGGTCCAAACAAAGAAAGCTAAAATGAATGAAATGGATCATGCCTTTAATTCTGCGATTGATAAGGCACATGATCAAGTCTTTTATTACCCACCTCAATTTGAAGATTCGCCGTGGTTCGTGATGGATCGTGGGACGGCGTATTGTATTATGGAGGAAGAGCATAGGGAAGCCTCTCGACGTCTTAATATGCCCAGATAGAAAGAATAAAAATGATAATAATATGTGGTTAATTATGTGAATAAATAAATTTTAAATCCCTTATTTTAAGTTGAATAAAGGGGTAGTATGAGTATGTAATCCTAAAACTTGTCTAGTTCAGGAAAGTTGATGTTAATAGCGGTTATGCTATCTTTATTATGTTTTAAAAATGTTATAAAGGAATAAAATATCAAAGTTTATTGAAATGTTATGTGTTATAGCTTTAATCTTAGAAAGTTTAAAGTTAAACTTTAAAATATTCAAGGAATTGAATAAATGAACTAATAAGCGTATATCTTAACAAAAAATGCCTCTTAGAAGAAGACAGCCATGTCAACAACCACCTCCTGAGGGGTCTACTAACAATAAATACGAGGCCAACGCTAACCCAGTTCAGCAGTTAGTAACTTTGTTAACGAGAGCACTTGCGAATCAACCGCAAGCTCAAGTCACGACCTTCAAGGAATTCAAAGTGGTTGGACCGCTAAAGTTTTAAGTGTCTATGAATCCAGTTGAAGCCCAAACCTGGATCATGGAAATGGAGAAGGTGTTTGATGTTGCTAGAGTTAACGAAGATCAGAAGACTACGTTCCCAACGTTCATTATAAAGTTTGAAGCTAGCTACTGGTGGCAGGAAAATAAGGTTCGTGGGGGATAATGAGTGATAGCGTGGAATAGATTTAAGGAGATGTTTTTCAAAATGTACTTTCCAGCGAGTTCTCAGAATTAGCTAGAGGTGCAATTTCTGTAGCTGAAACAAGGAACCATGACGGTGCTAGAATATTCTGCGAAGTTTAACGAGTTGGCAAGGTTTGCCACTTATCAAGTCAATATCGATGAACGTAAGGCGAGAAGGTTCGAACAAGGATTGAAACCCTGATTTTATAGCAAGGTTTCGATGTTCTAGTTAAATACATTTGTGGCTGTACTGGAAAAGGTAATTATCGCGGAAGGTGGAAGTGATGACTTGACCAAGTATAATCAAGAACAGAAGAGGAGGAAGAATGAGAATGAAAATAAGGCTGGTGGAAGTAACGTTGGAAGTAACAATCAGAAGAGGAAGTGGAGTGAGAATTCGACTGTGGGAGGACAACAGGGAAGTCAACAAAAGAAGAAGTTTGAAGCTTGTGATACTTGTGCAAAGAACCACACTGGGGTGTGTTTGAAGGAAAAGCTGGTGTGTTTCAACTATGGTTAGGAGGGACACATTGCACCGAACTATTTTAACCCAAAGAAAGGAGCATGTTTTACCTGCGGTTCAAAGGATCACATGGCTCGTGATTGCCCTAAAAAGTTAGCGGGGAGTGCAAGTGGAGGAAAGGGTAACAACGGTGGTGGTACATTGATTATCAATGGTCCAGCACAATCAAGCCGACCTACTGCGAGGATTTTCAATATGACCGTGCAAGATGTTGTGCAATCTAAGGATGTGGTGTTAGGTATCATTTTGATTAATGGTATTAATGCTTATGTGCTATTTGATTCAGGTGCTACTTGTTCATTTAATTCTGATGAATTTGCTCAGAACTTAAATTTGCCTTAGGAAGAATTAGAGTATCCTTTGAGCATAGAGATTGGGAATAGGGAAGTGATTCCTGTTAGATTTATATACAAGAATTGTAAAGTGGTTATAAAGGATCACGAGATGATGGTAGATTTGATACCAATTAAACTTGGGGAATTCGATGTTATACTAGGAATGGATTGGTTATTCAATCACGAAACAGTAATTAATTGCCAAAGGAAATGTGTTAACCTTATGACTCCGTCAAAGGTTGTGTTCTATGGTAGCATGTCACCTCGATAAGCAAGTTGTCTGACAGTGATGCAAGCTAAAAAGTTGTTAAGACAAGGATGTGTAGGATACTTAGCCTACACAGTCAATACACAGAAGAAGAGTGCAAAGGTAGAAGAGATACCGATCATAAGATATTTTACAGACGTATTTCAAGACGATTTGTTGTGTCTTTCGCCGGATTGACAAATTGAGTTTGTGATTGATTTAGTTCCAAGAACGACCCCGATATCTAAAGCCCCATACAGAATGGCTCCAATAGAGATGAAAGAGTTAATGATGCAGTTGCAAGAATTGCTCGACAATAAGTATATCCAGCCGAGCGTATCGGCGTGGGAGCGCCGATGTTATTTGTTAAGAAGAAGGATGGATCGATGCGGTTCTGCATTGACTATTGAGAATTGAATAAGGTTACGATTAAAAATAAGTATCCATTACCTAGAATTGATGACCTGTTCGATCAATTGAAGGGAGCAAAATATTTTTCAAAGATAGACTTGAGGAGTGGTTATCACCAGCTAAATGTGAGGCCAAAGGATGTACCGAAGATGACATTCAGAACTCGGTATGGTCATTACGAGTTTCTGATTATGTCATTCGATTTAACTAGTGCACCTGTAACGTTTATGGATTTGATGAATAGGGTGTTTAAACCATTTTTAGAAAAATTTGTGGTGGTGTTTATCGATGACATTTTGGTGTATTCCAAGACCAAGGAGGAACATGTTGAACACTTAAGATTGACTTTGGAGACATTGAGGAAAGAAAAATTATACGCTAAATTTTCAAAATGTGAGTTTTGGTTGGAACGTGTACAGTTTCTCGGGCACATTATTGATAAGGATGGAATTTCGGTAGATCCATCAAAAGTGGAAGTTGTAATAACCTGGGATCAGTCGAAGACACCATCAGAGGTAAGGAGTTTTTTGGGATTGGCAGGTTACTACAGGCATTTTATTCAAGACTTTTCCAAAATCGCGACCCCGTTGACGAATTTAACTAGGAAGGCGGTTAAGTTTGTTTGGACGGAGAAGTGTGAGGAAAGTTTTCGAGAATTAAAGAAGAGGTTAAGTTCAACATCTGCGTTGTCATTGCCTGATGATACATGGAATTTTGTGGTGTATAGTGACGCATCGCATAAAGGACTAGGTTGTGTGCTTATGCAGAACGACAGAGTCATTGCATATGCATCACGCCAATTAAAAGATTATGAGACAGGGTATCCGACTCATGACTTAGAGTTTGCTGCGGTGGTGTTTGCCATGAAGATTTAGAGACATTATCTTTATGGAGAAAGGTGTGAGATATATACCGACCATAAAAGTTTGAAGTATATCTTTACACAAAATGACTTGAATATGAGGCAGAGAAGATGGTTGGAGTTGATTAAAGATTATGACTGCGAGATTTTCTATCATATCGGAAAGGCGAATGTTGTTGCTGATGCTTTAAGTAGGAAGGGACGGTAGAAGTTAATGATGTTAACTGCTCAGGAGAAGCTAATATCGGAAATGGCAAAGATGGATTTAGAAATTAAATATCCGACAGAATCAAACGAAAAGCTATTTCAGATGGAAAACGGTTCAACTTTGGTAAATAAGGTGAAGAATGCACAACTTCAAGATGAAGATTGTGAAAAGATAAAACAGAAAGTATCTGAAGGTGAGGAAAGCAAATTCAAAATCGATTCGGAAGGGTTACTTCAATTCAAAAGGAGAATTTGGGTTTTGCCAGTACCAGAAGTTAAAGAGAAAATTCTGAGTGAACCTCACAACTCAAGATATTTGATTCACCCTGGAAGTACAAAAATGTACCAGAATCTTAGACATCATTTTTGGTGGCCGAATATGAAAAAGGATGTGGCTGAGTGTGTGGAAAAATGCTTAACGTGTCAAAAAGTTAAAGCTGAACACCAAAGGCCAAGTGGATTATTGCAACCGTTGGAGATACCGGAATAGAAATGGGAGCATATCACAATGGATTTTGTGGTAGGTATTCCAACAACTCAACATGGTTTCGACGCCATCTGGGTGATAATCGATCGATTGACGATGTCGGCACACTTTTTGCCAATTAAGATTAGATTTAACCTAGATCGGTTGGCAAAACTATACGTGAAGGAAATTATTTCAAGACACGGTGTTTTGGTGTCCATTGTATCAGACAGAGATCCATGTTTCACATCTAATTTCTAAAAATGACTACAAGAGTGCTTGGGAACTCAGTTGAGAATGAGCACAGATTATCATCCTCAAACCAACGCACAAAGTGAGAGAACCATCCACACACTAGAGGATATGCTTAAAGCATGTATTATGGATTTCAAAGGAAATTGGGATGACCATCTACCATTGGTTGAGTTTGCCTATAATAATAGTTATCACGTGAGTATTGGCATGCCGCATTATAAAGTGTTATATGGTAGGAAATGCAGAACTTCGTTATGCTGGGACGAGGTAGGTGAATGTCAGCTATTGGGTCCATAATTGATACAACAAACTATTGAAATCATCAAGGTCATTCGAGCAAGAATGATAGACACACAAGATAAACAAAAGAAATATGCCGATCAACACCGACAAAATTGGGAATTCGATAACGGTAGTTTTGTTTTCTTGAAAGTGTCTCCTTGGAAGGGAAAATTTTAGTTTGGCAAGAAGGGGAAATTAAGCCATAGGTTTATAGGTCCTTTTGAAGTGCTTCGAAGAGTTGGTGAAGTGGCGTACGAGGTAGCTTTACCTCCGGAATTAGGACATATTCATAACATTTTTCATGTGTTAGTGTTAAGGCCATATAAACTAGACTATAAGCATGTTATCGAATATGAGCCAGTTCAATTAGAGAAAGACTTAACATATGAAGAAGTCCATGTCTAAATTATTGACAGGAAAGAGCAAGTACTAAGGAATAAAGTGATACCTTCGGTTAAGGTAATCTGGAGGAACCAAAATGCTGAAGAAGCTACGTGGGAACTTGAAGATGTTATGATGAGAAATTATCATCAGTTATTTGCTTAATCTTGTATAATGATTCTGGGGACAGAATCCTGTTAAGGATGAAAGAATGTGATGAATGAATTTATCGAGTCGTGATTCCAGGGACAGAATCATTTTAAGGAGGAGGGAAAGATGTAACGATCGAGAAATTTTTATAATTTATTTAAATATTTATTGAATTAAATAAATATTTTATTAAATTTATTTATTGAGAAAAATAAATAGTTGATGGAACAGTGGTGCAACAATTTAGTAATTAAATTGATTAATGTTAATTAAATTGAATAATGGTAATTTTTATTTGAAGATTTAATTTAATGGAAATAATTAAATTAAATGAATTGTTTAATATTTAAGAAAATAAATAAATTAAATAAAGTGATGTTTTAGTCTAATTTAGTAGTTAAATTAGATGTATAATAATTTATTAATCATAAGAATAATTATAATAAAAAAATTATAATTATTATAATTACTATTGTAAGTCATTTAAATTAACTAAAATAAGTGTGACAAAAGTGACTATCTAATATAAATATTATAAAAATAAACTAGTATGAGAAATTTTATGTAGCCAAACACAGCCTTATGGCCTTTGGCCTAACATAACCGATAAGGCGTATGGTTTTTTTTACCTGACGTACGTAGAGGAGAGGGAGGCCATTTATATTACGCCTATTTTTCCTAATGGTTAACTAAGAAGAACAGAGAGGTAGAGAGAAAGAATACAGAGAATTGAGAGTTGGAGAATAAGGAGTAGGATTCAGAAGGATTTGATAGAACTTTGTTAACATCAAAGGGTTAAGGTATAATCTACCCCTAAGTCTAATATTTAGTTTTTGTAATTTTTTATTCTTTGAAATTGGGTTTTTTGGTTGAATTGTTGTAGAAGATGTTGATTATATGTATAATCTTGTGTAACCTATTAGTTGTCATCTATAATCTTATGATAGTAATCAAATTCATAGAAATTGGGTTTTTAGAAGAAAAGTAGAATAACAGTGTGTCTATGTAATATGGCTTGTGTAAGTACAAAATTTGATGCTCAATATGTGTTATAAGATGTAATTTGGTGTTGGATTGTGATAATATGTTAAGAAACAAAAATGGTGTAGTTTGAATCGTGTCAATTGGTTAAGAAACGAAGTCGTGGCGATCGAATTCACTAAAAGTGAAAAAAAATGAAGAAATTGGGAAAATTGGGTTTTTGATTCTTCAAAATTGAATATATGTATTGTTTATGTAATTAGAATTAATAATAACATGCCTAAATATGTTATTACAAAGTTTTAGATGTTGCGTTTGGTGAATTTCTGTGGAATTGGAATTTTTGGCCTAGAACAGAGACTGTGTTCGAGCTTCTGCAAAACTGTTTCTGGCGTCGAGCGCGGGCGTGCTGCCACTTTTCACGGGCGCGCTTCCACGCTGGCACGCTGGATACAAAGGGTGTCATGGCACGGCCATGCCAGTGATCAGTCAAACCCAGTGTTGAGCTGTTAGTAGCATAACTTTGGAAATGCTAACCTAACTTATTTTAATGACCCTAAAACATATTATAAGACATAACAACATGTTATAATCACAACGTTGACACTATAAATTATGAACTAATAAGTTGTGAGAGTTTGGAATGTAATGTCATGAGAATTGGAATTTGTTTTGCAATCACCATGTTGTGTACTATAATATAATTGAGAGTTCAGTTTCATGGTACGAAAAATGATTGGGATAATCAGACCCTAAGATAAAAATTATAGACTTGGCTAAAATGAGAAGTAATGAAGTTAGTTTTGATATAACTAATTGATATTGTGATCTTAATGGTATATGTAGGGTAATCGGTGAATGTTTATTATATTTGTGTAGCTTACACACGAGGCAAGTTCCTTATCCTAAACTTTTATTGAGCAAAATCTCTAACTTCATTCTTTTTATAATAAATCCAAGTTTCATAATTTTGATATTTGTTATTGTCAAGCAAGCTTTCTAGTTCTAAATTATCATTTTTCAAATCCTATATTAAAGTTGAGCAAGCCTATTGATTCTATCTTATGTATGGTTGTATATGCTCTTGTAACCTAATTCGTTACATCGAGCGAGTTTCACATTCCTATCTCTTGTTATTGATATTCAAAGCATATACTGTTTTAAAACATTGATTGAAATGAGATTGTTCTAACTCTTTTCAATATAGTACTTTGCATATATATATATATATATATATATATATATATATATATATATATATATCTATTCAAATGAAATATTTTAAAACATTGAACCTTCAAATGGTAAGCAAACTCTTATTGATTGAATTAATCTACAATTGAATAGTATT
This sequence comes from Panax notoginseng, assembly GCA_016801055.1. Lineage (NCBI taxonomy): Eukaryota > Viridiplantae > Streptophyta > Magnoliopsida > Apiales > Araliaceae > Panax > Panax notoginseng. The sequence goes on along the minus strand of CM029014.1, from coordinate 118,484,494 downwards.
CTAAAATTCTAGAATCACTGATAAGCTAGTTCCAAACTAAACTTTCTTTAGTGTAAAAATCCTAAAATCAAACTGAGATGAACAACCCTAATATAGGGGATTTTGTACGTATAACGTTTAGATATTTGTGCATAATACATGGTACAAAGGGCTGATCCCCCTAAGTACGAAAGGAAGGGTCTGTATAGTCTAAATGACTGTTAAGGTTGAGGTAGTAATAATACCTAATTACCGAGGACATAGTTCGTGGTCTTAAGACCCTCAGATATTAAATTCAAACTTGTTTTCTATTTTTGATTCGTAAAACAAGTTCATTATTGTTCAGCATTCGTTGTTCATTCTCATGTTGTTATCATTACTACTCTTTATATCAGTGAGCAATTGTTTGCTCACTCTTGCAATTAACACTGTAGCTAAAGTTAAAATAGTTGATGAGCCATCTACTAGCAAAGGAAAGGGCAAGATGTCCAAGTGTTGAAGATTTATGAGAATTTATTTAAGTCATGAATTATACTATAAGACTTAATTTATGTTGTGATGTTTTCCACTACTTATGTAATAATTTAATATTAGATTACCTGGGATTATTTTTGAGATGATGTAACCCTTTAATGGGAAGATTATCGCTTGAGTTATTTAAATTATGTTTTATCCTTTATTATGGGTAGATAGATGTAATTATTTTGGATAGTGAGCACTCAATCCTGTGGAAATGAAGTACCCGGATTTGGGGGTGTCACAGAGACTCCTTGGGAAAATCATTTAACTGAGGGTTTGGATTTTCAAGAGGATTTTCATCAATAGATGGAGATGAAATATCTAGTTTTTGTTGTTGCATATTTCTGAGAATATCTTTAATGACAACTTCAATGTCAGCAAACACTTTATATTTTGGAGGAAGCTGAATTTCATTAAAAGTTACATTCATTGACTCTTCCACAACTAGACTTCTTTTGTTAAAAATTCTGTATGCTTTACTATTAAAAGAGTATCTAAGAAATATTCCTTCATCAGATTTGGGATCAAATTTCAATAAATGTCATTTGGTGTTCAGAATAAAGCATTTGCTCCCAAACACACGAAAATAGTTTATTTTTGGAGTTCTTTTATATCAAAGCTCATAGGGAGTTTTGAGAAAAATAGGTCTTAATAAAACTTTGTTTAAAATATAATAGGATGTTTCCATAGCTTCAGCCCAAAAATATTTTGGAAGATGATATTCATTTAACATGGTATTAGCTATTTCTTGAAAAGATCGATTTTTCCTTTCAACTACACCATTTGATTGTGGTGTATAAGGAACAAAGAAGTTATGACTTATACTGTTCTCATCACAGAACATAATAAAATTAGAATTGTCAAATTCTCTTCCATGATTAGATTGAATATAGACAATAGAATTTCCCAGTTGATTCTGAATTTTCTTACACAAGGCAGAAAATTAAAGAGTTAATAGCCTCATTTTTAAATTTAAGAAAATCAACCCATGTAAATCGTGAATAATCATCAACCAAAACTAGAATGTATACAACACCACCTATGCTATGTTTAGGAATTGGTTCTGCAAGGTACATATGTAAAAGTTCTAATGGTCTAGAAGTTGACACAGTAAGTTTAGGTTTATGCGATGCATGAATTTGTTTTCCCAGCTCACAAGCTTCACAAATATGATCTTTAAGAATTTTAATTTTGGGAGACCACGAACGTGTTCTTTTGAAGAAATGTTATTTATAAGTTTCATGTTGATGTGTCCTAGTCTACAATGCTAAAGCCAAGGATCCTCATTTGCATATACAAGAAAAATGTTATCTAGATGATAATATGCATATAAGTCACATATATACACATTTTGATATCTAGGGCATACTAAAATTAATTTACTAGTTTGATCAAATATAGAGCAATTGTGTGCACTAAAAGATATTTTAAAACCACTATCACATAGTTGACTAATAAATAGAAGATTATACCTGAGCCCCGTGACTAATTAAACGTTAGAGATAGTTATGTGATTATTACCAACACTTCCAACTCCAATTATTTTACCTTTATTGTTATCTTTGAAAGTTACTTCACCAAAGTCTGTAGCTTGCAGATTTTTCAATTTTGATTTGTCACCAGTCATATGTCTTGAAAAACCGCAATCGAGATACCATTTGCTTTTTTTCAAATTAGCTGCAAGACATACCTGCAATATATGAACTAATTTTACAAATTGGTACCCTTTAATATGAAGGGTCCTTTGGGTAAGTTTTCCATTTTATATTAGGAACATTTGTAGTTTCCTTTACGAAACATGGCATAGGATAATCAGTTTTGGTAGAAATAAGCATTCTATAAGTAACATGATTATGAGATGTATGATAATACTGTTTATGAAAATCTTTTTTGTGATAGTTGGTGCAGTGTAAGTCCCTTTGGGAACCCAAATCATTTTTTCTTTATAGTTTCTATTTCTAGAATTGCACATATAAAAGGAATGATCATTTCTGTTACAGTAAGAACATTTGGTGAAGGAGATATATGACTTTCCTTTTCTTTGATTTTAACATGATATAATCCTTTATCTTTTGATTTACTTGTTTCTCCAGTATATCCCAAACCTTCTTTATTAAAACTACATTTTTGTTGATTTAACATGACATCAAGATTTTATTTTCCTTTTGTAAATTTATAAATTATAGTATTTAGATCGTCACGTTCTTTAGTTAAACTTTTAATTAAAGAATTGTGTTTTTCTAATTTAATTTTTAGATGTGAATTCTCAATTTTGAGATTTCTAATTTCTTCCGTTATCGTTTGATCTTGTACTTGAGTATCGTCATTGATTACAACAAGTGTTGAATTTTCAATTGAGATGATAAGTGTTGAGTTTTCTATTTCAAGATTTTTATTTATTCTTTTAAATTGCTCAAATTCTTCTTTTAATGAATTATTTTCCTAGTTTGCTTCATTTAAATTTCAATGGTTATAATTAAGTTTGCATTTTCAATTTCAAGATTTTTATTTATTTTTCTCAATTCTTCTAATTCTTCTTTTAATCTTATGAAATCTTCCTTTATTATTTCATTATTTTCATATTAGTAACTGTAAGCCTCTTTGTAATTCATAATGTTCTTCATTTATATTTTCTAAAGTATATGCAGAAAATGAGATGCTAGGTAATTGATGTTCAGTATTTACCTCAGATCTTGGTGATGAGTCATTGTCTGCCATTAAACAAAGATTTTTAATTTCTTCGATTTGTTTAGTAGTTTCTTCCTCGTCACTTAGATCACATCCTTCCTCAGCTGCTAGAACTTTGTTGTTGACAAGTTTTGGACAATCCTTTTTGCAATGTCCAAACTGTAACGATCGAGAAATTTATAATTTAATTTAAATATTTATTGAATTAAATAAATATTTTAAATAATTTATTTATTGAGATAAATAAATATTTGATGAATTGTGATGTAATAATTTAGTTGAGTGTGTATGCTAACTAAATTAATGAATGGTAATTTTATTATTTGAGAATTTAATTTAATGAAAATAATTAAATTAAATAAATTGTTTAATATTAAAGAAAATAAGTAAATTAAATAAAGTGATGTTCTAGTGTAATTTAATAATTAAATTAGATATATTATAATTTATTAATTATAAGTATAATTATAATAAAAATTATTATAATTACTATTGTAAGTTATTTAAATTAACTAAACTAAAGTCATTTAAATTAACTAATATAAGTGTGACAAAAAGTAACTATATAATATAAACATTATAAAAATAATCTAGTACGGGGGAATTTGTGTGTAACCAAACGCAGCCTTATGGCTTTTGGTTTATTTTAACTGACGCAGGCATATTGTTTTTTTAACTGAAGAGTACGTGGGAGGTAAGGCCATATCAGTTTATATTTTCACGTGTCTTATTTTTCCTAAGGCTAGTACTAAGTTGGGTGAGCAGAAGAAACACAGAGAGTTTAGAGAAAGAGAGAGAGAGAGAGAGAGCTTGGTGAGGAAGAGAACCAATCTCTGTGATTTTGCCAAGAGGAAGGAGAGGGTCACCATCTTTTGCATCATGCAATCAAAGAATAAGGTATAACTTACTTCAATTTTAAATTTTAGGTTTGAAATTTCTACTGATAGTTTATGTTGGATTGATAAATATACATGTATATATAGTTTATAATCTGTTAATCATCGTTGGTGAGTGCTATTTGATGATTAAATACATGAAATTGGATTCGTAGTAGAAGATTTTAAAAATAGTGATATATATATATATATATATATATATATATATATATATATATGAAAATGGCTTAAGAAAGTACAAAAATTCATGTTCAATATGTGTTGTAATCTGTGAATTGATGTTGGATTGTGTTAGTATGTTAAGAAACGAAAGCGTCGTAGTTTGAATCATGTCAATTGGTTAAGAAACGAAATCGTGGCGATCGAATTCGCTAAAAGTGTAAAAATTGAAGAATTGTGGTGTCAAGTATCATTCCGATTAATGGTATTAATGCTTATGCACTATTTAATTCGGGTGCTACTTGTTCATTTATATCCGATGAATTTGCTCAGAACTTAGATTTGCCCCATGAAGAATTAGATTATCCTTTGAGCATAGAGATTGCAAATAGGGAAGTGATTCCTGTTAGATACATATATAGGAATTGTAGAGTGGTTATAAAGGATCACGAGATGATGGTAGATTTGATACCAATTAGACTTGGTGAGTTTAATGTTATACTGGGAATGGATTGGTTATTCAATCATGGAGTAATAATTGATTGCCAAAGAAAATTTGTTAACCTTTTGACTCCGTCAAAGGTTGTGTTCTATAGCAGTAAGTCACCTCGACAAGCAAGTTGTCTAACGGTGATGCAAGCCAAGAAGTTGTTAAGACAATGATATGTAGGATACTTAGCCTACATAGTCCATACACAGAAGAAAAATGCGAAGTTAGAAGAGATACTGATCATAAGAGATTTTGCAGACGTATTTCCAGATGATTTACCAGGTCTTCCGCCAGATCGACAAATCGAGTTCGTGATTGATTTATTATCGGGAATGGGCCCGATATCTAAGGCACTATACAGAATGGCCGGTAGAGATGAAAGAGTTGATGGTGCAATTGCAAGAGTTGCTCGACAAGAAGTATATTCAGCCGAGTGTTTCGCCATGGGGAGCGCCGGTGTTATTTGTTAAGAAGAAGGATGGATCGATGCGGCTCTGCATTGATTACTGACAATTGAATAAGATCACGATTAAGAATAAGTATCCGTTATCGAGAATCGACGACATGTTCGATCAACTGAAGGGAGCAAGCTATTTCTCAAAGATAAACTTGAGAAGTGGTTATCATCAGTTGAAAGTGAGGCCGGAAGATGTACTGAAGACGGCATTCAGAACTCGGTATGGTCATTATGAGTTTCTGGTTATGTCTTTTGGTTAAACCAATGCACCTACAGCGTTCATGGATTTGATGAACAGGGTGTTTAAACCATTCTTAGACAAATTTGTGGTAGTGTTTATCGATGATATTTTGGTGTATTCCAAAACCAAGGAGGAACATATTGTACGCTAAATTTTCAAAATGTGAGTTTTGGTTGGAACGTGTACATTTTCTCAGACACATTATTAATAAGGACAAAATTTCGATAAATCCATCAAAGGTTGAAGCTGTAATATACTAGGATCAGCCGAACACACTGTCAGAAGTAAGGAGTTTTTTAGGATTGGCAGGTTACTACAGGCGTTTAATTAAAGACTTTTCCACAATCGCAACTCCGTTGATGAATTTAACTAGAAAGCCAATTAAGTTTGTTTGGACGGAGAAGTGTTAGGAAAGTTTTTGAGAATTAAAGAAGAGGTTGAGTTCAGCACATGTGTTGTCATTGCCTGATGATACAGGGAATTTTGTGGTGTATAGTGACGCATCGCGTAAAGGACTAGGTTGTGTGCTTATGCAGAATGGCAGAGTCATTGCGTATGCATCACGTCAATTAAAAGATTATGAGAAAGGGTATCCGACTCATTAATTAGAGTTGACTGCAGTAGTGTTTGCCTTGAAGATTTAGAGACATTATCTTTATGGAGAGAGGTGTGAGATATATACCGACTATAAAAGTCATAAGTATATCTTTACACAAAAAGACTTAAATATGAGGCAGAGAAGATGGTTGGAGTTGATCAAAGACTATGACTGCGATTTTTTCTACCATCCCGGAAAAGCGAATGTTGTTGCTGATGCTTTAAGTAGGAAGGAACGGGAGAAGTTAATGATGTTGACAGCATAAGAGAAATTAGTGTCAGAAATGGCAAAGATGGAGTTGGAAATTAAATATCCAAAAGAGTTAGGTGAAAAGTTGTTTCAAATGGAAAACGGTTCAAAGTTGGTAGATAAAGTGAAGAATGCACAACTTCAGGATGAAGACTGTGAAGAGATAAAACAGAAAGTATCTAAAGGTGAGGAAAACAAATTCTAAATCGATTCAGAAGGGTTACTTCGACTCGAATAGAGAATTTGGGTTCCGCCAGTACTAGAGGTTAAAGAGGAAATTCTGAGTGAAGCTCACAACTCAAGATATTCGATTCACCGTGGAAGTACAAAGATGTACCAGGATCTTAGAGATCATTTTTGGTGGCCGAATATGAAAAAGGATGTGGCTGAATGCGTGGAGAAATACTTAACGTGACAGAAAGTTAAACCTGAATTACAAAGGCCAAGCAGATTATTACAACCGTTGGAGATACCAGAATAGAAATGGGAGCATATCACAATGGATTATGTGGTAGGTCTTCCCATGACTCAACAAGGTTATGAAGCTATCTGGGTGATTGTCAATCGACTGATGAAGTCGGCACACTTTTTACCAATCAAGATTAGATTTAACCTAGATCAGTCGGCAAAACTATACGTGAAGGAAGTAGTTTCAAGACACGGTGTCCCGGTGTCCATTGTATCAGACAAAGATCCACGTTTCACATCTAATTTCTGGAAACGACTACAAGAGTGCTTGGGAACTCAATTGAGAATGAGCACAACGTATCATCCTCAAACTGACGGACCGTTGGTTGAATTTTCCTATAATAATAGTTATCACGTGAGTATTAGCATGTCGCATTACGAAGTGTTATACAGCAGAAAATGCAGAACTCCGTTATGCTGGGATGAGGTAGGTGAACGTCAGCTATTGGGTCCAGAGTTGGTACAACAAACTGTTGAGATCATCAAGGTGATTCGGATAAGATTGATAGCTGCACAAGATAGACAGAAGAAATATGCCAATCAACACCGACAAAATCGGGAATTTGATGTTGGTAGTTATGTTTTCTTCAAAGTATCTCCCTGGAAGGGAAAAATTCGGCTTGGCAATAAGGGAAAATTAAGCCCTGGATTTATAGGACCTTTTGAAGTACTTCGACGAATTGGTGAAGTAGCGTACGAGGTAGCTTTACCTCCAGAGTTGGTGCATATTCATAATATTTTTCATGTGTCGGTATTGAGATCATATAAACCTGATTATAAGCATGTAATAGAATATGAACCGTTACAGTTTGAGAATGACTTAACATATGAAGAAGTCCATGTTCAAATTATTGACATGAAGGAGCAAGTACTAAGGAATAAAGTGATACCTTCTGTTAAGGTAATCTGGAGGAACCACAATGCTGAAGAAGCTATGTGGGAACTTGAAGATGTTATGATAAAGAATTATCCTTAGTTATTTGCTTAATCGCGTATAATGATTCTAGGGACAGAATCCTGTTAAGGAGGGAAGAATGTGACAAATGAATTTATCGAGTTGTGATTCTAAGGATAGAATCCTTTTAAGGAGGGAATGATGTAACGATCGAGAAATTTATAATTTAATTTAAATATTTATTAAATTAAATAAATATTTTAAATAATTTATTTGTTGAGATAAATAAATATTTGATGAATTGTGATGTAATAATTTAGTTGAGTGTGTATGCTAACAAATTAATGAATGGTAATTTTATTATTTGAGGATTTAATTTAATGAAAATAATTAAATTAAATGAATTGTTTAATATTAAAGAAAATAAGTTAATTAAATAAAGTGATATTCTAGTCTAATTTAATAATTAAATTAGATATATTATAATTTATTAATCATAAGTATAAATATAATAAAAATTATTTTAATTACTATTGTAAGTTATTTAAATTAACTAAAATAAAGTCATTTAAATTAACTAAAATAAGTATGACAAAAGTAACTATATAATATAAATATTATAAATTAACTAAAATAAGTGTGACAAAAGTAACTACATAATATAAATATTATAAAAATAATATAGTATGGGGAAATTTGTGTGTAACCAAACGCAGCCTTATGGCTTTTGGTTTATTTTAACTGACGCATGCGTATTATTTTTTTAACTGAAGAGTATGTGGGAGGTGAGGCCATATCAGTTTATATTTTTACGCGTCTTATTTTTCCTAAGGCTAGTACTGAGTTGGGCGAGAAGAAGAAACACAAAGAGTTTAGAGAGAGAGAGAGATAAAGAGAGCTTGGTGAGGAAGAGAGCCAATCTCTATGATTTTGCCAAGAGGAAGGAGAGGGTCACCATCTTTTGCATCATACAATCAAAGAAGAAGGTATAACTTACTTTAACTTTAACTTTTAGGTTTGAAATTTATATTGATAGTTATGTTGGATTATACATGTACATGTATATATGGTTTATAATTTGTTAATCATCGTTGGTGAGTGCTATTTGATGATTAAATACATTAAATTTGGTTTGTAGTAGAAGATTTTAAAAATAATGTTATATGTATGTGTTGGGCCATAATACTTTTCTTACTGGGCCAGGCCGAATGGGCCTGTCTTTTAGACTATGTCACCTTTATCATATTGGGTCAAACAACTTGAGCCTCGCTACTTGACTATAATATTGGGCTCAGTCATTGGATCGGCCCACTATGTGAGTTGTCACTTATCCTATCTTTGACCAGTAATCATCACAAAAGTAGTAGTTGACTGTTATGTCTGCCACCTTTCTGCATGGCATTAATGAGGATGGGACTCCGATTGCCGGCGGGAGGTAACAGTGGTAGCAGGTAGGAAAGTAAGCTGTACACTTTCGGCTGAGATGACCGGGGTGGAGAGGAGGTGTCAGGAGATAGTGGATGGCACAGTGAACCGGGTCTGGGGAACGTATGGGGCAAGGATCACAAAAGGAAAAGAGGTAACAAAACACTAGACACAACATTATCATTTGACACACACTCAGACACTAGTCAACATTTTTCCTCCATTGTTAACCTTGTGATCGCCTGTACTAACTCTCACGCCGGAGCTATCCCCCGACGGTCAGGCCGTCAAGCTTTTGGTGTTGACTTGTTGAACTGTGCAGGATCACAGCGTCTTACGTGATTGGGATGTGGGAGAAGATCTTGGCGTTAACATTGGCGCTAGAAGGAGGGCGACTTCTAGTGTCCTGAATATTTTTCAATCACAAATCTTGTTCGTTGTACGTCGGTGTTCATGGGAAAGAGTAGGACACCTACACCTGAGGGGCAGCCGAGGGCTGCCAGTGAATCAGTACCGCGAGTATCTGTGAAGGACCGTTTGGGACCTGCACTAAGTGTTCACGCCAGCATGGCGTCCAAACGATCGCACGGAGATTCTCGTCCGAGAGCTGTGAGCAAAGCCAAGCGACAGCTAATTTTCACAGCGGAGAAAGGGTCCGGTCATGGCCGGAAACGAGTAGAAGGCACCTCACCTATAACTCGATACCGGGACGACCAAGACGAAAAGACTACCCGCTTGGCTAAGATGGCAGATGAAGCTGATAGGGCCATGGAGGCACTTGTGAAACAACGACGGGATATAGCTGAACAGATGTCTCGAATGGCCGAGTTGAGGAACGAAGCTTCCAGCTATGTCCAGTCTGAAGAACGGAGGCATCGGAGCGGGAAGGAGCCTGCTCATTCCGAGCGTGAATATCAGGATCGACCTCGGGAGAGAAGAAGGTCCAGAAGCCCTACTCCTCAAAGATCGAAGAGGGCACATCACCCTGTCGGTTATAAGGAGCTGGGTCGAAGCGAACGAAGAGGTCGATCCGAAGAACGTACTCTGGAGAATACTAAGGGGGCGCTCATTGTCGTGCATTCCCACCACGGCAGCCGGGTATTGAGACGAAGCCGATCTAGAGGCCGTACACCCAAAAGTCCACCGAAGGCACTCCGCTCTGTGGACCATCATCATCAGAAAAGTCCCTCGAAAGTTGGGGGTTCTATTGTAAAGCGCCGGTCCACCCAGAAGAGGGAAGGGTCACCGGAAAAAGAAGCATCGTCCCAACCCGAGGGCATGGAATATCTGGTGAAGGAGGTGAAGGAGATTCGGAGGCAGCTTGCCGAAGTACAGAAAGTGAGGGAGACTTCGGGAAAGAAGGCATCCCCTTTTTTCGCGGAGATTCTGAGAGAAAAGGCTGACCCCACCAAGAGGTTGCCTCATATTAAAAGTTATGACGGATCGGGGGATCCTTACGACCACAGTCAGACGTTCGACCGACTGATGGATTATTATGACTTTAGCGATGCTGCTAAGTGTCATACTTTTGTCACGACTCTCCGAAAGGATGCCAGACAGTGGATAGGGACTTTGCCTTCAGATTCGATTTCATCCTAGGCGGATATGTGCAGTCAGTTCCACACTCGCTTCGGGAGCAACAGAAGAAGAGGGAAACCAACTAGCTCATTGGCTCAGGTTCGGCAGTTCTCGAATGAGTCTTTGGGCCAATATGTGAAGCGATTCCGTGAAGCAGTCGGCCAAGTGACCGAGCTGAACGATCTACAAGCCGTGGGACTGTTTCAGAACGGATTAGATCTGGTCAAATCGGAAAAGATGGTGAAGAAGTTGATGTTTCACCACCCGAAGAGTCTCGCAGAAGCCTTCGACAAAGCAGAAGGCTATATTGTGGTAGAAGAGGCCATGAATAGCCTCAAGCGTCCCCCTTCAGAGCGACTTAAAGAGACAGATCGGGACAGAGCAGAGGGTGACCAGAGTAGAAACGAAGGAGATAGAGGCCGTCGCGACGGCAAATCCAAGAAATACAATAATAATTGGAGGCAAGGTGGAGAACGCTCGTCCGCTCCCGCTCAGAGGGTAAACAGGACATATACGGCGCTCAACGCCGACAGGGCTGTTATCTTAGAGCAGATCAAGAATCAACCTATTTTCGAGCCACCTCGAGATAATTTTAAGCCCGGGAAAGGGAATTCTCGCAAGTATTGTGACTATCATCAAGCCTCGGGTCACGATACGAACGACTGTGCTAGCCTAAAATATTTTATCGAGAGAAAGGTGCAAGACGGGGCATTAGTTCATTATGTGGCTGCCCGGACGAACCAGCAGCAGAATAGAGGACCTGTTCAGGCAGCCCAACCAATTCAGCAAGTGTTCCCTGCTCCCGAACCGCCTGCAAGGCAAGTAATAGATGTCATCACTGGGGGAACTTCAGGTAAGCTTGTTGGGAGAAAGCGCCGAAGCTATCTGGATTCGGTCATGTCAGTGGCGGGTACTCTCCCGAAGACCGACAAACCCTTTCCGGGTACTGTAATTTCCTTTACCGATGAGGATTACCCTTCAGAAACCATCGAACCACATGAGGGATCATTAGTTGTGACAGCACAAGTGGGTTCGGTGGACATGAAGTGCATGATGATCGACAACGGGTCTTCTGTGGATATCCTATATGCTCATGCTTATCAGAGGATGCATCTTGATGGGCAGAAGATGGAGATCGGACAGGAGGCCCCTTTATACGGCTTCAGCAACGATCCGGTCAAAGTGGCTGAAACCATTGAACTGCCGGTTATCTTCGGAACGGCCCCCCAACAGGTAGAAATCATTTGCAAATTTTACGTTGTGAATGTAGATTCTGCTTATAATGCTATTTTGGGGAGACCCACTTTGATTGCTTTACAAGCTGTAACCTCTATCCCTCATTTCAAAATCAAATTTCCTACGGCTCATGGGGTTGGGGAGGTAAAAGGAGATCTGGATCTGGCCAGAAGGTGTTATAGAAATGTTGTGAACACTTCGGGAGTAGGGGTGTCGAAGCAAAAATAGACCATGGCAATAGAGATCGAACCCTTCACGGAAAGCAGCTCAGAACCGTTGGTCATGCCAGCCGAAGAGACAGAAGAGATAGAGCTCATCCCGGGCAAGGCGAACAAGACGGTGAAAATAGGTTCGGGCCTGCCAGAACCTCTCAGGAAGAACCTCATTGAACTCCTGCAGTGCTATGTTGACATCTTCGCCTGGGAGCCTCAGGACATGCCGGGAGTGAGTAGGGATATCGCTGAGCATCGGCTAGAAGTGGACCCGTCGAAGAAGCCAGTTCGGCAAAAGAGGAGGATCTTCGCGCCCGAGCGCCAGAGAATCATCGATGAAGAGATTGCGAAGCTGCTAGCTGCTGACTTCATCTTCGAGATCGACTATCCGCAATGGATGGCAAATGTGGTACTGGTCCAGAAGTAGAACGGGAAATGGCGGGTCTGCATTGACTACACAGACTTGAATAAAGCTTGTCCGAAGGACTTCTATCCATTACCCCACATTGACCAGCTCATCGATGCTACTTCGGGGTATGCCTTATTAAGCTTCATGGATGCATTTTCTGGCTATCATCAAATCTCCATGTGTAAAGAGGATATACCGAAGACGGCGTTCATTACGCATCGGTCGGTATATGCCTACAAGAAAATGACCTTCGACCTCATCAACGCCGGGGCCACTTACCAGAGGATGATGAACTATGTCTTCAGGCGTCAGTTGGGCAAGAACATGGAAGTATATGTGGATGACATGATTGTTAAGAGCATGTTAGTGCACAAATATCTAGATGACCTGGAGGAATGCTTTCAGACAGTCCGTCACCACAAATTGAGACTGAATCCTGCCAAGTGCACCTTCGGATTAGGGGCTGGCAAATTTCTGGGTTACTTGGTCAGTCAGAGGGGAATTGAAGCCAATCCAGAGAAGATTAAAGCGATCTTGGACATGAAGACTCCTCAGTCGTTTAAAGACGTTCAGCGTCTGACTGGAAGGATTGTAGCTTTGAGGAGGTTTATGTCCAAATCGGCAGAAAGGTGTTTGCCATTTTTTGACACGTTGAAAGGGCCGAAGAATGCCAAGACGTTCCAATGGACTTCGGAACGCGAAGACGCCTTCCAGAGCATCAAGTCCTACTTATCTTCGGCGCCTTTGTTGGTGAAGCCCGCTCCTGCTGAGCCTTTATATTTGTACTTAGCAGCTAGTTCGTTGGCAGTAGGAGCAATTTTGGTGCGAGAAGTTGGGGGTAAGCAGCACCCGATTTATTATGTAAGCCACGTCCTTCGGGATGCCGAAACAAGGTACCCAAATATTGAAAAGTTTGTTTTTGCTTTAATAACTTCTAGTAGAAAGCTTAGGCAGTACTTCCAGGGTAGGTTGGTAATAGTATACACAGATCAGCCTTTGAAGAAAATCATGGGCAAACCTGAAGTATCGGGGAGATTAGCTGCATGGACAATGGAGTTGTCTCAGTTCTTCGTTGAATATCATCCCCGAACTGCCATCATGGGGTAGGCCTTGGCTGATTTTGTGGTCGAGTGTTTGTTTTCTGAAGCTGATGAGGCTGTAGCAGAAGCTGGAGGATCTGACATCATAGTTGCGGCTCTTCAGCAGAAGCAGAGTTCGTGGACGTTGTATGCAGATGGATCTTCTACCGCAGACGTCAGCGGAGCAGGGATTATTCTAACTAGTCCGGAGGGATTCAAGGTGCAACAGGCCATCAAATTTCAGTTTAAAGCGACGAACAATGAGGCAGAGTACGAGGCAGTGTTGGCGGGTTTGCGACTAGCTAAGAGTCTCGAAGTGCAAAGAATAATTATCTTCAGCGACTCTCAGTTAGACGTTAAACAAGTCTCCGGGGAATACGAAGCCCGAGGTCATCGAATGATCAAGTATTTGGCGGAATTGAAAGAACGGCTTCAGTATTTCCAGGTCCACGAATTCCAGGGGGTCGAATGTGATGGCAATTCCATTGCCGATGCACTCTCCAAATTAGCCACTACGGATGTTAACGTTTTTGATGGATCAGTCTACTTGGAAATTCTGCAACATCCTAGTGTTCATCATGAATCGGTAATGTGCATTGATCGAACCAACTGTTGGTTGACCCTATACCTGGAATATCTGGCAGATGGCGTTCTACCTTCGGATCAGATGCTGGCCAAGAAAATCAAGTACAAGAGTGCTAATTTCGTTCTGATAGATGGGGATCTGTTCCGAAGAGCCTTCTTGTCTCCACTGCTAAAGTGTTTGACTCCGTCCGAAGCCGACTATGCTCTTCGGGAAGTTCACGAGGGCATCTGCGGCGACCATATGGCTGCTAAGTCGCTGGCATACAAAGTTCTTCGGCAGGGATACTACTGGCCAACGATCTTCAAGGAAGCAACTGAATACGTCAAGAAGTGCGAGAAGTGCCAGCTCAACAGTCCGATCCCACATCAGCCACCGGAAGAGCTATACTCGATTCTATCTCCTATACCCTTCACTGTCTGGGGGGTTGATATACTGGGTCCGTTACCGAAAGCTAAAGGGCAGATCAGTTTCGTCATCGTCGTTATTGATTATATGACCAAATGGGTCGAGGCAAAACCACTCCGGCTGATAACGGAACAGGAGTGTCTGAAATTTATGAAAGAATCCGTAGTGTTTCGCTTCGGGATCCCTCAAGTGGTGATATCAGACAACGGACGCCAGTTTGTGGGATCAAAATTTGAAGGATTTCTGAAGGAACTGGGAATCCAGCACAGGAAGACTTCAGTGGCTCATCCACAGTCAAATGGGCAGGTCGAGGTGACTAACAGAACACTTCTAAATGGGATCAAGCGCAGATTGGATGAAGCCAAAGGAAGATGGCCGGAAGAGCTGCTCAGCGTATTATGGGCTTATCGGACTACTCCGAGGACTACAACGGGGGATTCACCTTTCAGACTGGCCTACGGTACTGATGCCTTGGTCCCAGTTGAAATTGGATCTCCAAGTCTTCAAGTTAGTCAGTTCAGAGAAATATACAACGATAAAGGGCTGAAAGCCAACCTTGATTTACTTGAAGAAGTCAGGGAAACGGCCTTGGTCAAACTTGCAGCCTATCAGCGAAGAGTGGCTAAGCATTATAACAAAGGGGTAAAGCTTCGCAGGTTCGAAGTAGGGGATCTCGTTCTAAGAGAAGCCGAAGCATCTACGCCTCAGAATGTGGGAAAGCTGATGCCGAATTGGGAAGGGCCATATGAAGTCATAGAAGTCCCGAAGCCGGGGACTTATCGGTTGAAGGCTCTGAACGGATCAGAGATCAAGAATACTTGGCATGCAGGCAGGCTCCGAAAATATTTTCAGTAGCTACATTGCCAGTACACCGGAAGTCTGTAAATGGTTTCAAGTCATCATCAATAAAAATTCCTTTCTTTTCAAGCAAATCTTGTCTTCGTTGTTGTTAGTATCATCGGTGTAAGGAGGTTCGGGCGGACTCGCTGACCATTCGATGGTAGCCTCATTGGCAGGTGGTCCTTATGGCTTCGTCAGGCCCTTCGTGGTAGGCGAACGTCATTGGTGTAAGGAGGTTTGGGCGGACTCGCTGACCATTCGATGGTAGCCTCATTGGCAGGTGGTCCTTATGGCTTCGTCAGGCCCTTCGTGGTAAGCGAACATCATTGGTGTAAGGAGGTTTGGGCGGACTCGCTGACCATTCGATGGTAGCCTCATTGGCAGGTGGTCCTTATGGCTTCGTCAGGCCCTTCGTGGTAGGCGAACGTCATCGGTGTAAGGAGGTTCGGGAGGACTCGCTGACCATACGATGGTAGCCACATCGGTAGGTGTTCCTCAGGACCTTGTCAGGCCCTTCGGGGTAGGCAAATGTCGTCATTCAGACTTCGTCAGGCCCCTCACGGCATCTAACTCACACTTTGGTAACGAATAAGTATTCATTTACTTTGTTATTATTGCCTAAATTTTTCTAAGTGTTGAGTTCGGAATGCCACGTTCTTTAACTTCATCTTATCTGTTATACGACTTGCCTAGTTGTTAATTAACAGTTTAAGTTAAGTCCGCGAAGGAGCTTGCACATTTCTTATTTTTTTTTAAAGATTGGATTGATATTGAAGTGTTGATAAACAGTAAATACACCGAAGTCATAAGGAATAATGCTGATATTTTATTTACATAATGCTGTTTACAAAATAGAAGCTTCACAAGAATCCTAACAGCTAAGGGAAAAGAGAATCATCTTTTGGGATCGGCTTCGTCTTCCGAAGAATCCATGATGGTCGGGTCAACCTTGGCAGTAACAAGTCTTGCCTTGTCTTTGCTTCGGCATTCGTCGTACCCATCCGAGAACATCTGGACGATCTCCTCGTTCAACTCGGCAGATTTCCGGTATTCTTGTTGAACTTCCCTCCGAAAATCTCCAGTTAGAGGAGGACCCAAATCTCTCAAAGCCCGAAGTTCACGGAGCTCCTCTTCGAGTTTTGCCCGCTCCTTCAGATGTCTCAAATCCCTGGCTTCAAGATCATGTACTTGTACCGCCAGACTTTTATTGGTCTTCACCATCGTCTCGTTCTTCCCAACAAGGACCTCGTTTCGACGAACCAGGTCTATGTTTGTAGTAACGGTCAGTTGGTGGGTGGCCTCGGCTGTCTCCAGTTTCTCTTTTAAATTATTCACATCCTTCTGGAGGCCTTCATTATTGAGGAGAGTGGCACCATGGGCCCTTCTCTCCCTTTCCAGAGCCGAAGCCAGAATGACCTTCTCTCACCTAGCTGTATCTTCTTCGGCTTCGGACTCTCTGTATCGGGGAAGAAGTCTCCCGAAGACAGCATTTGCCTACAGACAGTTAAAGAAAGTCGGTGAATTAGTAGAAGGAACATATGAAACAAATGATTTCCAAATATTTCAAAGTGAACAAACTAACCTTAGCCTGATAGCTCATGCCTTCTTCGATCAAATCCCTAATCGAGCTGTTTCCGAACCGATGATCATCGGTCTCCCGAACAAAGGAGTCGAACAGCTGAAAGGGGAAGTTGGCGTTGAACTCCGGCCACACAGTGGGAGAAGATGCAGCTTCTCGTCTGAAGGCGGAGGGGGAAGATCTTGTCGGAGAAGGCATTGATGGTTCGGGGGGCGGTGGTGGTTGATCCTCGGAAGGCTGCTTCCTTTTACGAGTCAGAAGAGGAGACTCGTTCGGGTTTTCGAGCTCGTCTTCTGAAACATGGATTTCTACGGGAATGACGATAGGCGGATCGACTGCGGCAGAAGGAACCCGGAGCTCATCGGCGGACAGAGGAGTCACCTTGGTCTTCCTCTTCTTAATCCGGAGAGCCTGCATTCGGTCGATCGCGGGCATGTCAATCAAGCTCGTTGCGGGAGTTGATTGAGATCCTTGAGGAGTTGCCCGGACTTTCTGAACTGCCCTCTTCTTCTGTCGAGGTCGGCTAGGCTCCTCAGCAGGTTCTGATCCGTGGAAGACTTCCGCATCATGGGCTTCTGAAGCCAGAAATTCTTCCTGGGGAACTTCGGTGGAAGGTGATGAAGGCTTACCAGAGAGGTACCTATCCAGGTCCTTCCGATCGATCGAAGTCGGCTTGATGAGAGACAACTTGTGGTCATACAACCATGCTTGTTTGCTCAGGAGGCCGAAGCTCCACTCCTTCAGAGGTATCTTCTCTATGATGCGCATCATTTCTCTTATACGCTCCTCGGATATATCTCCGAAGTCTGCAGAGACGCGATCAGAAGTGGTCCAGTCAGGGACAGAGGAGATTTCGGGCCCGTTGACGAAGAACCATTTATTATGCCATCCTCGGTTGCTCGAAGGAGTGTCCATTAGAGACCGCTTCTCGATTCTGGCATTGGGCTTAGGGGCTATCTTACTTAGCACCTTGAAGCCCTTCTCCCGAGATTTCCCCACCGAGAAGAGGGTAAAGAAGGAATCCACAGCAGGAGGAACTCCTATCTTGTAGCAGAAGGCTATGTAAGCCAGTATATGGATGTACGAGTTCGACACCAATTGGGCGAACCCCACTCCAACAAACCCTAGGAGGGTGATCAGGAAGGCGTGAAGGGGAAACCTCACCCCCTTCTCCAGAAATGTTGTCGGGACGGCGATCCAACCGTCGAGTCGCTGGTACATCCTTTCGTGGGAGGCTGCTATCCGTACCCTGTGGGTATCCGGTATTTGGTAGCGAGCCCGAATGTTGCAGAGCTCAGCCTCATTAACAGTGGAGGGGGTGTTGGCGTGAGGAAAATCCTCCTCATTTTTGAAAAAATCAGAGGGGTTGGGAAGTGATTCCATAGGCGGAGCTTCCTTACTTGGGGCACCGATTTGGGGGTCTGAGCTCGGAACCTCTTTCTCAGGGTTTGTATGGGGGGTCACGGAGGAGATGGGGGCTACACGAAGTGGAGAGCTCGTATCAGGGTTTTGAGATGCCATTGCCGAGAATTTACAGAGAAAATGAAGAAATTTGAGAAGGAAAAGACAATAAGCTCTTGTAAATTTGAAATAGCAGGGAACCATCCAAGGAGAATGGGCAGCGGCTTTTATAGCGAGTGGTCTTTTCAAAAGTTTGCATGAGAGCCGAGGGCGGCGCATTAATTGGAGATAATGATGTGGGAGAGGAAGGGGTAACGTCCAATTCTATTTTTAGTGGGTTATCCAAGGTGGGTCGGCGCTTATTGGATCCCTTCTCCCTATGGACTCGCACTATTTACAGTCTTCCACTAAACATCCTGTTTAATAAAAGACTGGGGGGCAATGTTGGGCCATAATACTTTTCCTACTGGGCCAGGCCGAATGGGCCTGTCTTTTGGACTATGTCACCTTTATCATATTGGGTCAAACAACTTGAGCCTCGCTACTTGACTATAATATTGGGCTCAGTCATTGGATCGGCCCACTATGTGAGTTGTCACTTATCCTATCTTTGACCAGTAATCATCACAAAAGTAGTAGTTGACTGTTATGTCTGCCACCTTTCTGCATGGCATTAATGAGGATGGGACTCCGATTGCCGGCGGGAGGTAACAGTGGTAGCAGGTAGGAAAGTAAGCTGTACACTTTCGGCTGAGATGACCGGGGTGGAGAGGAGGTGTCAGGAGATAGTGGATGGCACAGTGAACCGGGTCTGGGGAACGTATGGGGCAAGGATCACAAAAGGAAAAGAGGTAACAAAACACTAGACACAACATTATCATTTGACACACACTCAGACACTAGTCAACATTTTTCCTCCATTGTTAACCTTGTGATCGCCTGTACTAACTCTCACGCCGGAGCTATCCCCCGACGGTCAGGCCGTCAAGCTTTTGGTGTTGACTTGTTGAACTGTGCAGGATCATAGCGTCTTACGTGATTGGGATGTGGGAGAAGATCTTGGCGTTAACAGTATGAAAATGGCTTAAGAAAGTACAAAATTCCATGTTCAATATGTGTTGTAATCTGCGAATTGATGTTGGATTGTGTTACTATGTTAAGAAATGAAAGCGGCGTAGTCTGAATCGTGTCAATTGGTTTAGAAACGAAGTTGTGGTGATCGAATTCGCTAAAAGGTTAAAAATTGAAGAAATTTGGAAAATTGTGGTTTGGATTCTTCAAATTTGTGTATATGTAATGTTTATGTAATTAAAATGAAGAGTAGCATGCTTAACTATGTTATTACAAAGTTTTAGATGCTATGTTTTGTGAAATTTGGTGGAATTGGATTGAGTTTGGTGTGATTGGTGCAATAATAGAGCTGCTACAGTTTCGGTCTGTGTACGACACTGCTGCGCCGGTACCACATCCGGAAATGGCGCAGCTGCGCCATTGGCCTTCTGCGAATCTACAGCAGCGCAACTACGGCGATGCCAAGGCATGGTGTGACGCCCCCAAAATTAGGTATACATCACCCATCTTGAGTCGTCAGATACATAGTACAGAATACAAATACAACTTAATAATACAACTGTCGTGTACAATACGACAAAACATAAACTGTGAGTTTGAATACAAATATTATCTTCTAGAGAGTATTCATACTCAAAAGGAGTCCTCATTACATTTATTAACACACCATTATATAGAATAGTGAGGACTACTAACTAATACTATTCTTCGGACCATCACTCCGTTCCCCGACTTGCCCCAGCTACGTTCTCATTTCCTGAAGAGAACAGTGAAAGAAAGGGTGAGCTCAACTAGCCCAGTAAGAAATATTATGACTAAGATAATGCAGAATAAATTATCATTAGCCTTCAACAATGTTAAACTGATAAAATATAATAGACATCAAGTTTAACTGCAGCGGAACAAGCAATCCATTAAAAGAGTCAAGTAGAAAATAAACTCTACTATCTTTTATGATTTAAAAGGTTTTTCAACACTGCGATCGCTGAGACTCAGCTTAATAAAATAATCCACATCATCGAATCACCCCTGCACTACGGCCAAGGATATTCGTGTATTCATTAATGGTCATGATCATGCCAACAACTGTCCATCAATGCACTACGGGCCAATGAGGACTTTTACCACATCATTTGTAACATTACGGTCATGATTATACCGAATAATCCCTGGTCATAATCATACCAAGTCCATCTATGCACTACAGGCCACAGATGACTTTCAATATTTTATAAACATGAGGATGATGACAATGATATAAGAATTCAATAAAACAAGTTCAAGAATTAATTTATCCAGGAATTAACAACGTCCAAATTGTCAACATGATACTGCATTGTGGAGTAAAATTCAAGAATGCTTAGAAGAATATTTTCTTGAAAAGATACTGGATGAAACGCAACTATCAAGGATATTCCACAAATTTCATGGAGTATAGAAGTCAAAACTTAACCAACTGAGTATAATAAAGAATGGAATAACAAAAGAAATCACCATGCATGCGATAGACCGCACAGACAGGTTATTCCAACAGAATAATAAATAATGGAACCAGGTCCGGCGTAAACGCACAGACAGGATATTCCGACAGAATAAGAAATAATGGAACCAGGTCCGGTGTAAAACACACAGACAGGATATTCCAACAGAATAATAATAAAACGGAACCAGGTCCGGTGTAAAACACACAGACAGGATGTTCCAACAGAATAATAAACGGAACCAGGTCCGGTGTAAAACACACAGACAGGATGTTCCAACAGAATAATAGAAGAATGTCACCAAGTATAGGGTAGACCGCGTATACTGGTTATTCCAACAGAATAATAACAAATGGAATAACAGAAGTTCTCTTCATGAATATAAAAGAAATAATATTCCCTACCTTAAAAGAACTGGATATTGGAAAAGTGATGTAGCAGAATACTTTTATTCTCTCTCTCTCTTATTCTCTCTATACTTTCTCTCTCTATAGCTTGAATGAATTCGTGAAAAATAATGAAGCCCTAGGCCTCTATTTATAGAAAAACTGAGGGTGGCTCTTGGTCTTAACGAAGGGTCAAATGACTCTTGGTAATATTGAAGGGACAACTACTATTGACGAAAGTAATTACTATTGACCAAGGTAAATACTATTGACGAAGGTAATTACTATTGACCAAGGTAAATACTATTGACCAAGGTAAATACTATTGACGAAGGTAATTACTATTGACCAAGGTAAATACTATTGACGACGGTAATTACTATTGACGACGGTAATTACTATTGACGACGGTAATTACTATTGACGACGGTAATTACTATTGACGAAGAGACTCTTAGATGATGACATATGGCCCCCCATAAAATAACCAAACTTACCACAACGTCTCAATTATTGATTTAATAATATAACATATTATACAGATGATACTATGACAATAATTTAAGAGATATGATGCAGCAATTACTGTAGCAATAATTGAGTATAGCTGAGTGACTTCTCACGTAAGCATCAATAATCAATACTGTGTGCTACTATGCAACCACGCGTATTACTGTACTTTTACTACCGAGTAGTTCAACAGTTTTAACGGTTTTAACGGTAACACCTCAGCCGTTATTTTTATAGAAAGATAATTCTGTCGTTTTCTCAATCCGACAATAATTCCGTTGTGGGGTCCACCAATGATTGTGCCGTCGTACGAATATTCCCCGACAAAAAGAATATTCTCCGACCAAACGAATATTTTATAACAACTTGCTTACTTTGCAAAATTTATAAATATTACCCACAACTATAACATTATATCAAATTAACTCCATAATATTCAAAAATGATATTTATAGAAAATTCATCTTTATTTATAAAAGTTGGGGTCTTACAACCTCCCCTTCTTATGAAATTTCGCCCTCGAAATTAGGGTACGTACCTGGTATGTCGAAGAGGTAAGGATACCTTGATTTCATTTCTGATTCTAACTCCCAAGTCATTTCCTCAACATCGTGGTTTCTCCACAAAACTTTAACTTGAGGTATAACCTTGGAGCGTAGAATATGTTCCTTCTTATCCAAGATTTGAACATGAACTTCTTCATACGTCAAATCCTCCGCTATTTCGTCCGGATCTAACTCAATAATGTGGTTCGGGTCTTCCACATATTTGCGTAACATTGATATGTGGAAAACGTTATGAACACGAGACATACTTTGCGGTAAAGCGAGTCTATAAGCCACAGTTCCTACTCGATCGAGGATTAAAAATGGACCGATGAATCGAGGATTTAGCTTTCCTCTCTTTCCAAATCTTGTAACTCCTTTCCATGGAGCAACACGTAAGAACACATGATCTCCTACATCAAATTCCACGTCCTTTCGATGAAGATCAGCATAACTCTTTTGTCGATCTTGTGAGGTTTTTATACGTTGTCGGATCGTTTGAATCTTTTCTGTAGTCATACGTACCAACTCCGGTCCCAACAACGTTGCTTCGCCCACCTCATCCCAGCATACTGGAGAACGACATTTTCTTCCATACAATGCTTCGAATGGAGCCATGCCAATACTTGCTTGATAACTGTTGTTGTAGGAAAACTCCACCAATGGTAAGAACTTGTCCCAACTTCCCTTAAAGTCAAAGACACAGAGTCTTAATAGATCTTCAAGAGTTTGAATAGTCCTCTCTGATTGTCCGTCCGTCTGAGGATGATATGCTGAACTAAATCGTAACTCCGTGCCCATAGCCTTTTGTAAACTAACCCAAAATCGTGAAGTGAATCTTGGGTCTCGGTCAGAAACTATGGATACTGGCATACCATGCAGTCTTACAATCTCGTTTATGTACATACGAGCAAGACGTTCAAGTGTATAAGTTTCTCGTATCGGTAAGAAATGAGCAGACTTGGTCAATCTATCAACAATGACCCAAATCGCATCAATACCTTGAGAAACCCTAGGAAGACCGGTAACGAAATCCATGGTAATGTGCTCCCACTTCCATTCTGGAATTTCAAGTGGTTGCAATGGACCTTTTGGTACTTGATGCTCCGCTTTGACTCGTTGACAAGTTAGACACCTTGAGATAAACAACGCTATCTCTCTCTTCATATTGCTCCACCAAAATGTATGACGAAGATCATGATACATTTTGGTACTTCCAGGATGGATTGCAAACGGTGTGTTGTGCGCCTCCATCATGATTTCATACTTTAAATCAGGGTTGTTAGGAACACAAAGTCTGGAGTTGACTCGAAGTATTCCTTCTTCATCGATTCTTGCTTCCGGCATAGAACCTTCTTGCACTTTCTTCCTCATACGCATCAGCTCCAGGTCTGTAGCTTGAGCAGCTTTAACTTTATCGATTAAAGTCGGTTCTACTCGTATATTCGCCATCATCACATGGGTCCCTGGAGTCTTTAACTCTATCTCCATCCTTTGCAAGTCACACAAAATGGGTCTTTGCGTTGTTAATATTGCACTTGTACCCGCATATGATCTTCTACTCAATGCGTCAGCTACCACGTTCGCTTTTCCAGGATGGTATTGAATGGTATGATCATAATCTTTCAACAGTTCAAGCCAACGTCGTTGTCGCATGTTGAGTTCCTTTTGAGTGAAGAAATATTTGAGGCTTTTATGATCCGTAAAGATCTCCACTTTCTCCCCATACAAGTAATGCCTCCAAATTTTAAGTGCAAAGACAACAGCTGCCAACTCTAGATCATGAGTAGGATAATTCCTCTCATATTCCTTGAGTTGTCTTGATGCATAGGCTATGACTTTTCCATGTTGCATGAGAACGCATCCCAACCCTTTGCTCGAAGCATCACTGTAGATGACAAATCCCTCCGAGCCAGATGGTATTGTTAGAACAGGTGCTGAAATGAGTCTCCTCTTGAGTTCTTGAAAACTCTGCTCACATTCTTCGCTCCAACCAAACTTTGTATCTTTCCGAGTCAGCTGAGTTAATGGAGTAGCGATTCGAGAAAATCCTTCCACGAATCTCCGATAATAACCAGCTAAACCAAGAAAGCTACGTACCTCGGTCACTGATTTAGGTTGCTCCCAGCTTTGAATAGCTTCAATCTTTGCCGGGTCAACCGATATTCCACGACTTGATACTACGTGCCCAAGGAATGCTACCTCCTCCAGCCAGAACTCGCATTTCTTCAACTTGGCATAAAGCTTGTATTCACGAAGCTTTTGGAGTACCAGCCTCAAGTGTTGCTCATGATCTTCACGGCTTTTGGAATAAATAAGGATGTCATCAATAAAGACGACCACAAAATGATCCAAATATTCCTTGAATACCCGGTTCATCATATCCATGAAGGCAGCAGGAGCATTAGTCAATCCAAAGGACATGACTAGGAATTCATAATGCCCGTACCGAGTTCTAAAAGCCGTCTTTGGAATATCCTCAGTTCTAACCTTCAGCTGATGATATCCAGAACGAAGATCGATCTTTGAAAAGAATTGTGCTCCTTGCAACTGGTCAAACAGGTCATCAATACGTGGCAATGGGTACCTGTTTTTGATGGTGACATGATTCAGCTCCCGATAATCAATACAAAGTCGCATACTTCCATCTTTCTTCTTCACGAATAGAACAGGAGCACCCCAAGGAGAAGTACTAGGACTAATAAAGCCAATGTCTAACAATTCCTGCAGTTGGATCTTTAACTCCTGAAGTTCAATAGGAGCCATTCGATATGGGGCTTTGGAAATGGGTTTTGTACCGGGTTCAAGGTCGATACAAAATTCAATTTCACGCTCTGGGGGTAGGCCAGGAAGTTCTTCAGGGAATACGTCAGGGAATTTATTAACAATAGAAATATCATTCAAAACTGACGTATTTTTGTTTAGATCTGTGACATGAGCTAAGAAAGCTTGACATCCGTTTTTCAATAAACGAATAGCTTTATGACTTGAGATGACAGCGATTGATTTTAATGGTTTGGTTGCTTGAATTCGCATAATAGGTCGATTAGGAATATGAAAGCTAACAACCTTACGAAAACAATCAATTTTTGCATAATGAGTAGTTAACCAATCAATCCCTAGAATCACGTCAAATGCAAGTATTTTTAATGAAATCAGATCGATAGGTAATGTGTGGGTACCAACTTGAATCAAACAAGACTTATAAACAGTGGAGGTAATGAAGGTTTCTCCCAACGGAGTTTCCACAGATAAGTCAAAGTCTAATTTCTCCGGAATCAAATTTAATCGATGAGCGCAAGTAGGAGAAATAAAAGAATGGGTTGAACCGGTATCAAATAAAGTATAAACTTCTTTAGAGTTTATGATAAGCTTACCCGTGATGACCTCATTCGGGTTCCTTGCTCTCTGGGAGTTCACAACAAACGCTCTCCCTTGCACAACCGGTTTTGACTTTTCTGGGACGGCTTTTGGTGCCTCCATCCTAGCTGAATTTGTCTTCGGTAAACGACAAAATCGGGCTAAATGACCTTCTCTTCCACAATTATAACATGCTTTGGACGGCATCGCGCAGTTTGGACTGATGTGCCCCTCCCCTCCGCATTTGAAACATATGATAGGTGGTCGTTCTCCTTCCTTAACGACAGGTGCTGGTGCTGACGTCTTTCCATCATTGTTGAATCTCCTCTTCTTGAAATGTCCATTCTTATTGTTTTGGCCCTGATTACCACCGAAGTGGTTACCATTTCTGGCCTGTTGATTCCCTCCACGCTTGTTGTCACCGCTTCGATGACTGCTCTCACTGGTATTATCATTTTGCCGGCTGCTCTCTTTTGGTTGCGTTGTCTCGTTATCGCGCTCCACCAACTGAGCCCTATTTACAACATCTGAATACAAACACAATTTATGAGAAACAAGATGTTGACGTATCTCCGGCTTCAAACCTCTTAAAAACATCCGCGTCATTCTTTCTTCATTATCCACCAGGTGGGACGCAAACCGGGATAACTCCGCAAATTTTGCCTCGTACTGCGACACGGTCATATTATTCTGCTCCAATTTGATGAACTCCACCTCCTTCATGTGACGAATACTCTCGGGAAAGTATTTGTCGTTAAACAGATCTTGGAACTTCTCCCAAGACATCTTCAGTGCGGCAGGTTGAGTACGCTTTATCGATTCCCACCAGTAATCTGCCTCTCCTCGCAACATAAAGGCGGCAAAGGGAACCTTTTGCTCCTCGGAGCAACCCAAGACATCAAATATCTTGGTGATCTGCTTTATCCATGTTTCAGCTACAAGTGGTTTGGGTTCTCCCTTAAACTCCGGTGGTCCCAGCTCCTTAAACTGTTTAGCAGTGACCGCCTGAGAGTTTCCAGTATTTCCACCTACGTTGTGGACAGGAGCCGCTTTCACCTGTTGTTGCATGAATTGCATAAAGCCTCTGAACATTTGATCATTCATCATTTGGTCAGTGTTGTTGTTTGCATGAGGATTGACACCTTCCTGATGCACATTATCCTGATTATTGATATGTGGTGAATCAACAGTCGTCTGTGCTCCATTGCTATTCTCAACATTCTCGAATGCCATTTTCAGATACTGCCACAAAATAAAAATTAATTGATATGTCATATATTATCCTTATATTATGACCGACCAATTAAATACCATGCAAATAAACTTAGGTATGTCATACTAGCGATGGAATTCCCCGTCTCTCCCCTCCTAGTTCTATTCTCACATCTTAGCCAGGGATCATATCCCTAAGCTCTGATACCAACTGTGACGCCCCCAAAATTAGGTATACATCACCCATCTTGAGTCGTCAGATACATAGTACAGAATACAAATACAACTTAATAATACAACTGTCGTGTACAATACGACAAAACATAAACTGTGAGTTTGAATACAAATATTATCTTCTAGAGAGTATTCATACTCAAAAGGAGTCCTCATTACATTTATTAACACACCATTATATAGAATAGTGAGGACTACTAACTAATACTATTCTTCGGACCATCACTCCGTTCCCCGACTTGCCCCAGCTACGTTCTCATTTTCTGAAGAGAACAGTGAAAGAAAGGGTGAGCTCAACTAGCCCAGTAAGAAATATTATGACTAAGATAATGCAGAATAAATTATCATTAGCCTTCAACAATGTTAAACTGATAAAATATAATAGACATCAAGTTTAACTGCAGCGGAACAAGCAATCCATTAAAAGAGTCAAGTAGAAAATAAACTCTACTATCTTTTATGATTTAAAAGGTTTTTCAACACTGCGATCGCTGAGACTCAGCTTAATAAAATAATCCACATCATCGAATCACCCCTGCACTACGGCCAAGGATATTCGTGTATTCATTAATGGTCATGATCATGCCAACAACTGTCCATCAATGCACTACGGGCCAATGAGGACTTTTACCACATCATTTGTAACATTACGGTCATGATTATACCGAATAATCCCTGGTCATAATCATACCAAGTCCATCTATGCACTACAGGCCACAGATGACTTTCAATATTTTATAAACATGAGGATGATGACAATGATATAAGAATTCAATAAAACAAGTTCAAGAATTAATTTATCCAGGAATTAACAACGTCCAAATTGTCAACATGATACTGCATTGTGGAGTAAAATTCAAGAATGCTTAGAAGAATATTTTCTTGAAAAGATACTGGATGAAACGCAACTATCAAGGATATTCCACAAATTTCATGGAGTATAGAAGTCAAAACTTAACCAACTGAGTATAATAAAGAATGGAATAACAAAAGAAATCACCATGCATGCGATAGACCGCACAGACAGGTTATTCCAACAGAATAATAAATAATGGAACCAGGTCCGGCGTAAACGCACAGACAGGATATTCCGACAGAATAAGAAATAATGGAACCAGGTCCGGTGTAAAACACACAGACAGGATATTCCAACAGAATAATAATAAAACGGAACCAGGTCCGGTGTAAAACACACAGACAGGATGTTCCAACAGAATAATAAACGGAACCAGGTCCGGTGTAAAACACACAGACAGGATGTTCCAACAGAATAATAGAAGAATGTCACCAAGTATAGGGTAGACCGCGTATACTGGTTATTCCAACAGAATAATAACAAATGGAATAACAGAAGTTCTCTTCATGAATATAAAAGAAATAATATTCCCTACCTTAAAAGAACTGGATATTAGAAAAGTGATGTAGCAGAATACTTTTATTCTCTCTCTCTCTTATTCTCTCTATACTTTCTCTCTCTATAGCTTGAATGAATTCGTGAAAAATAATGAAGCCCTAGGCCTCTATTTATAGAAAAACTGAGGGTGGCTCTTGGTCTTAACGAAGGGTCAAATGACTCTTGGTCTTAACGAAGGGTCAAATGACTCTTGGTAATATTGAAAGGACAACTACTATTGACGAAAGTAATTACTATTGACCAAGGTAAATACTATTGACGAAGGTAATTACTATTGACCAAGGTAAATACTATTGACCAAGGTAAATACTATTGACGAAGGTAATTACTATTGACCAAGGTAAATACTATTGACGACGGTAATTACTATTGACGACGGTAATTACTATTGACGACGGTAATTACTATTGACGACGGTAATTACTATTGACGAAGAGACTCTTAGATGATGACATATGGCCCCCCATAAAATAACCAAACTTACCACAACGTCTCAATTATTGATTTAATAATATAACATATTATACAGATGATACTATGACAATAATTTAAGAGATATGATGCAGCAATTACTGTAGCAATAATTGAGTATAGCTGAGTGACTTCTCACGTAAGCATCAATAATCAATACTGTGTGCTACTATGCAACCACGCGTATTACTGTACTTTTACTACCGAGTAGTTCAACAGTTTTAACGGTTTTAACGGTAACACCTCAGCCGTTATTTTTATAGAAAGATAATTCTGTCGTTTTCTCAATCCGACAATAATTTCGTTGTGGGGTCCACCAATGATTGTGCCGTCGTACGAATATTCCCCGACAAAAGAATATTCTCCGACCAAACGAATATTTTATAACAACTTGCTTACTTTGCAAAATTTATAAATATTACCCACAACTATAACATTATATCAAATTAACTCCATAATATTCAAAAATGATATTTATAGAAAATTCATCTTTATTTATAAAAGTTGGGGTCTTACACATGGGACAGCGCAGCTGCACCGTGCCCTGAGCCTAGGCAGTGACTTCTGTTTATTTGTGGGTTGTAATTCAAGGACTTAAATCGGCTTGGCATGCATGATAAAGATGTTACAACATAACATGGACTACAATAATAGATTTTCATGTAAGGAAATATAAAGTGTGAAGATTTTAAGTAATTGTTTAATTAAGTTATGTAATGAATAAAAAGCGATGTTTATCAGAGTTAAAGATAAATGATAAAGTTTATGTAAGTTTATAGTGAGATTTCAGATTCTTTAAGGATGTTAGCCAACATGGTTAGGTGTTAAGTTAAGGGTATGACTTAAATGGTGGGTTAAACCCATAAAGCTAAAATTAATACAACTAATTGTTATTGCGATTTCAATGATATGTGTATGGTAATTGGCGAACAGTATTATACTTGTGTAGCTTACATACAAGGCAAGTTTCCTAACTTCATTATCTTTATTAATGAATGCAAGTTCCTTATCCTAAACTTTTATTGAGCAAGTTTCATAGATATGCTATCTTTATGTCAAACAAGCTTTCAATTTCTAAATTTTACATTAAAGTTGAGCAAGCCTATTGATTCTACCTTCTGTATGACTGTACAAGCTCTTGTAACGTAATTCATTACATCGACCAAGTTTCACTTTCTTTATTATTATCCAAAGCATATATTGTTCTAATACATTGATTCAAAGGAGGTTGTTCTAACTCTTTTGAATATAGTACTTTGCATGTAAATCATGTTTACTCAATTGTATATCGTTGTTATTCGATCTTGGACTTTGATAACCTTGTTTAATTCTACAATGTTGTATTAATCCTTCAAGTAGTAAGAAAAACTCTTATTGATTGAACTAGTCTATAATGGAATAGTGTTCTAAAATTCTAGAACCACTGATAAGTTAGTTCAAAGTTAAACTTTCTTTAGTGCGGAAATTTTAAATCCAAACTGAGACGAATAACCCTAACATAGGGGATTGTGTACGTGTAACGTTTAGATGTTTGTGCATAATACATTGTACAAAGGGCTGATCCCCCTAAGTATATTAAGAAGGGTCTGTATAGTCTAAATGACTGTTAAGGTTGGGATAGTAATACCTAATCACTGGAGACATAGTTCGTGGTCTTAAGACCCTCAGATATTAAATTCGAACTTGTTTTCTATTTTTGATTCGTAGAACAAGTTCATTATTGTTCAACATTCGTTGTTCACTCTCATGTTGTAATCATTACTACTCTTTATATCAGTGAGCAATTGTTGCTCACTCTTGCAATTAACACTGCATCTAAAGTTGAAAGAGTCGATGAGCCATCTACTAGCAAAGGAAAAGGCAAGATGTCCAAGTGTTCAAGATTTATGAGAATTTATTTAAATGAATTATGTTATAAGACTTGTTTTATTTTATGATGTATTCTGCAAACTGATGTAATAATTTAAGGTTAAATTATTTGGGATTGTTTATGAGATGATGTAACCCTTTAATGGGAAAGATTATTGTTTAAATTAATTGATATTTTTATCCTTTATTATGGGTAGTTAGATGTAATTATTTTTGATGGTGAGCACCAAATTCTGTCACCAGTACAAAATCATAAATAGACAACACTTAAAAGATGACGTTTTTATAAAAAACGTTGTGGTATTTTTTTACAATATTTTTTAATAAAATATTATAAATACATATAAGAAAATGTTATATATTTATAAGGCCAATTTTTGATTTTAAATAGATAACGTTTTAAAAAAAAAAAAACGTATCTATATAAACAACACGAGCAAAAAATAAAAAGACGGAAGCGAAAATTTGAAATTAAAAAAGGAGCATACGGTTAGGTTCGGTCACTTTCTTCCTTCTAAGTTCTAAGCCACAACAATCCTATACTCAGACCTTATTCCTTCTCTCAATCCAACTGCCAAACCTTATCATACCTCTCAATGGAAGTCCTAGTCTGATTTCATACCTTATCATACCTCTCAATCGAAGCCCTAGCCCTCTCAAGCCCTCCAGGTCCATCAATTTCATCTCAGATCATGTTTATTTTCATTTCATTTCAGATCTTGATGATTTGAGCAGCGGTGCAACCCTTAGCCGAGCTTCGAGTGCCAGCTTGGGACTCTCCTTCTCCTTCACCGGCTTCACGCTGCCTTCTGAAGACATTGCCGATTCAAGGCCATTTACTGACTTTGTTGATCCGTTATGGATTAAGCATGCAGTACCGACCGCCTCCCGGACGGTGACAACGAATCGCGGGCGTTTGATAAAGCTGCAGTCGTCATCGGCGGGGAATTGGAAACCGGAACTGTCAGTGATATTTGAGAATAGTGTGGTTGTGTCAGATGAAAGTAAACAGATGTCGATCAGATCTGACAAGAAGAAATCGTCCGTGAAGCCCAAATCGAGGGTCAGATCTTCCTCCTACGGCGGTGATGAGTACGGGTAATTAATTTGTATTAGTGTTCTACTATGTATATTGGAACATTTGGTTCTTTTGATTTCTCTTATAGTTGAAAAAACCCATCATTGCTCTTGCATCTTTTGCGTGCTCACTTGTATCTACTTCGGTTGATACAAACTTGGTAAAAGTTAGATGCCTAAAGTGTGTCTTGCATGAGATCATGCTGATTCATGAAATTTGTATGGTTCAGTGATGTTCTAATTCAAAGAACTGAAATTTTCATGATTGAAGGAAGAGGTGGGAAATAAATAGTTATGCTGCTAATAGTGAAGTGCCATCAGGGGTGTCCATGCCAGCTTAGTCTTTATGTTCAGTTGTTATTCATCTTCTTTGCTTGCAGCAATATAAGAAAATAACAACCCACCCGCACTTGATATGTACAACATTTCATCTTTATAGCTAGAGCCCAGCTCTTGATTGCGGATGGATTCCCAATTTCTATTAGAAGATAAAACTTTTCACCCAAACACCAAAATAAGAATTATTTTACCTGATTTTACTTTGATCCTCAATTTCAAGGCAAGACTTTACACTATTTGTGCTTAAACTCTTGATGTTAATTGTATGTTGGTTTATCTTTTAAAAAGAGACTAGCATACTTCGGGCATATTTCAAGTTGATTATAAAGTATGCTTTTTGTATTAACATATTTTCCTCTTATTTTAGGTGATGTTTCCTTCTACACTTCTGGGAACTGGAGAAAAGTGGACGTTGATGGAGAGCATCAGTGTGACAGAATATTTGAACTATGAATCAGGTGTGCTTTCTGATATGGATGTTAATATATGGCCATTGAACTTGACTAGTGATTATTTTGACACCCTGACTTGTGGGAGGTGAGTGGAAAAAAAAATAAAAAACTTTTAGGATGTCCCTTCATATATTTCTTGATAAATTATTGGTTATGCAGGAAAGTTTTCCAAGAGTAAAGGAGTGGGAGTGTTTGGCAATGATGCTAAAGATACAAAAATTCCTGCGGAGGTCTGGCGATATTACTTGCTAACTAACAGGCCTGAGGTGTATTTTTGTTAATATAGAATTTGTTGTTTAACTCTATATTTTGTTAACAGTTTGCCAACTCCATTAATATATCTTATTACTAAGAGAATTTTTACGTTCATTAAACTTATTTAGGCATCAGACACACTATTCACATGGAAGGACTTGCAAGCAAAATTAAACACCGAGTTGCTGAATAATTTGGGCAATTATGTTAATCGGGTCTTGTCCTTCATCGCCGAACCCCAAGGTTAGCCACCATTTTGTGGTTAAGTTCTGCTACTACATGCTTTTTTTGAAGGTTCATTGTTCATTTATCTATTTCCTTGGGTTATCATTGGAATTTAAAAATCTCGAAGGATAATGAGCTGTAATCTAGAATTAATCCCAGTTGTTCCTGGGTCATGCGAAACCTTACTTGTCACCCCACATGCCTTATCTTTGTTACATTTCTCTCTACCTTCTATGGTTCCTTCACAGGCCTAGGATATGGATCTGTAATCCTGGATGCTCCCAGGGCAGAAACTCATTTCTTGACAAAGTCGCTGGCGAAAAAGATTGGTAACTATGTGGAACAATATTTAGAGGACATGGAGAAGGTAATGATGCAACTCTGACAGAAGTTTTGTTGTCACAACTAAGTTTAACTTAATTGTTCTATACTGTATTTCATAAAATGTGACATAGATTAAACTAAAGCAATGACTTAAAATCGGAATGAGTATCTCAAGTGAAGGAAATGCATATCTACAAGTAAGTCTTTATATTGTAAATATATTGACTTTTGGAACTTGACTTCACATTTCTGTTTGTTAAATATTCCACTTTAAAATGTAGAATACCAAATTTTGGAAGCTGTACAAGGAAGATGAAGCTTCCTGCTCTATTGTTATAAGAACTTCAGTTGGGCTGGTTTATTTAATAGCTTGCTTGTTAGAACCTTTCATGCCATCATTTACTATTGAGGTATGCATTGCATAATTTTACAAGCACAAGCCGTTTAAAATTGATCTTTCACTGATTTTCTTCTGTTGTTATGCCAATCAAGGTACTAAAGCAACTTAACTTGCCTCCTGAGAATATACTATCGCTTTCTGATGAGAACGGAGATTTAGGCAGGGCAATTAAACCTTGGGATCTCTTACCTGCTGGTCATGTAATTGGGACACCCGCTCCTTTATTCAAAGAATTGGTATTTTTTTGATATCATCTCTACCATCACACACAGTGTCAGTGAAAAAATTGTCTATCCTTTCTCAGGTACTACTATAGCAGCAATTTGGGTTATTACTATGATCCATCTTCAGGACTGTATAGCAGCAGTTTGTCTATCCTTTCTCAGGTACTACTATAGCAGCAGTTTGTCCTATGACTTTCAGGGCTTTTGACAAAAAAATTCATCAACTTAATCAAGCATGCAGAAGATGGAACTCTTGATCTTAACAAAGCTGCTGAGACCTTAGAGGTAATCTCTTTGCTAAATATATAAGATGTTACATAAGTTTTCTGCACATTTCCGACTAAGGCATTTAATGTTCAAGAACTCAACCTCAATTATGATCATCATGATTTTCATATGGAGAGGCATTCAATGCCCTGGACACTTGCTAGTTCTATTGGTCCCACTGACTGGAATGAAGCTCTTGATATAATTGCGTATGGTTCTCCTGAGCAAGTTTCCTTTGACCATCTAACATAGCTATCCAAAAGGAACTAATAGTTACAAAAGGATAGTGTTAAATTTTGCATATCTTAACTACCATATACTAACCTTGTCTTCCTTTTCTGGTCTGGCCTTCTTTCTTGCAACTGTTATCCCACAAATGTGCTTCATATCTACCAGTCCATCTATGTCTAAATAAAATATTGGCATTTAACATGTGGTTTTGCAGAACAAGGGTTTGTTCGGTTACTAGAGTTTGCAATGTTTGGTGCATTTGAACCTTCAAATACCCAGCACCACACCATTTTTGGTGTGTTGTGTTTGAACTTCAAATACATGTGCATTTGGAGCTTATAACGCACTGAACCTTCCAAACGCTATGAAACTAAACCTACACTAAGAAGAAATCATTCAAAGTAGGAAAAAATTAATTATAAAAAAATGAAATAATGTGAACTAACCTTGTGACACCTCTATACTGAGATGTTCTTTGCCCAAATGTGTCAATAGACTTCCTATGAATAGTCTGCTTTTGACCCATTTTTGCAGACCCTCTTTTCTTTGTTTCCATGACCAAACTCTCTGCCCCAGTGGGTGAGATCTACCTTGAAGCTGTCACACAGCTTAACTGAGGGCCAAGGCTTATAGACAAGCTCAAAGCATGCAGGTATGAAGCTGTCACACAGCTTGGTCCCACTGACTGGAATGAAGCTCTTGATATAATTGTGTATGTAACTATTACTGCAGGTATGTACCATTGTTTGATATAATGTGATGCATATGGAAGTTTTTCTGATGAAACATATATATGTAAAAACTGTATAGCTTATTTGTCCAAGTTTATGAGGAGGCCAGTTTATAGTTCAAGCATTCATGTAGTACATAGTTCAAGCATTCATGCTAGTATGCTTGGCATGGACAATTTTTAAAGCAATTCTTGTGTTTTAGCATATGTTTTCATATTATATTCTACACAGTGAAGACTGAAAAATATCTACTTTTGTAGGTGATAGCTTCTGCTTGGGTTAATGACATGAGGAATCAGATTGATCATACCAGAATTTTACTATATATCGTTCTGCATCAGCACTGGGTTCTCGACTGCCATCCATGGTTAGTGTTAGAGCAAAAGTTACTACAATCCATGGCTAGTGCTAGAGCAAAAGTTACTGCTGTATTTTGGGAGAACTTAGGCTTTTTTTCACATGCTTAGGTAGTAGCTTAATTTTATGGATAGTTTGGTTTATTTTGTGGATTGAAAAGTGAATTTGAGATGTATATATGGATAGTTTGGTATATGTTTTGTGGATATAGTAATTTGAAATTGTAAATGAATGGTATTATTGGGATGTATTTTGAATGGTTGATACATTTTAGCTTTAAATTTAAATGAGAATTTAGATCTTTTAGCTATATAGCATGGCATTAGCATATTGCAGGTGCATTGGTTATATAGGTAAATCAAACTTTTTTTTTATCTACAACATTTTAAAAATGTTGTATATTTGTATAAATAAATGACACCTTCTAAATAGATGACACATTATAAACGTTGTGTAAATGTGCCTAAATGTCGTCTGATATATTAAACAACATTTTTAGCCAAAAAACGTTGTGAAATTATACTTTCTACAACCGTTTCAAGCATATACTAATTTATGAAAAATAAATATACAATGTTTTTTTCTTAAAAAACGTTGTATAATGTGTCTAACTACAACGTTTTAAAAACGTTGTGTAAGGGTGTCAAATAGATGGCACCCTTAACCACGACGTTTTTCTGATTGAAACCACGTTTTTTTCGCATTATCTATTTACTGTTTTTAGTAGTGTGTGGGAATGAAGTACCCGAATTTGGAGATGTCACACAAACTACTTCAATTCAAAACACGTGTTTGAATTTTCATTTGAGTTGGTATTTCTGAAGTTGTTTTTATTTACTTTAAAGTTCCCTCCTTGTGTCTTTGGCTTAAATATTTGTTTGCTCTTGAAGTTGTTGTTTGTCTTCATAAAGCCTTTGCCATATTTTCTTGCCTTGCTTTGAATCACTCTTCTAAGTTGTCTAGATAATAGAGTAACTTCAAAGTAGTCTAAACTTAGGAGTTCTTAGTTCTTCATCGTCGCTCTCTTGATCTAGTAGAAGGGCTTTAAAAGCGATTCCTTTCTTTTTGAGATCTGTGTCTGATCTGGCTTTTTCGACTAACATGTCGACTTCATGAGCATGAAGATTTCCAACGAGATTATACATAGGATATGTGGTTATGTCTTGCATTTTCTTGATTGCTGTAACCTTCATTTTCCAGATAGATGGAAGGGCTTTGAGAATTCTTCTGTTTTTCTCATTTGTAGTGTATGCCTGTCTCAATTGCTCTAGCTCATCAATGATTCTGGAAAAACATGTTTCCATATCAATTATCTTTTCTCCTTCTTCAAGCTTGAAACTTTTATATTCTTGGATTAGGGCATCTTTTCTAGTTTCTTTGATGTGATTGGTCCCTTTATAGGTTACAATCAAATTTTCCCAAATTTCTTTTGCATTTTTACAATCACTAACTCTTTTGTACTCTTTTTCAATTAAAGCACTTGTTAACACTTTTTCGTCTCAAGAGGCTATATTCATAGTCTCTTATTCTTCAGTGGTGAATTCATAGATATCTTTCTCAATGGTCTTTTCTCCTTGAATTTTTGTTAGAACATTTACACCTCATTTTATTGTACACCAAATTTTGATTCCTTGTGATTTGGCGTAGATTTTGAATCTATATTTCCAGGTGACAAAGTTGGTACCATCAAATAATGGAGGTCTGAACATTGATAATCCTTCTCCGCAACCAGTAGCATTGTAGGCCATGGATCTACTCTTAAGTATGCCTGTATTTACTCAACAAATAAGTTAAAGAGCACTGCTTTGATACAAATTGTAAGTCCAATAATAATCTAGAAGGGGGGTTAAATAAATTATTACAGATTTAAAATATTATCTTAGGCCTTTTCGAATTTTTAGAAAATTAATTTTGCAGTGTTAAAAATTAATATGCAAGACAATAAAAATTCAATCACACAATGCTCCAAGATTTATCTGGTTCACAACATACACCCTTGGTATGTTGCTACGTCCAGTCTCAAGTTCTTATTTAGAACTTGAGATCCTATTACTATCAGTAATAAAAACTCTTTCAACAGGCAGAGAAGCCCTTACAAAGTCTTATATACAAACTTCAAACTATTTCTAACTAATCTATCTTCGACAACAAGCTCCCAGCTGCCCTCCTCAAGCTTAGTTGTACCTTCTTTTGAGTTCAGTTCTATTCTATGATTTGGTCTTGAAACAACAGCCTCTGTGACAACCCGAGAATTTAGATATTTATTTAAATCTTAAATGTTGAATTAAAGGTTATATGATAGACCTAGACTGAAAATAAGTGTGTGAATTTACAATACTTGTGAAGAATTATCAAGGTTAAGTATCTAAGTGTATACGAGTCGATATATGTGATCATATATGTGAACAGTAAAATTTTTATATGTATAGTTGTGGATAAGTATCAAATTTTGATCAGATAAGTTACGCTTGTGATAAACCTTAAAGTTATGATAATAATATGGTGATTAAGTTAGAAAACTCTAATGATTGTTTAGAAACCCTAATGATACGTCCGAAAACCCAAATTTTAGTTCCGGGAATTCAAATCCCTAATTTGGGAATACAAAAGCTAAGTATAAACAACTAAGTGTTATAAGTTATGGAATAAAAGGGAAATGTCCAAATTGCCCTTCAAATTATAAGGGAAAAGACCAAATTACCCTTAGTAGGTGCGAAATGATCGAAATACCCTTTTTCTTAAAACTTAAGCAAAAGATTTGTGAAATCTTGTGAGTCACCAAGCCAAAGCTTATCCCATGTGTTTAAATCTTTACAAGATCAGATTTGTGCCACTAGCAACTTCTTGGTACATTGAATCTAAAGATCAAACTTAAAACTTAAGAAAAAGTAACTTACTTTACTTTTCATATTATCCTAGATCTTATCTCTCTCCAAATTTCAAAACTTAGAGTGAGAGAGAGTGAGAAACAAAGCCAAGATCAGCTCTTAGCCTTCCAAGAACAGGATCCAAGGACAGAAATCAAGAATCAAAGCATAAAAGGTATACAAACCCTAACCTTGAAAATATTTGTATTTGATGTTAGATGTTGTTGTTTGTTGGTTAAATTTGTGTTAAGGGATGTTATTTAGTGATCCAAGATGTAACATCAAGCATCCATAACATCTAGATGCTAGAAAATCAAGTTTTAAAAACTGACCAAGAACCCTAATTTTAAGGCCTGACAGCCATATGTCAGGGCCTCTAGATCTGTCTATGTTAAGTGTTAGGTGTGTTAGATGTTATAGACTTGTTCTTTGCCAAGAGGAGAGTAGACTGGAACTGGAATCAAGTCCATAACATGTCTAGATCTCAAGTTATAAGCATTCAAACATGGTTGACCGACCATGACCAACTGGATTTCTTGGCAACCTAGATTTGCAGAATGGTCTGATAGTTATTTTCAAAGCCATGTGTTTAAGTGATTAAGCCATGTTGTTGTTTTGATGTTATACTCTGGTATAAGGACTACACATCCATTCCCTTATATTACCCAGAACCATAACAGGATCAAAGTTGTGAGTGGTCAAACTAGTGTTGACCAACTACCTAGGACGAAATCTGGAAAACCCAGAAGTCGTCAAGAACAGGTCCTGACCAGTACTTTGACCAGCTCAAATCTTGAGTTGGTGATGTTGTTAAACTGATCTGATGTTATGTAGTTGTACTCTGACATCAAGAGTACAAGTGTGAACCTTTATATCACACAAACAAGACCTAGACTGCAAACTATAAGGATCCAAAGTAGGTACCTTAACTGTTCTTCATGGTAACCCAGAAAATGAAGAACATGTTTGACAAGGAATTTGATGGCCTATAACTTGCTGTTATGATGCAGGATGACCATGAAAGTTGTTTGTAGTTGTAGTATTACATAGGTACTACAATCATAACACATTAGACTGCCCAGAAACATAATGATCTAGGATCTATATGTGATCAAACATGGTACCCAACACACTGCCTTTGAGTTTCTAGGTTAGACTCAAGAACACCTATAGCGACGGTTCTGTCGCTGTAGGGCCCTTTAGTGACAATTAATTTTTGAAAATTAATTATTTTTATTAAATAATTAGAAAAAAATAGTTTTTAATTATGAAAAATACAAAATAAATTCCTAAAAATTATTTTAAAGCCTAAAAATGGGTTTTTAATAATTTTGAGTAAATTTCATAAATATTAATATTTTTGGAATATTAATGGTATTTAATTTATTTAATTATAATGTTAAATAAATTACTTAAAACTGATTTTAGTACTTGAAAAATCATGAAAAATTATATTATGGCGCTAGAAAATATTTTAAGTTATTTTTAATAACTTTTGATATTTTGTGATAAATTTTATTAATAAATTAATATTAATGGTAATTGATTTATTTAATGAATATAATAAATAAATTGTGGAAAATAGATATAATACTTTAAAAATCATGTAAAAATGATTTAAGGGTTAGAAAAATATTTGAAGTTATAAAATATAACTTTTGATATTTTGATATGAAAAATCTTAATATTTTAATATTAATGGCAATTATTGGATAATAGATTTAAATTTTAAAAATCATATAAATGTGAAATTAAAGTATTAAAAATACTTTGTAATATTATAAATATTCTATAATATTATGTTATGATTTTCATTAATATTTAATATTAAATAAATATTAATGATAAGAGAATAATGTGGTATTTATATTATATAAATACGATATAAGTGATTGAAAAATTATGATAAATGGTAATAATTATTTAAAAATTATTACGAGTCTTTGAAAAATATTTTAACTTAATAGAAAACTATTTAAGTTAATTGTTAAGTGTTTGGACTGAGTCTTAGTAATATTAGGCTCGAGAATAGTCCGACTAGACCATTGGGATGTTAGAGTTGTACCGGGTTCAACTCAAATTGAAATAGTTTGACTTGATACCAAGTTTTAGGTAGTTTATAGACTGATAGGGTTACGTGTTTATGTGTCTAAGTTATTTTATATATATATATATATATATATATATATATATATATATATATATATATATATAACAGTATTATACTGTGATGATATTATTCTTATATTGGAGATCTATATTACTAATATTAGGTCTTTAGATAAAGCGATATATACTGTGTAGCAGTAGTCGGTGATCCAGGCAAGTTTCTAACCTTGAACTTCTAATTATTGTGCAAGTTTTCTTAAACTCGACCTTAATTTGTTCTTTCAACTATGCTTATGGCTAATCATTGCTGATTACCATGTCTATGCATTGTTGAATAGCTTTCTGTGCAAATAATGCATGTGTTCATCATGTATAAAAGGCTGATCACCTTCATTACCATCTTGTCCAGTTATAAATTGTTCATGTTCTTTCTTGACCATTCAATTCCTATTGACTTGGTCGTTTGGTTATAAAAATTTGTTCATGCTAGTTCACAACTACATTATTGAATGTTAGCCAGCTATTATTCAAATTCTTTCAATTATAATATACCCTCAAATAAAATTTTACTTCTGGGAAAACTTGTGACGCCCCCAAAATAGGTATACAACACCCATTCTGAGTCGCCAAATACATGGTACAGAAAGCAAACTACAACTTCAATAATACAATTGTCGTGCAAAATACGACAACACATACTGTGAGTTTAAATACAAATATTGTCTTCTGGACAATATCCACACTCAAATAAATCCTCATTACAATTATTCAAACACTATTTTACAGAAATAGTGAGGACAGCTAAAATATCTTTCTAGAACCATCACTCCATACCCCGACTAGATCCTGCTATGTTCTCACCTGCTGAGAAGAAAAATGGAACAAAAAGGAAAAGGGTGAGCTCAACTAGCCCAATAAAGAATATTATGACTAAGATAATATACAACAAATTATCGTTAGTCTTCAACAGGGAAAAATCTGATAGAATATAATCGACAACAAGTTTTAGATCAACAACTGCAGCGGAAACAACAAACCATTAGAAGAGTCAAGTAGAGAAAGAATTCTACTATCTTCTAAGATTTAAAAGTCCATCATCAATATTTTATCCCTGTAACATCGATTAATAATCATCTTTAACCAAATATTCATCTTTGCACTACAGGCCAAAGATATTCATTTGTATCACCAGTCGGTCATATTCATCTCAACACCTGTTCATCTTTGCACTACGGGCCAACGATATTTATTAGTTAATCATTCATCTTTGTACTACAGGCCAAAGATATTCAGTAGTATCATCATTTAGGACTGAGGATGATGAAAAATATTTTAAAGAAAACGAATCCAGTGAGACAGAAGGACAAATATTAGGGATTCGTATAACAGTTTATCCAAGATCAATAATACTTCATAATAATCAATTGTGAAGCAGAATTCAAAAATAAAGATCAAAACATGGATACAATCAACCATAATAGACATCTTGGACAAAAAGGGAAAATTTTATTTTTCGATAAATAGTGCCGTATTCGTGAATAGTACCATATACGTGAATAGTGCCGTATACGTGAATAGTAATCCCGACACAAAAAGTTCCAAATTTGATAAAAACTCATATCAATATTTCAGCATAATGATATTGAAGAAAATAATATCATTAAGAAGAAAATAATATCCCTTACCTCAAGATATCAGTACTTCTGGTCGAAATACCGGTATAAGGCTGAAAGAAACTTGCTCTGATGAATAGAAACTCTCAAAGTATCTAAATACTCACAAAATACACTCAATAATCTAGAGAGAGAAAGAGAGAAAACTTGTTTCTGGTGTGATTTTCAATTCTAACTTAGCCCTCTATTTATA
The DNA here is from genome assembly GCA_016801055.1 of Panax notoginseng. Taxonomy (NCBI): domain Eukaryota; kingdom Viridiplantae; phylum Streptophyta; class Magnoliopsida; order Apiales; family Araliaceae; genus Panax; species Panax notoginseng. The sequence goes on along the minus strand of CM029014.1, from coordinate 118,441,828 downwards.
GGAAAATGTTAGCACGCTGAAGCAGACTTAACCTGCAACCTGATGGCTTTACCTGCTACTATTCTCACCCACCATATTTGAATAAAAATCTCAGCACATTTCTTCACCAACCAAGAGTGGGGCCCACCAATTCTAGAATTTTCTATCAAAATGATAAACTCTGAAAATTTAACAATTTCTAAACCAGTCATCTCATAAAATTCATAATAAATCATACGTTCATTTTTAACGGTTCAAAATTTGTGGACATATACTCAACTTATATATGTATAACATATCCAAAAATTACCACGATCCAACGGTCAGATTAAAAATTATAACCCCCGCAAAATATCTCAAAAACCCTAATTTTTAATACCTCCATTCCGACAAAAATACTGATAAAAACCTCAACATTAACTCCTTCATTTTTAACCACAAAAATATATCCCTCATTTATATCCACATAAAATAAATATTTCCTTATCATATGAATCAATAATTAATTATTCACAAATAATATTACAGAATCACATTTATGACAACCAGGCCGTTCCCAGGAAAGAGGGGGCTTTCCAATAAGGATTTCTCCTTACTGGCGCGCAATTAGATGACCAAACCTCTCCTTAGACAGAACTTTCTAGACATTGCCAATAATGTTATCTAATAATATTATTCAAATAATATGAATTATTGATCTGATAATGGAAAATACTGCGCAGCAACAATTATTGAAACAACAATAATATAAAATATCAACGCAACAATTATTGAATCAATAAAATAAAATATTGAACAGTAACTACTGTAACAATTATTGAGTAGTGCCTTCTTACGTAAGAATCAATAATTGGTGCAATACCGTGTGCTACTGTATTTTAACCACCGGGTATTCCAACAGTATTAACGGTAACAACTACGCCGTTATTTATAAACAACTTATACTTGTCGTTTTCTTCATCCAATCGCTTTTCGTTATGGGGCCCACACAAGGCTGCGCCGTCGTACGAATATTCCCCGACAGCAAGAATATTCCACGACCAAATGAATATTCCCCGACAAAATGAATATTTTATAACCACTTGCTTATTTTGTAAAATTTGCACATTTCACCCATAACCAAAGTATTATATCAAATTAACCCCTTATTATTCACAATAATATTTAGAGAAAATTTAATTTTATTCATTAATAAGTTGGGGTCTTACAACCTCCCCTCCTTATGAAATTTCGTCCTCGAAATTGACGTACGTACCTGATGTTTTAAAAAGGTGAGGATACCTCGCTTTCATTTCTGATTCCAACTCCCAGGTCATTTCTTTAATAGCATGATTTCTCCACAAAACCTTAACTTGTGGTATAACCTTCGTGCGTAGGACATGCTCTTTCCTATCCAAGATCTTAACAGGTACCTCCTCGTACGTTAAATCTTCAGCTATCTCGTCTGGTTCTAACTCAATAATGTGGTTCGGGTCTTTAACATATTTACGAAGCATAGATATGTGAAAAACATTATGAACACGAGACATGCTTGGAGGTAATGCGAGTCTATATGCCACATTTCCTATTCGCTCAAGAATCTCAAATGGACCAACAAATCTTGGATTGAGCTTTCCTCTCTTCTCAAATCTTGTAACTCCCTTCCATGGTGCAACACGTAACAATACATGATCCCCAATATTAAATTCTACGTCCTTCTGATGAAGATCCGCATAACTCTTTTGTCGATCCTATGCCGTTTATATACGTTGTCGAATCGTTTGGATCTTCTCTGTAGTAATGCGTACCAACTCTGGTCCCAACAATGTTGCTTCACCCACCTCTTCCTAGCATACTGGAGAACGATATTTTCTTCCATACAACGTCTCGAATGGAGCCACACCTATGCTCGCCTGATAATTATTGTTGTAGGAGAATTCCACCAATGGTAGGTACTTATCCCAACTCCCTTTGAGATCTAGGACACAAATTCTTAATAGATCTTCAAGAGTTTGAATAGTCCTCTCTGATTGTCCGTCCGTTTGAGGATGGTATGCCGAACTGAATCGTAAATCTGTGCCCATAGCTTTCTGCAAGCTAACCCAAAATCGTGAAGTGAATCTTGGGTCACGATCCGAAACTATGGATACTGGCATGCCATGCAATCTCACAATCTCGTTCACGTACATACTAGCAAGACGTTCAAGGGAATAAGTCTCACGTATCGGTAAGAAATGAGCGGACTTGGTTAATCTATCAACAATAACCCAAATCGCATCTATGCCTTGAGAAACCTTGGGAAGACCTGTAACAAAATCCATAGTAATGTGTTCCCACTTCCATTCCGAAATCTCAAGTGGTTGCAATGGACCCTTTGGTACTTGATGCTCCGTTTTTACACGTTGACAAGTTAAACATCTCGAGATAAACTCCGCGATATCTTTTTTCATATTGCTCCACCAAAATGTATGTCGAAGATCGTGATACATTTTGGTACTCCCAGGATGGATTGCAAACGGTGTGTTGTGTGCCTCCATCATTATTCTATGCTTCAAGTTAAAATCGTTAGGAACACAAAGTCTGGAGTTGACTCGAAGTATTCCTTCTTCATCGCTTCTTGCTTCTGAAATAGCACCTTCTTGCACTTTCTTCTTCATACGCATCAGCTCTATGTCCATAGCTTGAGCAGCTTTAACTTTATCGATTAAAGTCGGTTCTACTCGTATATTTGATATTATCATGTTGGTACTTGGAGCCTTCATCTCTATCTCCATCCTTTGCAAGTCATACAAAATGGGCCTTTGTGTTAACAACATTGCACTCGTACCCGCATATGATCTTCTACTCAATGCGTCAGCTACTACGTTTGCTTTTCCAGGATGATATTGGATGGTATGATCGTAATCTTTCAACAGCTCGAGCCAACGTCGCTGCCGCATGTTGAGTTCCTTTTGGGTGAAGAAATATTTGAGGCTTTTATGATCTGTATAGATCTCCACTTTCTCCCCATACAGGTAGTGTCTCCAGATCTTCAACGCGAAAATGACTGCTGCCAACTCCAAATCATGAGTAGGATAATTCCTCTCATATTCTTTGAGTTGTCGCGAGGCATAGGCTATGACTTTCTCATATTGCATGAGAACACATCCTAACCCTTTGCCTGAAGCATCGCTGTAGATAACAAATCCATCCGAACCAGATGGTATTGTCAGAACAGGTGCCGAAATGAGTCTCCTTTTGAGTTCTTGAAAACTCTTCTCACATTCCTCACTCCATACGAATTTTGTATCTTTCCGAGTCAGCTGAGTTAACGGAGTAGCGATTCGAGAAAATCCTTCCGCAAATCTCCGATAATAACCAGCTAAGCCCAAAAAGCTACGTACTTCGGTTACCGACTTCGGTTGCTCCCAACTTTGTATGGCTTCAATCTTCGCCGGGTCGACAGATACTCCATATTTTGACACCACGTGCCTAAGGAATGCTACTTCCTCAAGCCAGAACTCGCACTTTTTTAATTTGGCATATAGCTTATTTTCACGAAGCCTTTGCAGTACCAGCTTCAAATGGCGCTCATGATCTTCACGGCTTTTGGAATAGATGAGGATGTCATCAATAAAGACAACAACGAACTGATCTAAATATTCTTTGAATACACGGTTCATCATATCCATGAAGGCAGCAGGAGCATTAGTCAATCCAAAAGACATGACTAAGAATTCATAATGCCCGTACCGAGTTCTGAAGACAGTCTTTGGAATATCCTCAGTTTTAATCTTCAGCTGATGATATCCAGAACGAAGATCGATCTTTGAAAAGAATTACGCTCCTTGCAACTGGTCAAACAGGTCATCAATGCGAGGTAGCGGATACCTATTCTTGATAGTGACATGATTCAATTCTTGATAGTCGATACAAAGTCGCATACTCCCGTCTTTCTTCTTTACGAATAAAACAGGAGCACCCCAAGGAGACGTACTAGGACGAATAAAACCGATGTCCAACAACTCCTGTAGTTGGACTTTTAACTCCTGAAGTTCAATAGGAGCCATTCGATATGGAGTTTTAGAAATGGGCTTTGTACCGGGTTCAAGGTCAATAAAGAATTCAACTTCACGTTCTGGGGGTAGACCAGGAAGTTCTTCAGGAAATACATCGGGAAATTCTCTAACAATAGAAATATTATTCAAATCTAACTTGTCTTTGTTCAAATCCATAACATGGGCTAAGAAAGCTTGACATCCGTTTTTCAATAAACGAATAGCTTTGTGGCTTGATATGACAGTGACTGATTTTAGTGGTTTAGTAGTTTGAATTCGTATGACAGGTTGGTTAGGAATATGAAAACTAACAACCTTACGAAAATAATCAATTTTAGCATGATGAGTGGTTAACCAATCAATTCCTTAAATCACATCAAAAGCAAGTATCTTTAAAGAGATAAGATCAACAGGTAATGTGATAGTGCCAACTTGGATCATGCAAGATTTATAAACTATAGATGTAACGAAGGTTTCACCCAATGGAGTTTCAACAGATAAGTTAAAGTCCAATTTCTCCGGAGTCAAGTTTAAATGTTGAGCACAAGCAGGAGAGATAAAAGAATGGGTAGAACCGGTATCTAGTAAAGTATAAACTTCGCAAGAATTCAAGATTAGCTTACCCGTGATCACCTCGTTCGAGTTTCTCGCGTTTTGGCCAGTCACGACAAACGCCCTTCCAGGAACCGCTGATTTCGACTTATCCGAGACAACTTTTGGAGTCACCATCCCCGCTGAACTTGGTTTTGCTACAGAACACTCTCGAGCTATATGACCCTCCTTTCCACAGTTATAACATACCTTGGATTGTTGTGGGCAGTTTGGGCTGATATGTCCCTCTTTCCACATTTGTAACATACGACCGGTGGTCGTTCTTCTCCCCTAGAAACAGTTGATGTTTGTGCCGACGTCTTCATGTTATCATTGTTGTACCTTCTCTTCTTGAAATCTCCTCCCGACTCGCTCCTTCTATTATCACGACCACGATTACCACCAGAGTGGTTACCGCTTTTGTCCGAATGTTTTCCTCCATACTGGTTTTCATTGCTTCGATGACTGCCGTCACCAGTATGACCCTGGTTGTGGTCCCTCGGTTGCACATACTCATTATCTCGCTCTAGTAATTGAGCCCTGTTTACAACATCTGAATATAAAAAAATTTATGAGAGATAAGATATTGCCGAATCTCAGGTTTTAGACCTCTCAGAAACATCTTTGTCATTCGTTCCTCATTTTCGACCAAATGAGGTGCAAACCTGGATAACTCTGCAAACTTCGCCTCGTACTGGGACACCGTCATGTTGTTTTGTTCCAGTCTGATAAACTCCACCTCCTTCACATGACGAATACTTTTAGGAAAGTACTTGTCATTGAACAGTTTTTGAAATGTTTCCCAGGACATGTTGAGTGCGTCAGGCTGGGTACGCTTCACAGACTCCCACCAGTAGTCTGCCTCACCGCGGAACATAAAAGTGGCGAATGGAACCTTCTGTTCCTCCGTGCATCCCAAGATATCGAATATCTTGGTAATTTTCTTGACCCACGTTTCCGCTATGATCGGATCCGGTTTTCTCTTAAATTCTGGTGGTCCCAATTCTTTGAACTGTTTAGCTGTGACAAACCGCGCGTTGTTATCATTTCCACCCGTATTCTGCACACGAGTCTCCCTCGTCTGATTTTGCATGAACTGCAAAAAGCTCCTAAACATTCCATCATTCATCGTTTGCTCGGTAACGTTGTTTACAGGAAGAATATTGCCTTCCTGTTGCACGTTCTCCTAGGTGGTGATCAAAGGTGTCTCCACGGTTTGATTTACTCCATTATTAACGTTCTCAGCTGCCATTCTTAAATACTGCCATAAAACAAGGGTTAATAGTCATGTCATATATTATCCCTATACTCTGACCGACCAAACAAACACCAAATAAACTTAGTCAGGTTATACTAGCGAAGGAATTCCCCGTCTCTCCCCTCCTAGTTCTTGTCTCACATCTTAGCCAGGGATCATATCCATAAGCTCTGATACCAACTGTGATGCCCCCAAAATAGGTATATAACACCCATTCTGAGTCGCCAAATACATGGTACAGAAAGCAAACTACAACTTCAATAATACAATTGTCGTGCAAAATACGACAACACATACTGTGAGTTTAAATACAAATATTATCTTCTGGACAATATCCACACTCAAATAAATCCTCATTACAATTATTCAAACACTATTTTACAGAAATAGTGAGGACTGCTAAAACATCTTTCTAGAACCATCACTCCATACCCCGACTAGATCCTACTATGTTCTCACCTCCTGAGAAGAAAAATGGAACAACGAGGAAAAGGGTGAGCTCAACTAGCCCAGTAAAGAATATTATGACTAAGATAATATACAACAAATTATCGTTAGTCTTCAACAGGGAAAAATCTGATAGAATATAATCGACAACAAGTTTTAAATCAACAACTGCAGCGGAAACAACAAACCATTAGAAGAGTCAAGTAGAGAAAGAATTCTACTATCTTCTAAGATTTAAAAGTCCATCATCAATATTTTATCCCTGTAACATCGATTAATAATCATCTTTAACCAAATATTCATCTTTGCACTACAGGCCAAAGATATTCGTTTGTATCACCAGTCGGTCATGTTCATCTCAACACCTGTTCATCTTTGCACTACGGGCCAAAGATATTTATCAGTTAATCATTCATCATTGCACTACAGGCCAAAGATATTCAGTAGTATCATCATTTAGGACTGAGGATGATGAAAAATATTTTAAAAGAAACGAATCCAGTGAGACAGAAGGACAAATATTAGGGATTCATATAACAGTTTATCCAAGATCAATAATACTTCATAATAATCAATTGTGAAGCATGATTCAAAAATAAAGATCAAAACATGGATACAATCAAAGATAGTAACCATAATAGACATCTTGGACAAAAAGAGAAAATTTTATTTTTCGGTGAATAGTGCCGTATTCGTGAATAGTACCGTATACGTGAATAGTGCCGCATACGTGAATAGTAATCTCGACACAAAAAGTTCTAAATTTGATAAAAACTCATATCAATATTTCAGCATAATGATATTGAAGAAAATAATATCATTAAGAAAAAAATAATATCCCTTACCTCAAGATATCGGTACTTCTAGTCGGAATACCGGTATAAGGCTGAAAGAAACTTGCTCTGATGAATAGAAACTCTCAAAGTATCTAAATACTCACAAAATACACTCAATAATCTAGAGAGAGAAAGAGAGAAAACTTGTTTCTGGTGTGATTTTCAATTCTAACTTAGCCCTCTATTTATAGGAAAATGTTAGCACGCCGAAGCAGACTTAACCTGCAATCTGATGGCTTTACCTGCTACTATTCCCACCCACCACATTTGAATAAAAATCTCAGCACATTTCTTCACCAACTAAGAGTGGGGCCCACCAATTCTAGAATTTTTCATCAAAATGATAAACTCCGAAAATTTAATAATTTCTAAACCAGTCATCTCGTAAAATTCATAATAAATCATACGTTAATTTTTAACGGTTCAAAATTTGTGGACATATACTCAACTTATATATGTATAACATATCCAAAAATTACCACGATCCAACGGTCGGATGAAAAATTATAACCCTCGGAAAATATCTCAAAAATCCTGATTTTTAATACCTCCATTCCGACAAAAATACTGATAAAAACCTCAATATTAACTCCTTCATTTTTAACCACAAAAATATATCCCTCGTTTATATCCACATAAAATAAATATTTCCTTATCATATGAATCAATAATTAATTATTCACAAATAATATTACAGAATCACATTTATGACAACCAGGCCGTTCCCAGGAAAGAAGGGGGCTTTCTAATAAGGATTTCTCCTTACTGGCGCGCAATTAGATGACCAAACCTCTCCTTAGACAGAACTTTCTAGACATTGCCAATAATGTTATCTAATAATATTATTCAAATAATATGAATTATTGATCTGATAATGAAAAATACTGCGCAGCAACAATTATTGAAACAACAATAATATAAAATATCAACGCAACAATTATTGAATCAATAAAATAAAATATTGAACAATAACTACTGTAACAATTATTGAGTAGTGCCTTCTTACGTAAGAATCAATAATTGGTGCAATACCGTGTGCTACTGTATTTTAACCACCGGGTATTCCAACAGTATTAACGGTAACAACTACGCCGTTATTTATAAACAACTTATACTTGTCGTTTTCTTCATCCAATCACTTTCCGTTATGGGGCCCACACAAGGCTGCGCCGTCGTACGAATATTCCCCGACAGCAAGAATATTCCACGACCAAATGAATATTCCCCGACAAAATGAATATTTTATAACCACTTGCTTATTTTGTAAAATTTGCACATTTCACCCATAACCAAAGTATTATATCAAATTAACCCCTTATTATTCACAATAATATTTAGAGAAAATTTGATTTTATTCATTAATAAGTTGGAGTCTTACAAAACTCATTGCTCACCCTTACTATATCATGATTAAACATTGCTGATTAAGACAAATACGTCGGATACAAGACACGACAAAGACAGTTCTAGCTTTAGTTTATATGTGTAGATAAAGTTTGTAACAGTAATGTATATTAATGATAGTGTAAGTCAAATAAGTTATGAATTTTGTATAAGTTAAGGTTACTCGACCTTGGGGATTAGTGTGTAATGTTTAATATATAAACAATTTATATTTATATCTTCCGCAATAGTTATAAAAATAGTATACCAGATCCTTGGTGATTAGGACTGGGATTTGGGGCTATTACAGTAGGTATCAAAGTTGTAGGTTATGAACCTTAGTTAGGAATACCTAAGACTAATAACCGCAGTGATTAGGATAAGTACTAACTCAAATAGAGTTAGTGTGTTGGTAAGATTCAAAGACGAATCTCGACGATTTACAAAGATACGGAGTTCCCTAACTTTGATAATAAAGTTAAACAGTAGTGATGAATTGATAGAGTCTAAAAGACTAAAAGTACAGGGATAGGAGATCGTAAAATAAAATGATCATAGTATAGAAATGAATAGTAATATATATCATGAGATTACCCCATGATCTGATAAGGGTATAGTATAGAGAAGGATCAAGTGAATGATTGAAAAGTTTATGGCAAGAATGTTGTGTGTCAGTTGTACTATAAATTGGTACAGATTTAGGAAAGGATTATGGATACGGATTACACAAAATTCATATTGAGAAGGGAGTTAGGATAATTATTGAAATATTTGTGTCGCACTGTTTGCTATATATGTGTTGAGAAGGTGATTCTTTTCACATGTGTATAACAGATAGGTAGGGCATAGGTAGAGAATATAAGATTAAGTACGAGTTCTTCAAACTCATACTTATGGTAAGTTCGTGACTCATAATTATTTAAAATGTTTATGAACCCTCAACGAATGGACACCAAAGGTTTGACTAGGACAAGTTCTTAAACTCATATGATTGTGGAAAGTTCCTGAACTAGTGAGTGCGGTTTGATAAACTGGGAATAGTTGTGTGTGAATGGAGAATTGTGGATAATAGAAATAGATAAACTGATTAAGCAACTGATCATTAGTGAAGACATAGGTTTTCCAAATCTTCTAGCTTTGTTAGACTCGAAATTTTTGACATCAAGCTAAATATGCACTATGTACTTTTGAAAATGAATTTTTATTCTCAACACCTGGTGACCATTGTGTATGCATGGACTTCGGGCCACCGATACCTCGTTACCTGTTGAGATGATAAAATAGATTTGTAATGATTTTTGGAACGATTTAAAGTATAGTCTATGCTACTTGTTTCGGCTAGACGATAATGATTTGAAATATCAAAATATATTTTTATTTATCACTTATGTACCATGTAACCTGGTGCAGAGATGATAAAAAGTTGATGGAGTTGTAAATACAGGAATATTTAGTGTTGAATTTGATCTAAAATCGTTGTTCCACTATTGTATGATGTGTTATTGTTAGGTTTGTAATATTCATGAACGCAATCAAATTGCGCAAAATAAGCGAAAACGTGATAAAATAGAGTTTTAAAATTTTTCAAACCATATACCCGGATCATCCTTTATGCAGAATTATTAATTAAATGAAAAGATAAAGAACAAGAATCATACCCTTGAAGATTCGAGCTTCTTCAAGTACGAGTTCACCTCCAAATCCTTTCGCATTCAACTTGAATCCACTGGGTTTGTTTCCTTCCTTTGATCAACGTTAGCCACCCAAGTGTTTGACCTCTAGAGGTGATCCACCAAGAAAGAATAAAGATTCAAGAAGATGGATATTTGGCAAAACTCTAGTTTTTCTATCTCTCATAGAAAAAGAGCGTACTCTCCAACAATTGGATTCACGTCTGTTGTGAAAAAGTCAACAACCCCTCCACCCATAATAAGACTCCTCTTATTAATGGATGTGGGCAACCCTCCTCAACAGTTAAGGAATTGAATTTTATTTTTAATTAATTAAAGTCCTTTAATTAATTAGGCTCCCAATCTTATTAGGAATAAGTAATTAAACTCTTTTAATTAATTAGCCTCCTAATCTTATTAGGATATATGAGAGAACTTTTATTAATTAATTCTCAAACTACTTTAGGAATTAAATAATAATAATAGCAATAATAATAATAATAATAAGACTCCTCTTATTAATTTATATTTAATATTTCTAAAATATTAAATAATAAATATTAAGCTATTTAATTTATTCCATAACCATAGATTAAATTAAATATACTTAACTTATTTTTACGATTATGTCATTAACTTTTTAACTAATTATTCTTCCTTTTATGGTGTAACCCTTTAGGTTCTCCATATTAAACCGGTTGTGAATAAATCAATTAGAACAATTCTAATCTTATTTAAATAAATAAATTAAAATATTAATTTATTTAAATAAATAATATTTATTCTACAATAGGGATAAGCCTCCCTAGCGATTAACGACTTTCCAGATAATACATATTTTAACATTAATCATAAATGAACCTTTGAGTAAATAGTTACCGTACAATTCAATCCTTTCACCATACAATGTCCCAATTAAATATAAGACATGGAATTACTGTCAAGTCTTTTTTTATTTAATTATATATATTTCGACTCTTAAATGCACAACACCAAATAATACAAATTAGAAACTCCTTTCTAATTTCATTCTGCCTTGGCCAAGGACTACTCGGTTGTCATTTATCGAATCACATATGACATTTCTCTTCTTTTACTAGAAGTGGTAGATTCTTTATTGATCATACATTATCTCTATATATAACTTATTATACCCAAACATACCCTTTGATATACCCTAAGGGTCTTAAGGAATAAGTCAAAGTATAACTTATCATACACAAGATACTATGATGATCTCAAGTCTAATGATCACTTGTACTACTATCACTACAGGAATTCCTATTGACAGGCAAATTAAACTCCATTACGTATTCCTTAGCGAGTCACGTTCAATGAACTTATTCTCTAATAAGCACCTACATACTTGCTTTAGTGTCTCTACACAAATGATCATGAGATCAATCATCCTCATCCAATGAGCAAGCAACGTATATACCAATCTATCCGGATTCACTAATTCCCAATTTAGTAATCCAACGATTGGGAACTATTTTAGTTTTAAACTTTCTAAGAATTTAGATCTCATTAGAATGATCATCATCACTATTCTAAAAGCATTGCTTAAAACTATGGGTTTATCACATATTATTAAGCAGCATCATGTTGATAATTTAAAAGCCTTTAATAAATTAATACTTTTTATTAATAAATGAATAAGATTGTTAAAAAGTATATGCTTTATCATCAAACATGATTGGTTTGTGTGCATACTACTTTCAATCTTCCACTTGCACTAAAGTCAATCGCCATGGTATCTCATACCCTTCTTCTCTAAGTGACGATTATCCTGCTGCTGGATAAGCTTTAGTTAATGGATATGTAATGCTGTTTGTGAGAGTTCACTATCTCTTTAGTGATTTCCCATCTTTCAATGATTCTTATAATCAAATGAAAGTGTCACAACACATGTTTAGATCTAAGATGAGAGTTAGGAACTATTCCTAGTTCTGTAATGAACTTTTCATCCAAACAATCAACTTGCAGCTTCATTTATAACTATATACTTTGTCTTTATCACTAAACCAATAACTCTTTGCTGTTTGGAACCTTTTCAATTCACTGCACCACTGTTCAAGGTAACCCTTTACCTTAAAGTGGATTTTCTGTCGTCTTGGTCTGTCTGAAAAACTTGAGTCTGTTAAGCCCTCTATTTTTAATTTAGACCCACCATAAACATGATCACATCTTTAGTACCGGTTAAGTACTTTAAGATATTTTTCACTGACTCACAATGAACTTCTCCAGAATATGACTGATCAACATCAGGTCTCGTATATTTTATTGCAAACATGATGGCTACTCATGCGATCTCTCTTTTATAAGTCTATGGAGACTATTAAGAGAGATACACTCCATGGCTCATCAACATGAGACAACTCTTGGAGTTTGCCATGCTAAACGACTTTAGCATCAAATAAATATACGTTCCTTGGGTTAAATCGAGTATCCTCTTGAATCTATCTATATAGATTTGTATCCCCAATTACGATACTCTTCCCAAATCATTCATAGAAAAATGTTTAGACAACTTTATCTTTACTGATTGTAGCATTAGTATGTCATTCCTTATCCATAGTATATCAATATATAATATTAAGAATGTCACGACGCTCCCACTGACCCTTTTGTACACACTAGGTTCATTCTTATTTTTGATAAAATCAAACTCTTTTGACTGTCTCATCAAAATGAATGTTCCATTTTTGAGGAGCTTGCTTCAATCCATTTCTCTGAGTGTCTATAACTCTTACCTCATCGTATGTAACTGGATCATCATCTTCTATGATGTGTACCTCATCATCATCATCTATGATGAATCCATACCTCCTAGGTATCTTCGGTACTATTCCAGATTTACGATTCGGTTGTGATATAATAGGTCTATCTATAGGTTCCTCTTATTTGACTTATAGTGTTTTGTGGTTCTTGAACTCTTCAAGATCTATTATCCTCCCACTAGCCCCTTCAATGATAAACACCTTTATCTTAAAAGGCAGCGTGTTTCACAACAAACACCTTTTGCTAAGTAAGATTATAGAACATATACCCTAAACTTACTTTAGGATGTCCCACAAATTGACACTTGTCAAATCGTGTCCCAAGCTTATCCTTTGAAACCTTTTCACATAAGTTGAAGAACCCCTTATCTTAACATAGTTAAGATTAGGAATCCTCCCTGTCCATAACTTTTTCGGAGTCTTGGGGCCAGATTTTTGAGGTTACCTTTTTCGTAGATAAGCAGCCATTTCTAGGACATGACCCCAGAAGGATACTGGAATGTTGGTAAAATCATTATGGACCGCACCATGTCCAATAAGGTATGATTTTTTCATTCAGATACATCAATAAATTATTACGTATCAAGAGACATCCATTATGAGAAAACCATTTAAGATGATCTAGAAACTTATTGCACAAGTATTTATTCCTTGATCAAATCAAAAAATCTTAATACTTTGCCAATTTGTTTCACTTCTAAATTCTTTGAACCTTTTAGATAATTCATACTTGTATTTCATCAAATACACATATTTAACTCTTTGAATGATCATCTCCTTTTCTTATACTAGTTTGCTCAATTTGCAAAATAATTTTTTACATAAGTCAAGTACACAAAATCCATTAAGTAATATTTCAGTTCTATACAAAACATTTTATTATAAATAGATCAACAATTATTCTTAAATATAATGCCAAAGATTTCATTGTCCAACAACAAAATAGAAATAATCTTTCTAACAAGAATTGTAATACAATAACAACTTATTGACTTAATAGATTTACTCGTAGGCATTGCTAAACTATAAGTTTCTATGGCTAATGTAACAACCTTTGCTTCATTTCTAGACATAGGATTACTTATCCTTTGTTTAGCTTTCTACTTCTGCTTGGTCCCTTCATAAATCTATATTTATGAGAACCAAAGCCGGTATCGAATACCCAAGTATAACCTTGACTTAAAGAAAAATTTATTTTAAATCATGAATAAAATTGTATTTGTAACCAAAACTTTACTAAGCTTCTTCTGGTTAGCCTCTGCAAGATGCTTCTTGCAGTTTCTTTCCAGTGTTCAGGCTTATTGCAGTGGAAGCAAACTCCTTTCCTATCTGTATCAGTTTTGTTCTTATTATCCTTTGGTTTTGCCTTTTTTATTTACCTTCTTAAAATCGTTCTTCTTTTTAGAAGATCCTTTGGCCCTTACCAGTAAGACTTGGTTTTTCTTGGTTGGAAAGTGACTCTCAATATTTTTTTAACATGTTAAGCAAATCAACGAGGCTGATATCTAGCTTGTTCATATGAAAAATTCACAACAATTGTGAAAAGAGTCCGGGAGTGAGTGCAAGATCAAATCTTAGCTTAACTCTCTATCCATGACAAAACCTATTGTCCTAATTGATCAATCAAATTGATAATGTTAAGGACTTTTATCTGTACAGTAGTGTCATTAGTCATTCTAGATCGGAAGAGCTCCTTAGATAACTGATATCTATTAGTCCTACTTTCCTCACCATTAACTATTTGATGTGCAGGAATATAGTAAGAGCATCCATAGTTTCATGCTGACGCTGAAGCTCGTTACTCATGGATGCGAGCATGATGCATTGAGCCAACTGTGCATCATCTTGCCACTTTCTAAAAGTAGCAATCTTTCCTTAGAGGCATTGTCTGCAACCATTGCAGGAATAGGCGTATTAAGGACATAAGATAACTTTTCAGCCATGAGAACTATTCTCAAATTCCTTAACCAATACCTTTAATTTGGTCTGGTTAAATATCATCTAATATGTTTCGCAGTGATAGTGATTTAGACATTGTAAAATTCTGTAAATGAATTTGTAATTAACAACATTTTAGCATACATTCTTTTATTAATTACCAAAATAAATTAGGTCTTGTTTTAAATTGGTATCTCCCGCTATTTTTTTCAAACTATATTACCCTCACTTATATAGTTCGGCAAAATCTAATTAAAGATTTGCTAGTGAGAATAAGGATCCCATTTCAAATGTATATAGCCTTGTGGTGACACAACAAACTATATATAAATAAATAGGTAGACAACTCTTGTCAATTATATCAACTATGCAACTCCTTGTATTTTGCCTCTTAAATTATTTTGATCAAGTGGTGGCACATCCGAATCAAAATTATCCAAGTTAAGTCCAACCTAGCACTCCATATATTCAAAAAAAAAACATTGTCCTTGTGGTGACACAACAAAACAACATTGTTCAATTTTATTTATAAGCATCAAATGTGATAAAATTTACATCTCAAAGAATTAAGATAAGCCTTGTGGTGACATAACAAACTTATAATAATTAATTGATACTCAATTATTTTTTTTATCACGCTAGAAGGCGACGTTCGATATTCCAAATATCTTTGAATGTTACAACTTAATATAAAATATTTAAGGGGTTTGTTATTAATTAATTTGTCTCATCTTGTTTAGCGCGCATACACATATATATATAAAATACGCGGCATATTAATTAACATGCGAAGCATGTTTGCATAATATATAATATATATAGTATAAGCATGCACATATAGAATACTATATTCTACCTGGATTGATTATGTACTTTTATTCTAGTTTGGTTCACTAGAGCCACCAAGTGAACCAAAAGGTCAAACCCTAGGGGTGCAAGAATTAATATTTAAATATAACTATTACATTTAAACTCGGGCTCCATTACAAACGGGTCATCAAGCGCTCCTTGCTCCTTGATTTCCAATTCTTCAAAATTAATTCTGATTATTTCCATTACAAAACTATTTAAAATAAATAGAAACCTTGATCAACAGTCAAGGGGAAGTACATAGGAGGAAGATAGAATTTACATTAAAAAAAATTAGAGAAGACGAGGTACGGAGACCCCATTTAATAAAATCCATACATTCGTGCATCCAACTAAAATAAAATCTAATCACATTAGTCAATAGTCCATAATCAATCCCATTTATTATCATACACATCACCATATGTATCAATAAATAACATTCATCTCATGAATAATAAACATTCAATATATATATTGATATCATTTAATGAGCAAATTTAGTTAGTTTAAAATCTAATTTTGAATCAAAATAATCACACAAACAAGATCAATACTGCAAACTATAAGGATCCAAAGTAGGTACCTTAACTGTTCTTCATTTCTGGATAACCCAGAAAATGAAGAACATGTCTGACAAGGAATTTAATGGCATATAACTTGTTGTTATGATGCAGGATGGCCATGAAAGTTGTTTGTAGTTGTAGTATTACATAGGTACTGAAATCATAACACATTAGACTGCCTAGAAACATGATGATCTAGGATCTATATGTGGTCAAACATGGTACCCTGCACACTACCTTTGAGTTTCTAGGTTAGCCTTAAGAACACCTATAGCGACGGTTCTGTCGCTATATGGCCCTTTAGTGACAATTAATTTCTGAAAATTAATTATTTTTATTAAATAATTAGAAAAAATAATTTTTAATTATTAAAAATACAAAATAAATTCCTAAAAATTATTTTAAAGTCTAAAAATGGGTTTTTAATAATTTTGAGTATATTTCATAAATATTTAATATTTTTAGAATGTTAATGGTATTTAATTTATTTAATTATAATATTAAATAAATTACTTAAAAATTATTTTAATACTTAAAAAATCATAAAAAATTATATTATGATGCTAAAAAATATTTTAAGTTATTTTTAATAACTTTTGATATTTTGTGATGAATTTTATTAATAAATTAATATTAATGGTAATTAATTTATTTAATGAATATATTAAATAAATTGTGAAAAAATAGATATAATACTTTAAAAATTATATAAAAATGATTTAAGAGTTAGAAAAATATTTTGAGTTATAAAATATAACTTTTGATATTTTGATATGAAAAACCTTAATATTTTAATATTAATGGTAATTATTGGATAATAGATTTAAATGTTTAAAAATCATATAAATGTGAAATTAAAGTATTAAAAATACTTTGTAATATTATAAATATATTATAATATTATGTTATGATTTTCATTAATATTTAATATTAAATAAATATTAATAATAAGAGAATAATGTGGTATTTATATTATATAAATACGATATAAGTGATTGAAAAATTATGATAAATAGTAATAATTATTTAAAAATTATTACGAGTCTTTGAAAAATGTTTTGACTGAATAGAAATATATATAAGTTAATTGTTAAGTATTTGGACCAAGTCTTAGTAATATTAGGCTCGAGAATAATCCGACTAGACCGTTGGGATGTTAGAATTGTACTGAATTCAACTCAGACTGAAATAGTTTGACTTGATACCAAGTCTTAGGTAGTTTATGGACTGATAAGGTTACGTGTTTATGTGTCTAAGTTACTTTATATATATATATATATATATATATATATATATATATAATAGTATTATACTATGATGATATTATTCTAATATTGGAGATCTATATTACTAATATTAGGTCTTCGGATAAAGCGATATAAACTGTGTAGTAGTAGTCGGTGATACAAGCAGGTTTCTAACCTTGAACTTGTAATTATTGTGCAAGTTTTCTTAAACTCGACCTCGAGTTGTTCTTTCAATTATGCTTATGGCTAATCATTGCTGATTACTGTAACGCCCTAGAAAATCGAATAATTTGTAAAATAATTTTATTTGAATTAATAATGAATAAAATTATATTATATGTGTTTGTAAGATGAATGTCGTTCTATAACCTAAAAACGTCGGAATGTCATAGTATTTTAACTACGTGAGGGAATTAAAGTGTTTGAATTCCCAAGACAAAAATAAAAGTTTTTCGAGAATTTTTTCAAAAAACACTATTCATCAATTTTCGCTCGAAAATTATATTTGAACTTTCGAGAAATACGTAAAGATAGAATATCGAGGTGAGATGGATTATGTAATAATAATTCAAGTATGGAAAACGTAATATTTCGCTCGCAGACTTAATTTAAGAATGTTAGGAAACTAAAGCATTAGACGTTAATGTAATGATCATATGATACTTATGTATTTTGTGAGGTAGTGTATACGAGTATGATACGAAGTGTTATACGAGTATGTATAAATGATGGTATATCGTATATTATGAATTAGTATACGAGTAAGAATACGAGAATTATATGTATAGTATACGTTATAAGGCTTTTAGTTAAAGGAAATGGACTAGTGGGATTATTTAGCAATTGTAAAGTCCAATTGAATTGGATGTGCAAGCCCAAGTGGTTGTTAATGTGAAGCCCAAAATAATTTAATGTAAGCCCAAAGCTTAAGTTAAACAAACTAAACTTAAACCCAATGTAATGACCCAAGGGACTAGGGTGATCCATGGGGCAACCCATGGTTGATCTTGGTGCCCAAGTATTAGATATGTTTTGTGGAGGCCAAGTAATTAGTGTAGGGAGCAAGTTAACTTAATTGTTAAGTATGTAATAGTAAGGAGATTTGTTAAGGAGGTGGGGTGACTTAATGACCAAAGTGCCCCAACCTTAGTTATCCTATAAATAAAGGACTTGTTAGCTCATTGTGGTTTGTTAATTTCATCCAACAACTTCCAACTTAAGTGTTAGAGAGAATAAGCAAGATAAGTTAGACTTTCAAGAAGAAGAAAAACTAGTTCATCAAGGGTAAGCCTCCTATGTCTTAATCTTCCATCTCTTCCATAGTAGCTTGATAGAGAAGGGTTGATTGAGGGTTCATGTATGTTAAGAAGTAAAGGAATTGGATAATCAATGAACTTAAGCCGTATAAGTTATGAATAAGTAATTCAAACTTAAATAAGTGATGAACTTTTGAAGAACAATTATGAAACTTGTCATATGTTTACATGAAGGAAGCTAGCATGTTAATAAGATGTAAGAATGTTGGTTAAAGGACTTAAACTATCCTAAGTCATGAGAAATGAAATTGTATGTATTTTTACTTTAATAAGTTATAAGCTTACGAAGAACATGTAATGACTTATCATGAAAATAAGTTGATGTAATATGTAGGTTGAGATGTCTATTTAATGGATTGAATCCATTTGGAACGATGAACAAATCATTAGCAACGAGGTTGTGCCGAAATTCTCACGATTGGACGATAATCGTCGAATTCGTGAAATTCTCGGAATGGAAGTCAGATTTTGATATTGAATTCAAAAATGTTTGTTTTTGATGGAGATAAGTCTTATTTGGCATTATAGTGTTGAGCACTCAAAAATGACCGAATTTTAACTTAGAACGAAGAAACGAGCGTTGAACGTTTACGAACGGTTATCGTTTTCTTTAAAAATGAACCAATAGGGGAATTTTTAGTTAACAAAGTCAAAAATATAAAATTCTTGCATGAACACGTAGAGTATGTGATTTGTGAACTAACGGCTCTTGAACGAGCTAATTCGGCCTTATAACGAAGAAGTTACAAGCTCGGGAATTATACTAAGTAGAAAAATTGACCAAGTTTTCTGGCGCACAGAGCTGGAGTCGCGGCACCAGCCCAAGGCCAAATAGGTGGTGCTGCAGCGCCGAGCATGGCCGAGAGAAGCTGTGACCTACTGAAGTTTTGCGCCGCAGCGCGGGCCGTAACGCTAGGACTCGCGCCGCAGCGCCGAGTCCGGTCTTTAGCCCTTGGAGTATGGCGCCGCAGCGCGGCACAAAGAAGGAATGTTGGCGCCGCAGCGCCAGCCTTAGGGTTCAAATGGAAATGAAGATAAAAAGAAAGAAACATAGTAATACAAACTTAATGAACATGAAGTAACATTGTTAATACATGGTTGAACTTTAAATATGATCACTTAGGGTTGAAGTAAGTAAATTGCATGTGAACGTAAGAACGACGTAACGAAACGCTGGAACCAATAATAACTAATCTAAGTCATAATTAGATTGAGAAGAAGGGTAAGATTCTTTAGGAACCATGTATGTTATTCATGACCTAATGTGTTACATTATGTGATCATCTACTGTAGAGACCTTAAAGACTTAAAGTGCACATGTAATAACAGTAGCAGACGCTAAAGGCAAGTATTCTAACACTTGTTTCAGTCCAGTCTAGACAAGCTTTGTGATTCATGTATTCATAAACATGAACTAATGTTTGTTGAAGTCAAAGCCAATTCTTTCAGCTAGACTTACGATATGTTGGTGTAGTTTTCAAATGAAGACTGAGTATGCTAAAATGTTTTTTCGTCAAACGACAGGCACGTGAGGTTGCCACAACTTAAACATACACACGTTTAAAGAATGTAGTATTGATCAACATAGAGTACTATAGGTTGATCACCTAGACGTGCTCGTAAGCTATGTCGGACTTACGGACTTATTGTCGGGATGTCCTTTTCAAAGAAATTATGAAATGCTCATGGTCTTGGACCGAAATGGATGTTTTACTGAATATTGTTATGGTAAAATATTTTGAAGGAAAAGAAATGCTATTTTGAATTATCAGTAATACTTCGTAACTATTGTTCAGTTATTGAAGATATACGATTCCTATGTTTCAAGCATGTTATTTCTATTAGAATTGTTGTACTTGCTGAGCTAGTTAGGCTCACTCTTGCTTGAACCATATGAATGCAACTAAGACAGAACGGACCGAAGGATCCGACAAGGATAAAGGGAAGGCTAAGGAGAACCCGTAGAATACCTATGTAATAGTATAGGTTTGTAATGATAATATTTGATATTATGGCAAAAACAAGTGTAACAATTATAAAGAACATGGGGAATGTTAATATTATTTTGAATATATATAAGACATATTCGTTCTTTTGAGGCATTTCAATTGAATGTTTATGTTAACTGTAGCACCGTGTAGCACCATCTGTCGGGTTGGAAGATGCCCGAATTTGGGGCCGTCACAATTACCAAGTCTATGAATTGTTAAATAGCTTTCTGTGCAAATAATGCATGTGTTCATCAGGTATGAAAGGCTGATCACCTTCATTACCATCTTGTCCAGTTATAAATTGTTCATGTTCTTTTATGACCATTCAATTCCTATTGACTTGGTCATTCAGTTATAAAAATTTGTTTATGCTAGTTCACAACTATATTGTTGAATGTTAGCTAGCTATTATTCAAATTCTTTCAATCATGATATATCCTCAAATAAACTTGTACTTGCTGGGCAAACTCATTGCTCACCCTTGTTATATCATGATTAAACATTACAGATTAAGACGAATACGTAGGATACAAGACAAGACAAAGACAGTTCCAGCTTTAGTTTATATGTGCAGATAAAGTTTGTAACAGTATTGTATATTAATGACAGTGTAAGTCAAATAAGTCATGCATTGTGTATAAGTTAAGGTTACTTGACCTTAGGGATTAGTGTGTAATGTTTAATGTATAAAAAATTTATGTTTATATATTCCGCAATAGTTATAAAAATAGTATATCAGATTCTTGGTGATTAGGACCGGGATTTGGGGCTGCTACAACCTCTTCCTCACCTCACAAGTTCACGAGAGACCGAACTGCCAGCTGACCTCTCTAAGACTCTGGTCTTGGTCGAAGAATTACTTATTTTTCTCACAAATACATAAAATAAATTAACTTTACCCTTTTTCTTTTTACAAAAGAATTTACAATAATTTACTTCTTAAATAAGAAGATAAAATTTAGTACAAGTTGATGTTTCTCAAATAAGCTGATATCAATTAAAGAGCAAATATATTTATAAAAGTTCAAAGACTTTTATACTTGAAAAATATGCTTCTTTGTAAGAAGATAATGATTTGTGCTTAGATCAAATAATGCTTCTATGTAAGTAAATATGTAAATATATGTATTATTATAAAAGTTCAAATTTGTGTGAAAAGTGCTTCTTGAATGAGCAAATAAATTTTAGGCTTAACTCAAAAATGCTTCTATATAAGTAGATAAATAATTTTAATAAAACTTTATAAAGAATTACGTATTCTTTATAATAAAGAGTGTTTTTTATGGATCAAAAACACTTGTTTTTCAGATATTCTCTAGCAAGTATTATATGAATGAATTTGTGTTTAAATACTTGTGATTAAAAGAATAAATCAATTTAAATGATAATTATCAAGTATAACAATTTAATTAGTTAAGCACTACTTGATATAACAAATATATCTGTTTAACTCAGATAATATATAATAATATTTTATCTATTATGTGATTTATAAATAAAGTCACTTAGTATAATAAGGAATCGTACGGTTCGATTCCCTCACTTAAGAGGAATATCTCCGTAGCCTTTTGGCGTCTAAGTATGACAAAATTTATAATGTCACAACTAATATTTATAGAAATATTTTCAATAGATCACTTAGATTTTCAAATCCGATTAAGATGATTCACTCTTTTTGGTGGCATATCTCAGTGTCGTTTTGAACTATCAAGTGTATATCTATTTTATAATATTTATATAAATAATATCAATAAAAAGTTACTTTACTATAAGGAACCGTACGGTTTGATTTTCTCACCTTAGAGGAATATCTCCGTAGCCTTTCGGTGTCTAAGTAAAACTTTTTACTTGATAAATAGATGAAATATAGATATATAAAATTATGTATAACAATTTATATTCACATATGTATAAGTTTAAAACAACTAAATTAAATCAAATGACTTTTCTCAATTACTTGGACCAATTTTCTCTTCTTAAATAATCAAAACTTTGGTAAAAAGAGATATAAAGCTTTAGAGAGAGTATGTAGACAAGGAGAGTAAGCTTTTCTTTTAACTTAAATTGGCAAAAACTAAATGAATGAAAGACTCCCTATTTATAGAATTTTGAGTTCAGGGGAAAATAGTAATTTTGAAATCTGTTTTTGAATTGTTTGGATAAAACCATAACACATGGATCGCCAAGTATGTTTTAGCCCATCAAAAATTTCATCTTCTAAAGTGAATTAAATTCGGTCAAGGCATGGGAATTAGTTAAGTCACATTTAATTTCCGCGTGGCCAATTAATTTTTCCTAAAAAGATGGCCACTTCATGTTTTCACACACACACACAGTATATATATATATATATATATATATATATATATATATATATATATATATATATATATGCATGCAATAAAAACTTTTTGCCCAATTTTGTTTTGTGAGTTTGAAAGAAAATAGGATCTCATTGCCTTGGAAATTTTTATATGAATTAATTTATCTAACACTTGATATTTAACTTATCAAGGTCAATAAAAGTTAATTCAAATATAGAAAATAATATTTAAATAAATAATATAAAAAACAAAATGATTAAATTATAACCTTACGGAGAAGTTATATTACCAATAATTGTTATTATCAAAATACTAAAAACTTGGACACTTATCACCTTTGTTTTTACCTTTTTATTTACCTTCTTTGAATTGTTCTTCTTTTTCAAAAGATCTGTTTTTCCCTACCAGTAAGACTTGGTCTTTCTTGGTTGGAAAGTGACTCTCAACAGTTTCAACATGTTAAAATTCACAACAATTGTGAGAAGGAGTCCAGAAGTGACTCCAAGATCAAATCTTGGCTCAACTCTCCATCCATGACAAAACCCTGCTGTCCTTATTGTTCAATCAAATCGATCATTTTAAGGACATATGTATGTATTGTAGTGTCTTCGATTATTCTAGATCGTAAGAGCTCCTTAGATATCTGGTATCTATCAGTCCTACTTACCTCACAATTTAACTACTTGAAGTGTAAGAGTTTAGTAGGAGCATCCATAGTATCATGCTGACGTTGAAGCTCGTTACTCATGGATGCGAGCTTGATGCATTGAACCAACTGTGTATCATCTTGCCACTTTTTAAAAGTAGCAAATTCTTCCTCAGAGGCGTTAGCTACAACCATTGTAGGGATATGCGTTTTAAAGATATAAAATAGCTTTTTAGCCGTGAGAACTATTCTCAAATTCCTTAACCAATCAGTGTAATTCGGTCCGATTAATTTGCATCTAATATGCTATGCACTGATAGTGAATTAAATATTGTAAAATTCTGTAAATAAATTTGTAATTAACAACATTTTAGAATACATTCATTGTGACACCCACAAATCCGGGTACTTCATTTCCACAGAATTTTGTGTTCACTATCCAAAACAATCACATCTAACTACCCACAATAAAGGATAATAGCAATATACAATCTTAAATAACTTAAGTAAAAATCCTCCTCATGAAAAGGTTACATCATCTCAAAACAAATCTCGGGTCGTCTAACTTTTATTACATAAATTTGCGAAAAACATCACATAATTAAATAAGTATTATTACATAAACATATTAAATAATACTAAACAAGTCTTCATCTCTTGTTCATATTGTCTTTACCGTTACTAGTGGATGGCTCGTCAACTTTCTCAACTTTACCTGCAATGTTATTATATGCAAGAGTGAGCAAAATAAATGCTCACTGGAATATCAATGAATACCAATAATATATTAATCATAATGAACAAACTCATCTAAATAATATAATCTTTCCTGTCAACAATAATCAGGAACAAAAAGCTCAAAATAAAATTTGACTTTTGAATCAAGAATAGAAAATAAGATCAAAAGTACATCTAAGGGTCACAAGACCATGAACTATGTCCTAGGTTATAAAGTATTTCTACTTAAACCTTTAACATTCTTTATAAAAGTAATATGCACATAAGCCAATCATGTTTGATGATAAAGCATATACTTTGTAACAATCTTATTCATTTATTAATAAAAGAATTGTTTAAATTAAAAGGTTTTAATTTATCTACATGGTGTTAATTTATAATATGTGATAAACACATAGTTTTGAGCAATGTTTTTAGAATCATGATGATGATCATGCTAATGAGATCTAAATTCTTAAATAACTCACAAACTAAAATTGTTCTCAATCGTTGGATTACTAAAAAGGGGATTAGTGAATTCAGATAGATTGGTACATACGTTGCTTGCTCATTGAATGAAGATGATTGATCTCATGATCATTGTATAGAGACACTAAAGTAAGTATGCATGTGCTTATTGGAGAATAATTTCACTGAACGTGGCTCGCTAAGAAATACCTAATGAAGTTTTACTTGCCTGTCAATAGGAATTCCTGTAGTGATAGTAGCATAAGTGATACTTAGACTTGAGATCATCATAGTATCTTGTGTATGACGAGTTATTGATGAGGGGGATTTATACCCGCGAATCGAATTCTTTATTGCTTAAATAATTGCTTGATCTTCGTTGATTTTATATACCCTTTATATGATCATAGTATTATTTTGCTTAACCGATGTATTGCAGGGCTTAATAGGTCTTTTCCATCTTTCAGGGGGCAAAACGGGCAATTTCCATACACTGGCGCCGCAGTGCCAAAACCAAGCTTTAAGCTGGCGCTGCAGCGCGACCATCAGGTCCATGCTGATGTCACCTTGGCGCTGCAGCGCCCCAGTTCCTTCATGGACTCGCACTGCAGCTCGACCTTCGGTGTTTTCCATGTAGACGTGGCACTGCAGCGCCATCCTATGCCCTATTTCCCGCTATGCAGCGCGACCTCTGGTGTCCAGATAATGAAAGGCTGGGTTTGACCTAGCTACAAGGAGGAATTGATATATATATGGGAAGCAAGCCTCTGTCAACGACAATGGGTTATCTCCCCCTCTGGGATAGTTTCTCTCCTCTTTTATAATTTCTTCTCCATCTCTTAAGTAATGTCTGTAAATATAAATTAGGTAGATTAGGGAGAAGTTTGGGATTCCTTGGAGCAACAAGAGAAGTGAGCAATACGGATTGGAAAGCTTGAAAGGATTGAAATACTTGGAGACTGAAGAGCTTTGACATAGTTTATTCTTATCCATTTATTTTCTCTGATTTTGTATTCCAAAAATGTTGTCTTTATTGCTACTTATATTTTCCTCAAGAGCTATGAACTAATTATTGGCTCTAAGGTTATAATGGAACCTTTTGTGATTTTTAATTGAATGTCTTATCTCTTTGGTTGGCACCATATGGTTTGGTTTAATATATTCATGCTTATTAATTCTTGCTAAGACATTAGTGATGATTTTGGTAATCTATATGATGTTGAAAGAGGGATTATAGATTTACACCGTAATATATTGGCATGTGATTATGAGTTGTCGACTTGTTTTGACTGCATAAGTTGTGTATAGAATATACATATATCTGTGCACCACGTGTGACCGAATTGAGAACTTATGCTTAAATCCTTGTTATGGTTAATTCGCATAGACATGTGTAGGATTATCACCTAGCTTGGATGTTCTTTTCTGCTCTATTCCCTAACGGGTCGATCAAGAGAGGATATATTTATACATACCTCGACAGAAGTGTATGAGCACTTGTGTGTTCTCAGTCGACAAACTGTCGTGATCGCTAAGACCAAAGAAAGAAAGGTAGGAAGTTTGATGAAGCATAACACACTAGGTGTTTAACAGAATGCCACTGTGGGTTGAAGTTATAACCTTAGCTTGTAGCACATTCGATACCATTCGTTATCCATTTACTTTCTTTGATAATTAGATATCACTTAGATTAATCACACTTTTATTAGTCTGCTGTTCGAATAAGACTTAAGCGATACAAAGTCAGTATTTGGAAAATATTAGTGATAGTTCCTTGTGGGTACGACACTTTCCTTATCACTGTATTACTTGTTAGACCGCGTATACTTGCGCCAACAAGTTTTTGGCACCGTTGTCGGGGAACTATTATTCTAATATTGTTTAATATTGATTTCAATCAATTTAGTCTTAATTTGAACGTATTTATATATATATATATATATATTTCTTTTATTTGTTTGATCTTCCTTTTTGTTTTTAAGTTTACAGGTTATGGACGATTATTGTTATCAATGGCCTTATGAGAGGACGACACAACCAAGATCGAAAGAAGGACTTGAGCAATTGCATGTTCAAATTGCAAATCTCTTGATGTTTTCTAACAATCTTGAGTGTCAGTCCACTCAGTCTGCCTACTGTAAGGAACGAGCTGACATTGAATCGATTTCCTATCATCCAAACTATCAGGGTTATCCAAACTCTTGGGACTACAGTCAAGAGCAATATCATGATCCAAATTATTCCTATCGATTTGAATATTATTCTCTGCCGCAATATAAGGTTACATCTCAACCCAATGAGAGCTTTTCTGAGTACTCAACACGAGAAGAAGCGAACAGGCTTGAAGAGCTCCTCACCAACTTTATAGAGAGAAATGAGGTTCGAATGGCGAACCAAGACGCCTCATTGAAAAGCCTTGAAAGTCAATTGGGACAGCTCGTCAATGTAATCACAAATCTACAGCGAGGCAATCTACCGGTTATGATTGATCTCAACGATGAAGAAGTAGAGCAATACATGGTGGATACGCAAGGAGAACGGAGTGATTCTCTCAAGGTTGTTGAGGGAGATGTAAAGGTGAAAATTGACCAACCTGTGGAGTTTGAAGTAGGAGATGAGAGGGTCAAGAGTGGTTGTACTGTCAAGACCAATGAAAAGT
This sequence comes from Panax notoginseng, assembly GCA_016801055.1. Classification (NCBI taxonomy): domain Eukaryota; kingdom Viridiplantae; phylum Streptophyta; class Magnoliopsida; order Apiales; family Araliaceae; genus Panax; species Panax notoginseng. The sequence goes on along the minus strand of CM029014.1, from coordinate 118,414,147 downwards.
TGGAAACCACGCTCACGATTATGGAAACCCTGGAGGGCCCACTAGCGCACAAAGAACACTTTTAGATTGATGAAAAAGGCAAATTAGTGGATAATTCCAGTGGTGAAAGATTCTTCGTGCCGATGGGTGAAGGAAAGGGGGATGACAAATCATCCATGTTTGCCATAAAGTTAAAGGAATTGACAAATAGGCGGCATGAAATGGTCATTTACGCTTATGAGCCGGATTGAACGACAACAGAATAGTCAAGCCGACGAATTTAAAACAAGCGCTTGGTGGGGAGTCAACCCCATCTCAGTATCAATTTTCTCTGTTTTTCTTTACTTATGTCTAGTTTGCAATGTGTCTTTTCCTTTTAGTTGTTAACATAGCTTCCAGTATGATCATTTATGCAGTGTCTTATCTCCTATGCATATGCATGTTTTTGTTATTATAGGATGCAGGCAACATGTTTATTTAGTATGTTGCTATTGTGTATATCTTAGTTAGAAATAAGGCTTATTTTGCATTGTGTTTATTTAGCATGATATGTGTGTAATAGTATGTTGGCTAATGCATGGCTTTTGCAGGAAAACTCAAAAATAGGGCTCGCGCTGTCGTGCCAACAAGTGCTCTGAAACCCGCATCGCAGCACCGGGTTCACTATCCATATTTTCCTCCTCGCGCTGCAGCGCCAAGAAGAAAGGCATATGTCGCGCGGAGCACCCAAAGAGCCTTTCCCACTGTATTGTCGTGCCGTAGCACCACCAGATTTCCCACCCTACTGTTATCTCGCGCCGCAGCGCAAATCAACAAAAGAAACCTCACGCCGCAACGCAAGAAGCGAGATTTTTTTTAAAAAAAAACATCTAGAGCCAGCAATTTGCCATTCTCCTATTCTCTCTCGACAGTTCGACAACCCAAATATCACCTCTTCTCCATAAAAACCCTACCCCCTCTACCAGCACGACCACTTAGTAACTACAGCCGATTTCTTCTCCAAGTTCACTAATACACGAATTAGGCTACAATCAATCGCACAGCTAGGGTCTGTCCAGAGGGCTGAATACTACTAGAGTTCATAAATTTCAGGTACTCGATATTACAGTTCAATTGTTTTGTGGGGGTTTCAATTTTTATTGATTGATTGGCCTGGGAAAATTTGCCTACTTCTAAATTGTTGGGCTACTATTATTAGTACTATTACACTTGGGTTTGAGGATTCAGAACAACATAGAAAACTGGGGTTAAGGTAATGCACGACAGGTGTTTGGTTTATTGTCTGAGTAAGGTTTACTTGGACATTGCTCCTATTGTGGTATAATTGGGCTTGTGATTTATTTAAAGGTGTTGTAGCCAGTTAATTAAGGCTCTTGGCTGTTATTGTTTGGGATCTTTTGCCTTGTGGTATATTTTTGAGTGTAAATTCTGACATGGCTCTAAAGAGGCAACGACTTAGCGCCGGCGGTTCCTCGTCCGCAGCACCACAGGCTTGGGGCAACGCCAAATTTGTTAGCGAAGAGGCATGGAAACGGCACAAGAACTCCTTTGCCCAATGAAACTTGATTCTTGAGCGGGGGTAGAGACCTGATAAAACAAAGGATGGCGAGCTGGCGGCCATGATCCTAGGATGCCAGTGGGTGCACTTCACAAAACCACCCGAGTCGACCATCGTATTTGTGGTTTGCGAGTTTTATGCAAATGCCAGTCCTGAAGGTCCTATTATTTTTCGAGTCAGGGGGCTATCAGTGGCGTTTAGAAGCCAAGCCATCAATTCACTATTTGTGATGCCTAGCTATAAGGGCAGGGACTTCGCAGATATGACCTTAAGGACATTGTCAAGAGGCTCTGCAAGCCCGGGACGACATGGAAAATGAATGACATGACGGGTGAGAAGGCCAGTTTCTTGTATTATGCACTCAGTCGCTATGGGAAGGCATGGTTCAGTTTTGTATGTTCCAATATGATCCCGACTCGTCACCTAAGCGACGTGACTAAGGATAGAGCAATCCTATTATTCGCCATTATCATGAGTCTTTACGGGGATATCGAAGTTCTCATTCATGAGCCCATCCTGAAGGCGATCAAGAGCACCACCTATGCAGAACTTCCACATCCATCCTTGATCACCCGGCTGTGCAAAATGGCAGGTATCCATTGGGGGCCAGAAGAGATAGCTTTGCCACCCATGTCAGTCATCGAACACCAGATCATCTCACGCTTCAATGTATGGGACAAGCCGGCTTCACATGTCAGAGGCGAAGGGTGCGGGCCACCTACTGACCCACCTCCTACATCAGAGGCCGAGTACTCGCAGCCACCAAACACAGGCTCAGCTTCATAAGGACTGTTGGCAGAGATTTGGCATCCCTCACCCTACTACATCAAAACCAATATGCCAATGCTCAGAGGTAGCAGAGGCACATAGCAGCGGTTGCCCAGAGGCAAGACATCATGATGTAGTATCAGGCTGAGCTGGTCAACACAATGAAGAGCATCTTCACTGTGTATAGTGGCGAGGATGTTGAGTTCATGCCATTCCAGTTCCCAGAGCCTCCTATTTTTCCACCATCCCTCCACCATCACCGCCCGTAGAAGCTGATGAGGTTGATGCTGATGCTGAGTGACCAGACTTCAGGGAAGCCCTCTTATATTGATTGATATATGCTTATCAATGAAGGCATTGCTCATCTTAAGTTTGGGGGTACTATGGTTTATTATATGTTTTATTTTGTCTATTGCCATGATAGGTTGCCATCTTAGTATTTTGCTTATGTTTTCAGTATTATAGTGCAGTCATGTATGAACTGCATTTTTGAACATCATTTTGGGCTTTATTAGCCTTTGGTTTATTATGTTTTGGTATTATTATGGATGGATGCCATGAATAGTTTTTTTGATTATTATGGATGGATGCTTTGATTATTATCAGCATGTTTATTTAGTTTATAGCCATCTTTTTCGGGCTTATACAGATTTTTATGCTTATGCCATGTTAATGGCGTTATTAGCCTATTTTGAGCTGTTATTATGCAAGAGTTTTATATAAATCATTAATTTTTGATTGTGGCTAATGACAAATGCCAAGTGATTGTGTCCATCTCTTAGAGTCGTGTCAAGCATGTGTGAGCTAGGGGTTTGTTTAGTTGATAAGTTGAGACTGTTATTGATCCGTCTTTCTTAGCAAAGTCCGACCAACTATTTTTAACTAGTTATATTACGAATGTAGTTTGCTTGTTTATTGCTTTGAGAATATGTTCACGCTTATAAACTTTCATTTTTACAAGGTAATAAAAGACGTTGACGCTTATACAGTTTCGAATCTTGGATTCTTGCATGTTGATATATATATATAAAAAAATAATAATAATAAAAAGAAAAGAAGAATAAATATCAAAAGTCTTGCGGTGGGTCGAGAGGGAGCGTGAAACGCACTCGCCCATAAATGCAGGACCGTTGTTGAGATGGAGCATAAAATGCACTTGCCTAATAATCTTTGGATTTTGTAAAATCTAATTTGGCTTAAGTTGATTACGTTGCCTTTGTAGCTCGAGTTATTAGATTCATAGGGGTGTTCTACACCTAGTGCCCTTAAAGTCATCTGACTTTGGAGTCATTGATTAAAAGCTCATTACTAGGTAGCTCTGAATAGCCTAAGGTAATTAAGGACTGCCCGAGTCAGATTTTATTGTCTTCATGCTAGAGCCTTTTGATCATTTCCTGTATTTGCATCTTATTCTTAATGCTTGTTGAATGTTTAAGTTACTGAGTGAGCATATTGGTATCTACAATCGAGTATATGAGCTTCTTTTGAGCTATACTCAGTTAAGATGGTTGGTCTCCACACACACACACACACACAGAATGGATCGAATACAGTCTTATGCTTGAAATTGATTTAACCCTTATTCATATATGTGTTTGCCCTGTTCTCTGGGAGTAGATATGATTGAGCTTAGAAGCCATGATGCTAGTATATAGTTTTATATTTCTTTTGCGTGTTATTTTACTATTGGTATTTTTGTGTTAGATAGTTTGCTTGAGGACAAGTAAATAGTTATGTTTGGGGGTATTTAATGAGGGGGATTTATACCCGCGAATCGGATCCTTTATTACTTAAATAATTGTTTGATCTTCGTTGATTTTATATAGCTTTTATATGATTATAGTATTATTTTACTTAACCGATGTATTACGGGGCATAATATGTCTATTCCAGCTTTCAGGGGGCAAACACAGGCAATTTCCATACACTAGTGCCACAACGCCAAAGCCAAGCTTTAAGTTGGAGTTGCAGTGCGACCTCCGGGTCCATGCTGATGTCACCTTGGCGCTGCAGCGCCCCAGTTCTTTCATGGACTCACGCTGTAGTGCAACCTCCAGTGTTTTCCATGCTGACGTGGCGCTGCAGCGCCATCCTAAGCACTATTCCCCGTGCCGCAGTACGACCTCTGGTGTCCAGATAGTGAAGGGTTGGGTTTGACCTAGCTGCAAGAGGAACTGATATATATATATATATATATATATATATATATATATATGGGAAGAAAGCCTCAGTGAACGACAATGGGTTATCTCCCCCTCTGGGATAGTTTCTCTCCTCTTATGTAATTTCTTCTCTATCTCTTAGGTAATGTCTGTAAATATAGATTAGGTAGATTAGGGAGAAGTTTGGGATTCCTTGGAGCAACAAGAGCAGTGATCAATACAGATTGGAAAGCTTGAAAGGAGTGAAATGCTTGGAGACTGAAGAGCTTTGATAAAGTTTATTCTTCTCCATTTATTTCCTCTAATTTTGTATTCCATAAATGTTGTCTTTAGTGCTACTTATATTTTGTTCAAGAGCTATGAACTACTTATTGGCTCTAAGGTTATAATGGAACCCTTTGTGATTTTGAATTGAATGTCTTATCTCTTTGGTTGGCACCATACGGTTTGGTTTAATATATTCATGCTTAATGATTCTTGCTAAGATATTAGTGATGATTTTGGTAATCTATATGATGTTGAAAGAGGGATTGTAGATTTACACCGTAATAAATTGGCATGTGATTATAAGCTGTCGACTTATTTCGACTGCATAAGTTGTGTCTAGAATAGACATATATATGTGCACCACGTGTGACCAAATTGAGAACTTATGCTTAAATCCTTGTTATGGTTAATTCGCAAAGACATGTGTAGGATTATCACCTGGCTTGGATGTTCTTCTCTGTTCTATTCCCTGACGGGTGGATCTAAAGAGGATATGTGTGACAACCCGAGAATTTAGAAAACTTTTAAAATCTTAATTATTTGATTTAAGGTTCAATATTAGAACCTAGACATAAAATAAGTGTATGCGTTTGATATTTTTGAGAAAAAATTTTGAGGATTTCAAAATTCTGTTAAGGATTTAAGTGAATATGTTCTGTGAATATGGTATTATATGAGTAAAGTATATGGTTAAGGGTCAAGGGTTGATTAGATAACATATGTCGATGTCAAACCCTAAGTATATATTTAGAACGTCCGCGTTCAATTAGAAAATTCTTACGATATATAAGAAACCCTAGAAATTGGTTCCCTAAATTCAGTTCCGGGAATTTAAAACCCTAATCCGGATATTAAAATCCTAATTTGGGAATTTAAATGCTATGTATAAGGTTTATGTATTTTAGTTATAAATCTAATTAGGAATAATCCTAATTATTAATTAGATTTTTAATAATTTAGAAACCCTAATTCTTGGGTTATAAACCCTAATGCATGATTATGAAACCTAATTGCTCAATTAGTAATTTTAATTAGGAAATGTTAATCCTAATTAGCAAGCTTGAATAATGATTAGTAAATTTTAATATAATTAGAAAATCCTAATTATAATTTTTAAATATTAATTTTTCTATTTTGAAAACCCAAATTTAAAAATCCTAGAAATTAAATTTCTAATATTTTAGGGTTAAACCCTAAACCCTAAAGGTATAAAACCTAAAATTTCAAAAATAAGTGATCTTATGTTAGATGATATGTTTTGTTGTTTAGATATGTGTTAGAGGGTGTCACTTGATGACCTGGGTTGCCAAAACCTAGATCCATATCATTTAGATACTCGAATTTGAGGATTTCTCAAATCTGGAAAAACTGGGAAAATAAGCCCTGACAGCCTAATGTCAGGGCCTCTAGATCTTAAGGTGTTTGATGTTTTGTGTGTTTTATGTTTTAGATCTATTCTATGTCATGTAGTCTTTGATCTGAAACTGGATACAAGGTCGGATCAAGCCTAGATCTCCTGATATGACCGGTCAAAGACCGTTGACCGATCACGGATAAGCTTTCTGGGCAACCCAGAATGCCTAGAATTCTCTGACAAGCTTTTGCAGTCGCTAGATCTTGCTATGTTTAAGTTGTTATGTGATGTTGTTGGTTTTATTTTGTAGACTGACATTCAGGATATACATATATGCCTTTAGATCACTCAGATCCGTAGCTTAATCGTAGAAATTAATGGTCAAACTATCGTTGACCGAACTGCTCAAGAACATTTCTGGAAAACCAAGAAATGTTCAAGAACAGTTTGGACTACTACTTTGACCGGCTCGGAGTTTTCATGTGTAATGTTGTTAAGTTTGTATTATGTGATATAGTGGTACACTGATATAAGGGCTATAGATCAAAACCATAAAACCACTAAACGAATGACCAGAACCATAAGATAATTGAGATCAAAATGAGGCACTCGAACTGCCTTGGGTTTCTGGGTTACCCAGAAAACCCAGGCATGGTTTGACAGTATGTTCCGGAGACCAGATCTTCATATCATGATGTTGTATGACTGTGTTGTTGATTGTTAATGGTAGTGTTGCAAACCTATTGCAACATAAATGTTTAATCAAGCCCAGAACGCGTTAGGAACCTAGATCAAATGCTGGTCAAACCTCCTACCTTGGTGTCTGACATGAAGGCTCAAGAACAGTTGAAGAACACTTTCAGCGACGGTTGTGTCACTAAAGCCACCTATAGCGACACTTATTTTTAGAAAATACTTATTTTAATTAAATAAATAGATAAAAATGGATATTAATTATTAAAAATACATAATAAATTCCGAAAAATTATTTTAAAGTCTGAAAAATAGTTTTTAATTATTTAGAGTATATTTCATAAACATTTAATATTTTTGGAATATAAATGGCATTTATTTATTTAATTATAATATTAAATAAATTATTTAAAAATAATTTTTATACTTGAAAAATCATGAAAAATAATATTATGGTAAAAGAAAATATTTTAAGTTATTTTTAGTGACTTTTGATATTTTGTGATGAAATTCACTAGTATATTAATATTAACGATAATTAGTTTATTTAATAAATATATTAAATAAATTATGGAAAAATAGAATTAATGATTTAAAAATCATATAAAAATGATTTAAGTATTATAAAAATATTTTAAGTTATAAAATATAACATTTGATATTTTGTCATGAAAATATTAATATTTTAATATTAAAAGCAATTATCGGATAATGAATTTAATTGTTTAAAAATCATATAAAGGTGATTTTAAAGTATTAAAAATACTTTGTGATATTATAAATATATTATAATATTATGACATGAATTTCTTTAATATTTGATAATAAATAAATATTAATGATAATAGAATATTGGGGTATTTAATTCATTTAAATACGAGTTAATGATTGAAAAATCATGATAAATAGTAATAATTACATGAAAAATTATTACGAGCTTAGAAAAATTATTTTGACTGATATTCAAATTATCTAAGATAATTGTTAACTGTTAAGGCAGAGTTTAATTGAACTTAAACTCGAGTAAAGGTCCGACTAGACCGTCGGGATGTCAGAATTGTGTCGGGTTCAAGTCAGATTGAAATAGTTTGACCTGATACCGAGTTTTATGTGTGTTATAGGCTGATAGGGTTATGTGCTATGTGTTCAGATTATTCTATGTGTGTGTATATATATATATATATATATATATATATATATATATATATATATATATATATAATAGTATTATATTGTGATGATATTATTTTAATTTATATTTCGATATTATATAGTAGGTCTTCAGATAAAGCGATATAAATTGCGTAGCAGTAATCAACGGTTCAGGCAAGTTTTACTTAACTCTACTAAGAGTTGTTTTATTCAGATATGCTTATGGTTAATCACTGCTGATTGCCATTGTAGAATTATACTCTGAACATATTGCATGTATAAGTTAGGTATGAAAGGCTGATCACCTTCATTACCAGTTGGTCCAGATATATTTGTTCATGTTTAATTCTTGTTCAGTCAAAAGTTTGTTCCTGCTATTTCATAATTATATTGTTGAATTATAGCCAGCTTATTATTCAGACTCTTTCAATCATGACATGTCTTAATAAATTTAAACTTGCTGGGTAACCTTCATGCTCACCCTTGCTATATCATGATTAACATTGCAGATTAAGAAGCATATGTCGGATACAGGAAAGGATAAAGCCAAGTTCAGCTTGGGATTTTATGTGTTACTCAAGTTATGAATTATGTATAAGTTAAGGTTACTCGATTTTGAGAAAATAATGTGTACATTTATTGTATAAACAATTTATGTTTATATGTTCTGCAAATAGTGATAGAATGATTGTACCGGATTTGCGGTGATTTGGGACCCGGATTCGGGCATCCACAGTTGGTATCAGAGCTGTTGGTTATAAATCTTAGGTAGGAATACTTGAGACTAATAACCGCAGTGACTAGGATAATATCTATCTCACATAGAGTTAGTTGGTCGGTAAGATTCAAAGACGAATCTCGACGAGTTATAAGATACAGAGTTCCCTAACTCTGATAATATAGTTGAACAGTAGTGGTGAATAGATAGAGTCTAAAAGACTAAAAGTACAATGATAGGAGATCGTGAAACAAAGCAATCAAGATATAGAAATGAATCGTAATATATACGATGTGATCACCCCATGATCTGATAAGGTGATAGCAGGGAAAAGAATCATTCTGATGTTTGAAAAGTTTACGGCAAGAATGTTGTGTGAAAGTTGTACTAGAAATTGGTACATATTCAGGAAAGGATTATGAATACGAGTTGAATGAAATTCGTATTGAGAAGGGTGTTAAGATTAGGTGGGGACTCAATTGAGGACTCATGTCGGCAGCTGAGTTGTATGATTTCTTGTATGGGCGGGGAACTGTACTTGGTGTAAAAACCACTTAGTTTCTGGCACTGATAATTATTGAAATGTTTGTGTCGCGCTATTTGCTATATGCATGTTAAGAGGGTGATTCCTTTCTCATGTGTATAACAGATAGATAGGTTATAGGTAGAGAATATAAGGTTAAGTACGAGTTCTTAAAACTCATACTTATGGTACGTTCGTGACTCATAATTATATGAAAAGTTTATGAACCCCTCAGCGAATGGACGCCAAAGGTCTGTCTAGGACAAGTTTTTAAACTCATATGATTGTGGTAAGTTCCTGAACTCATAAGTGTGGTAAGTTTGACGAACTGAGTATAGTTGTGTGAATGGACTTCTAAGGATAATAGGAATTGATAGAATGTTTGAGCAAATGATTATTAGTGGAGACATAGGTTTTCCAAAATTCCTAGCCATGCCAGACTTCGAACTTTTTGGACATCAAGCTAAATACGCACTATGTGCTTTAAAAAAAATGTAGACTCGTAATTATTTTTGAAACAGTTTAAAGTATAGTCTATGCTACTTGTTTTAGCTAGACGAAGATGATTTGAAATATCAAAATTTATTTTACTCATCACTTATGTACCATGTAACCTGGTGCAGAGATGATAAAAAGTTGATAGAGTTGTAAATGCAGGAATACTTAGTGTGAATTTGATCTAAAATCGTTATTCCACTATTGTATGATGTGTTATGACAAAGGCATACGATGACGGCATCCTCAAATGGACTGTTACTACAGTACGACATCATGACGTCATTCTCGAAAATATTTTCAAAAATTTTAATTGGCCAACGGGGTTTGGCTACACCTAAATAATTCGATTGAATTGAATTATTGATATGAGTCAACACTATTCGATTCAGCTAGACTAATGTTATAAAACTCTAATTGTTCATTGAAAGAAATTTTCTGAACCAAATTATTTTTGTGCGGAATCCTATAAGACTGAGGTAAAAATTTTGTGCCTATGGCAGGACGAGAAACAGATTCGACCAGCAGTACTTAATAAGTACATGGCATATCGGGCTAATTAACCACTATGACCGTAAGTTATGACGGTTTGTAGATGAATTTCCATATAACCTTTGTGAAAATGACAGACAATAGTCTGTAAAACCCCTCAGCACAATTTTAAAATTTTATTTCTTGTGAAGAATGTATTGGGTAGCATGCGATGCTGTGTAAGAATGGTGTGCGGTGTAAGGTTAATTTTGGGGACGAAATTTTTAGAAGAAGGGGTGAATGTGAAAACCCGAGAATTTAGAATACTTTTAAAATTTTAATTATTTGATTTAAGGTTCAATATTAGAACCTAGACATAAAATAAGTGTATGCGTTTGATATTTTTGAGAAAGAATTTTGAGGATTTCAAAATTCTGTTAAGGATTTAAGTGAATATGTTCTGTGAATATGGTATTATATGAGTGCAATATGTGGTTAAGGGTCAAGGGTTGATTAGATAACCTATGTCGATGTCAAACCCACAGTATATATTTAGAACATCCATGTTTAGTTAGAAAATTCTTACGATCTATAAGAAACCCTAGAAATCGGTTCTGGAAACCCTAAATTCAGTTCAGGGAATTTAAAACCCTAATCCGGATATTAAAATCCTAATTTGGGAATTTAAATGCTATGTATAAGGTTTATGTATTTTAATTATAAATCTAATTAGGAAAAATTGTAATTATTCATTAGATTTTTAATAATTTAGAAACCCTAATTCTTGGGTTATAAACCCTAATGCATGATTATGAAACCTAATTGCTCAATTAGTAATTTTAATTAGGAAATGTTAATCCTAATTAGCAAGCTTGAATAATGATTAGTAAATTTTAATATAATTAGAAAATCCTAATTATAATTTTTAAATATTAATTTTTCTATTTTGAAAACCCAAATTTAAAAATCCTAGAAATTAAATTTCTAATATTTTAGGGTTAAACCCTAAACCCTAAAGGTATAAAACCTAAAATTTCAAAAATAAGTGATCTTATGTTAGATGATATGTTTTGTTGTTTAGATATGTGTTAGAGGGTGTCACTTGATGATCTGGGTTGCCAAAACCTAGATCCATATCATTTAGATACTCGAATTTGAGGATTTCTCAAATCTGGAAAAACTTGAAAAATAAGGCCTGACAGCCTAATGTTAGGGCCTCTAGATCTTAAGGTGTTTGATGTTTTGTGTGTTTTATGTTTTAGATCTATTCTATGTCATGTAGTCTTTGATCTGAAACTGGATACAGGGTCGGATCAAGCCTAGATCTCCTGATATGGCCGGTCAAAGACCGTTGACCGATCACGGATAAGCTTTCTGGGCAGCCCAAAATGCCTAGAAATCTCTTACAAGCTTTTGCAGTCGTTAGATCTTGCTATGTTTAAGTTGTTATGTGATGTTGTTGGTTTTATTTTGTAGACTGACATGCAGGCTATACATATATGCCTTTAGATCATTCAGATCCGTAGCCTAATCGTAGAAATTAATGGTCAAACTATCGTTGACCGAACTGCTCAAGAACATTTCTGGAAAACCCAGAAATGTTCAAGAACAGTCTGGACTACTACTTTAACCGGCTCGGAGTTTTCATGTGTGATGTTGTTAAGTTTGTATTATGTGATATAGTGGTACACTAATATAAGGACTATAGATCAAAACCATAAAACCACTAAACGAATGACCAGAACCATAAGATAATTGAGATCAAAATGAGGCACTCGAACTGCCTTGGGTTTCTGGGTTACCCAGAAAACCCAGGCATGGTTTGACAGTATGTTTCGGAGACCAGATCTTCATATCATGATGTTGTATGACTGTGTTGTTGATTGTTAATGGTAGTGTTGCAAACCTATTGTAACATAAACGTTTAATCAAGCCCAGAAAGCGTTAGGAACCTAGATCAAATGCTGGTCAAACCTCCTACCTTGTTGTCTGATATGAAGGCTCAAGAACAGCTGAAGAACACTTTCAGCAACGGTTGTGTCACTAAAGCCACCTATAGCGACACTTATTTTTAGAAAATACTTATTTTAATTAAATAAATAGATAAAAATGGATATTAATTATTAAAAATTCATAATAAATTTTGAAAAATTATTTTAAAGTCTGAAAAATAGTTTTTAATTATTTAGAGTATATTTCATAAATATTTAATATTTTTAGAATATAAATTTTATTTATTTATTTAATTATAGTATTAAATAAATTATTTAAAAATAATTTTTATACTTGAAAAATCATGAAAAATAATATTATGGTAAAAGAAAATATTTTAAGTTATTTTTAGTGACTTTTGATATTTTGTGACGAAATTCATTAATAAATTAATATTAACGATAATTAGTTTATTTAATAAATATATTAAATAAATTATGGAAAAATAGAATTAATGTTTTAAAAATTATATAAAAATGATTTAAGTGTTATAAAAATATTTTAAGTTATAAATTATAACTTTTGATATTTTGTCATGAAAATATTAATATTTTAATATTAAAAATAATTATCGGATAATGAATTTAATTGTTTAAAAATCATATAAAAGTGATTTTAAAGTATTAACAATACTTTGTGATATTATAAATATATTATAATATTATGACATGAATTTTATTAATATTTGATAATAAATAAATATTAATGATAATATAATATTGGGGTATTTAATTCATTTAAATACGAGTTAATGATTGAAAAATCATGATAAATAATAATAATTACATGAAAAATTATTACGAGCTTAGGAAAATTATTTTGACTGATATTCAAATTATCTAAGATAATTGTTAACTGTTAAGGCAGAATTTAATTGAACTTAAACTCGAGTAAAGGTCTGACTAGACCGTCGGGATGTCAGAATTGTGTCGGGTTCAAGCCAGATTGAAATAGTTTGACCTGATATCGAGTTTTATGTGTGTTATAGGCTGATAGGGTTATGTGCTATGTGTTTAGGTTATTCTATGTGTGTGTGTGTGTGTGTGTGTGTATATATATATATATATATATATATATATATATATATATATATATATATATATATATATATATATAATAGTGTTATATTGTGATGATATTATTCTAATTTATATTTTGATATTATATAGTAGGTCTTCAGATAAAGCGATATAAATTGTGTAGCAGTAATCAACGGTTCAGGCAAGTTTTACTTAACTCTACTAAGAGTTGTTTCATTCAGATATACTTATGGTTAATCATTGCTAATTGCCATTGTAGAATTGTACTCTGTACATATTGCATGTATAAGTCAGGTATGAAAGGCTGATCACATTCATTACCAGTTGGTCCAGATATATTTTTTCATGTTTAATTCTTGTTCAGTCAAAAGTTTGTTCTTGCTAGTTCACAATTATATTGTTGAATTATAGCCAGCTTATTATTCCGACTCTTTCAATCATGATATGTCTTAATAAATTTAAACTTACTGGGCAACCTTCATGCTCACCCTTACTATATCATGATTAACATTGCAGATTAAGAAGCATATGTCGGATACAGGAAAGGATAAAGCCAAGTTCAGGTTGGGATTTTATGTGCAACTTAATTATAATAGTATTGTATGATAATAATAATATGTGTTACTCAAGTTATGAATTGTGTATAAGTTAAGGTTACTCAATTTTGGGGAAATAATGTATATATTTATTGTATAAACAATTTATGTTTATATCTTTCGCAAATAGTGATAGAATGATTGTACTGGATCTGCAGTGATTTGGGACCCGGATTCGGGGCTTTCACAATATGTTTATACATACCTCAACAGAGGTGTATGAGCACTTGTGTGTTTTCGGTCGACAAACTGTTGTGATCGCTAAGACCAAAGAGATAAGGGTAGAAAGTTTGATGAAGCATAGCACACCAGCTGTTTGACAGAATACCAGTGTGGGGTGGAGTTATGACCTTAGCTTATAGCACCTTCGATACCATTCGTTATCCATTTACTTGCTATGATATGTAGATATCACTAGATTAATCACACTTCTGTTAGTCTGCTATTCGAATAAGACTTAAGCGATACAAAGTCAGTATTTGGTAAATATTAGTGATAGTTCCTCGTGGGTACGACACTTTCCTTATCACTGTATTATTCTTTAGACCGCGTATACTTGTGAGTGTTTAGTGATCGATTTTTCGACCAACAGTTATGTTTTGACATGTTCCTTAAGACCCTTAGGGTATATCAAAGGGCATGCTTGGGTATAATGAGTTGTACATGAAGATAATGAATGATCAACAAAGAATCTACCGCTTCTAGTAAAAGAAGAGAAATGTCCCATGTGACTCGATAAATGACAACCTAGTAGTCATTGGCCAAGACATAATGAAATTAGAAAGGAGTTTCTAATTTGTATTATTTGGAGTTGTGCATTTAAGAATCAAAATATATATATAATTAAATAAAATAAGACTTGATAATAATTCTATGTCTTATATTTAATTGAGACATTGTATGGTGGAAGGATAGGATTGTACGGTAATTATTTATTCAAAGGTTCTTTTATAATTAATGTTGAAATCTATATTATCTGAAAAGTCGTTGATCGCTAAGGATGCTTATCTTTATTATTGAATAAATGTTATTTATTTAAATGAATTAATAGTTTAATTTATTTATTCAAATAAGATTAGAATTGCTCTAATTGATTTATTAACAACCGATTTAATATAGAGAACCTAAAGAGTCACACCATAAATAGAAGAATATTTATTTAAGAAGCAAATGACATAATCGTAATAATAAGTTAAGTATATTTAATTTAATCTATGGTGATAGAATAAATTAAATAGCTTAATATTTATTATTTAATATTTTTGAAATATTAAATATAAATTAATAAGAGGAGTCTTATTATTATTATTACTATTATTATTATTTAATTCCTAAAGGAGTTTGGGAATTAATTAATAAAAGATACTCTCATATATTCCTACTAAGATTAGGAGCCTAATTAATTAAAAGAGATTAATTAATAAAAATAAAACTCAATTCCTTAATTGTTAAAGAGGGTTGCCTACATCTATAAAAAAGAAGAGTCTTATTATGGGTGAGGTTTGATATTTTTACAACACACGTAAATGATTTTTCCAAGAGTTGGGAGAGTGTGTATTTTATATAGAGATAGAAAAATTATGGTTTTGCCTAACCCCCATCTTCTTGAATACTTCTTCTTCCTTGGTGGATCACCTCTAGATGTCAAACACTTAGGTGACTAACGTTGAGCAAAGGAAGGAATCAAACCTGATGGATTCAAGTTGAACGCGAAAAGGATTGGAGGTGAACTTGTACCTGAAGAAGCTAGTTCTACAAGGTTATGACTTTAATCTTTTTCTTCTTTCGTTTAATAAATAATTGCGCATAAATGATTATCCGAGTATATGGTTTGTAAAGTTTTAAAATCTTTTTTTACCTTTTTACCATGCTTCCGCTACTTTGATGCAATATAATTGTGTACATGAATATTAAAAACCTAATAGTGGTATAAGAGTCAAACCTTTACGTGAATTATTAATTGTTCAGATTCGATATGTATGTTGATATGTGTTTGGAATAATTTTTTGGCATAATTATTGGCATATAATCATATTTTTGGTGAAAAACTGCATAATTTGTGAACTGAAAAAACTAGTTCTTGACACTGGTGCCAGATTACAGTTTAATTTGGGCGTTGTAGCGCCGGTCCGGGTTCAAGAAGGGTGATCCAGTGCGGCAACGCCTGATTACAGTATAATTAGGGCGCTGCAGCGCCGTCCCTGGTTTTTTGAAAACTACTGACGTGGCGCCGCAGTGTCTGATGCTAGTACATTCAGGGCGCTGCAGCGCCAATACCCAGAATTAAAATTTTTTTGCTTTATTTATTAATTTGATTTATAATTAACATAAAAGGTTTATTTTAATTAAAATTGGATACACTATTTTTTCAGTAATTCTGAATTAGAAATAAAGGAGTTTTTGGTTTGGAATTGGATTGAAATAAAGTAGTTTATTTTAATTGGAATTAGATTTATGACGCCCCCAAATTCGAGTATCTTCCAACCCGATAGATGATGCTACACAGTGCTACTGTTCACACATACATTCAATTGAAATACATTAAGAGAATGAATATATCTACTATTTATTACATGATAATAAGTCCCTTCCTAGGTTCTTTGTAACAATTACATATGTTCTTTGTCATAATATCAATTTAATACAAAAGTAATACTATTCTATTACTAGGATAAGAATTTGTTCGCCTTGGCCTTCCCTTTGTCCTTACCGAATCCTTCGATCCGTTCATTTTTAGCAGCAATCATATGGTTCAAACAAGGGTGAGCATAACTAGCTCAGGAAGTATAATAATTATAGTAGAACAACATGCAAGAATCGTATGAGTATATCTTCTATAACTGAACCGATAGTTATGAAGTACTATGAATAAATCAAAATAACACTTCTCTTTTCTTTAAAATGTTTAACCATATAAATAATATAAACATCAAATTTAAAATCTTTAAATTCACTGTTCTTGCTATTTCTTTACTTTTAGACATTCTTAGCTAAACAAGTTACTGTAAATTCATTTTTCAACCAAAACAACTTGTTTAAAACCCATTGTTTTCGTTTCTTCTTATATTTACACAATCAAAAATTAATTTACATTTCATATCATGAATTGAGTATCAATTTTGATTTCAAAATAAGCCATATCACACATATATCACTATAAACTTATTGTAATATATTTTTCTCCATATTAAAACATATTTCATGGATCAAATTACTCTAAATCATATATAAACCACATAAAAATAATTTATATCAACAAATTAATATATACAAACCATATAATCAACAATTTATCCTCCATATAAATTTTTACAGAGAACTTTTCATATATATAAAAACTAAAATTTTAGAAGATAGGATTATACTTTTAATTGATTGTTTAGGTTAGATAGGAGATAAAATTAACCTCTCCTCCTTCCTTGGCTCTCAAAACTACAAAGCTTTTTTTCTTTCTTCTCTCTTTTATCTGTGTTTTATTTCTTTCTTCTTCTCTGTTTCTTTCTCTTTTCTAACTTAACGTTAAAAAACATATGTATACATATAATACGTATTAACATAAAATAAAAACTGACATATACCATAATAACTCTACTTAATACATATCTGTTATTTTTCTCAAAATTCAAAAGCCACCAAGGCTTGGTTGGCAAAAAAAAATTAAAATTAAAGACTTAAAATTATTAAGCCTTGTTTGGCAAAGCTAAATTAAAACTCTTTTAATTTATTTTAACAACTCATTTACTATATAGGATATTGTCACACTTTATTTAATTAAATTCCCATATTCAAATTTAATTAAATTAAAACTAACAACCATTAATTAAATTAACATACCACATTATCAAATTGCCAAAAAATTATAATTTTTATTTAATAACTTAGTACATCACTTGAATTACTAAATTAAATTAAAACAATATTATAACAATTCATTTAATCCTTATCAATTCTCTAATTTAATTATTAAATTAAATTAGAATATTATCACATAATAATTAATTCATCACTCTTTAATTTACTTAACTTCAACAATCAAAATTACCGAATATCAACTTAATTAACATATTATACTTAATCAAGTTAATTCCTCACAACTCATGAATTATTTATTTAATTAATAAATAATCAAATTAAACAAATATTTATTTAACAATAAACACATCAACTAAAATATTTATTTAATTTAATAAATATTTGAAATTACATGTAAAAATTCTGGATTGTTACAAGTTAGATATCAGTTTCACTGATTTGCTTAACATATTTAAAATGCTGAGAGTCACTTTCCAACCAAGAATGACCAAGTCTTATTGGTAGGGGCCAAATGATCTTCTGAAAAGAAGAACGATTCTAAGAAGGTAAATAGAAAAGGCAAAAATAAAGGATAATAAAAACAAAACTGATACGGATAGCAAAGGAGTTTACTTCCATAGCAATAAGTCTGGACACTGGAAAAGAAACTGTGAGAATCATCTTCTAGAGACTAACCAGAAGAAGCTTAGTGAAGCTTCGGTTACAAATAAAGTTTTGTTTATGATTGAAATAAATCTTTCGGTAAGTAAAGTTTCTACTTGGGCATTGGATACTAGTTTTGGTTATCAAAAATATATATTTATGAAGGGACCAAGCAGAAGTAGAAAGCTAAACAATGGATAAGTAATCTTATTTGTGAAGTAAATGTTGTTGTATTAGCCATATGAACTCATC
>CM029014.1:115342320-115395572 GCA_016801055.1 Panax notoginseng | reverse complement strand
TACCTGGACTCTCGGCGAAGAAGAAGTCAGAAGTCAGTCGGCGTCTCGGCGACTCTCAGAAGTAAGAAGTAAACCTCGGCGAAGAAGAAGAAGAGTCAGAAGTCAGTCGACTCGCCTCGGTCTCTCTCATTTCTCAGTTTCAGATCTGAGATCTAGATGAGAGTATGAGACTAGAAGAGTCTAGCGAGTCTGAGACAAAATTTAGTGTCTAGCGAGTCTGAGAGAGTGATGAGACTGGAGTCGATTGTAACTTGAACTTCTAAGGGTTTTTTTTAAAGTACCGGGCGCGGCACCGGGTGTAAGACCCCAAATTATTAATAAATGAAATTTATTTCCTCTATTTATAATTCTAAAATAGTAAGAGTTGATTTGATTAATGTGGAGTTAGTAGTTATGGGTAAAATGCGCAAATATTTTAAATAAGCAAGTGGTTATAAAATATTCATTGTTGTCGGGGATATTTGTTTGGTCGTGGAATATTCTTGTTGTCGGAGAATATTCGTACGACGGCGCAGCCTTGTGTGGGCCCCATAACAGAAAACGATTGGATGAAGAAAACGACAAAAATAAGTTGTTTATAAATAACGGCGTAGTTGTTACCGTTAATACTGTTGGAATACCCGGTGGTTTAAAACACGGAATACGCGTAGCACACGGTATTGCACCAATTATTGATTCTTACGTAAGAAGGCACTACTCAATAATTGTTACAGTAATTACTGTTCAATATTGTATTTTATTGATTCAATAATTGATGCCGTTGATATTTTATATTACTGTTGTTTCAATAATTGTCACTACGCAATATTTTTTATTATCGGAGCAATAATTCATATTATCTGATAATATTATTAGATAACATTATTGGCAATGTCTAGAAAGTTCTGTCTTAAGGAGAGGTTTGGTCATCTAATTGCGCGCCAGTAAGGAGAGATCCTTATTGGAAAGCCCCCTCTTTCCTGGGAACGGCCTGGTTGCTAGTACTGTGATTCTGTAATATTATTTGTGTATAATTAATTATTGATTTATATGACAGAGGAAAATAGTGATTTTATGTGGATATAGATAGAGAAAAATTTTAATGTGACAATTGTTGAAAATTAATATTTTATCTTTTTATGATAAAATAATTCATTTAAATATATTATTTTAATAATATATTGATGGTGGTTATTTTTACATGAATGTGGGATATATGAGTATATGAGGAGGAAGAATATTTTTGTGGCATTAAATGATTAACACATGTTTTGTGTGTTGGTGGACATAATTCTTGACGGAAAATTTATTATTGACTATAAAATCGCCGTTTGTGAATTTCACGTCAATTTCTGTTTGGAATTTGGAAAAACTTTCTTCTGCAAAGTTGTAGAGAATTGAATTTCCTATAAAAAAACACGAGATTCGAATTTTCTGATAAAAGGGCTATTTATTATGAATTATTGAAGTTCTGAAGTTCCGAAATAATTGATTTTTGAAGTTTTATTTATTATTTTGAAGAAAAACGTTTTTTTTTGGCATTTAAGTGGTTAACATGTGATATAAATGGGCTGAGATCAGATGTCTAGAGGTGGGCTAAGGAAAATTTGATAAATATATTATTTATATATTAAATTTTCTGCTTTGGTATTCTAAGCATTTTCTATATATAGGGTGCTTAGGTTAGAATTGAAATCACACCAGAAACACAAGTTTCTCTCTATTTCTCTCTCTATAACGAGCGTATTCTTGTGAGTATTTGATACTTTGAGTGTTGCTTTACGGTGCAAGTTTTCTTCAGCACTATATCTAGTATTCCAGTCAGAAGTACCGTCTTTCCGAGGTAAGGGATGTTATTTCTTCTTAAATGATATTATTTTCTTCAATATCATTATGCCCAAGTATTGATCTGAATTTTTATCAAATTTGGAACTTTTCATGTCGGGGTTACTATTCATGAGTTACTATTCACGAGTTACTATTCACCCGAAAAATGAAATTTCCTTCTTTTCGTGCCAAATATCTATTCTGGATACTAGCTTTGATTGTTCCATGTTTTGATCATTCTTGAATTTTACTTCACTATGATAAGGTATTTTTGGACATGGAATAGCGAAATACGAATCCTTAATATTTGTTATTTTGTTTCACTGGATTCGTTTTCTTTAAAATATTTTTCAACATCCTCAGTCTTAAATGATGATATAACTGAATATCTTTGGCCTGTAGTGCAAAGATGAATAATTTTTGATGAATATCTTTGGCCTGTGTGCAAAGATGAATAATTTCTGATGAATATCTTTGGCCCGTAGTGCAAAGATGAACAGGTGTTGAGGTGACATGACCAACTGATGGATATCTTTGGCCTGTAGTGCAAAGATGACTATTTGATTCAAGATATTTATTGATTGTTGTTACAGGGATAAAATGTTGATGATGAGCTTTTAAATTCATAGATAATCGTAGATTTCATTCTCTACGTAACTTCTCTATGAATTATTATTTTCCGCTGCGAATATTGAATTAAAATTTGTTGTCTATTGTATTCTATTAAATTTTTTCCTGTTAAAGACTAACGATAATTTGTTGTATATTATCTTAGTCATAATATTCTTTACTGGGCTAGTTGAGCTCACCCTTTTCCTTGTTGTTCCATTTTCTTCTCAGGAGGCGAGAATGTAGCAGGTACTAGTCGGGGTATGGAATGAAGGTTCTAGGAAGTTGTTTTAGTAGTCCTCACCATTTTTTTATAAAATATTGTTCCAATAATTGTAATGAGGACTTATCTGAGTGTGGATATTGTCTAGATGACAATATTTGTATTTACACTCACAGTTTTTATGTTGTATTAATAAAGTTGTAGTGTTTCTGTACCTCCAATTATTGACGACTCAGAATAGGTGTTGTATACCTGTTTTGGGGGCGTCACAGTTGGTATCAGAGCTTAGGGATATGATCTCTGGCGGAGATCGGGGAAATAGAACTAGGAGGGGAGAGACGAGTAAATCCTTCGCTAGTGTGTCCTACCTAAGCTTATTTGTTGGTCGGTCATAATATTGGGATATTATGTGATTGTTAATTTGTTAAATTAACCCTTGTTTTATGGCAGTATTTGAGAATGTCGATGAGATGTTAACAGTGGAGTAAATGAAATCGTGGAGACACATGTACTCACCAACGAGGAGAACGTGCAAACAGGCTGGCAATGTTCCTCCTGTGAACAACACCACTGAGCAGACGGTGAACGATGAGATGTTTAGAAGCTTTTTGTGATTCATGCAAAACCAGACGAAGGAGATTCCTGTTCAAAATATAGGAAGAAACAATGGCAACGCACAGTGGTCACAGCCAAGCAGTTCAAAGAGTTGGGACCACCAGAATTCTGGAGAAAGCCGGATCCGATTAAGGCGGAGACATGGGTCAAGCAAATTACCCAAGATATTTGATGTCTTGGGATGCACGGAGGAACAGAAGGTTCCATTTGCCACCTTTATGTTCCGTGGCGAGGCAGACTACTGGTGGGAATCTGTGAAGCGTACCCATCCAGCCTGCACTCAGCATGTCTTGGGAGATATATTTCAGAAAGCTATTCAATGACAAGTACTTTCCTGAAAGTATTCGTCATATGAAGGAGGTAGAGTTTATTAGACTGGAGCAGAATAACATGACGGTGTCCCAGTACGAGGCGAAGTTTGCGGAGTTGTCCAGGTTTGCACCTCATTTTGTGGAGAATGAGGAACGTATGGCGCGGATGTTTCTGAGAGGTTTGAAACCCGGCATACGTCAATATCTCATTTCTCATAAATTTTCTCTCTATTCAGATGTTGTCAACAGGCTCAATTATTAGAGCGAGATAACGAGTACGGTCAACCGAGGGACCACAACCAGGATCATATCGGTGACAACAGTCATCAGAACAATGATAATCAGCGGAAAAAGAAAAATACAGACAAGAACGGCAACCACTCTGGTGGTAATCGTGGCTATGAAAATAGAAGAAGCGAGTCGGGAGGAGATTTTAAAAAGAGGAGATTCAACAATGATAATACGAAGACGTCAGCACCAGCAGCAACTGGTTCCAAGGGAGGAGAACGACCACCGATTATATGCTATATGTGGAAAGAAAGGACATATCAGCCCAAACTGCCCACAACAGTTTAAGGTATGCTATAATTGTGGAAAGGAAGGACATATCGCTCGAGATTGTACGATAGCGAAACCAAGTTCAGCGGGGACGGTGACTCAAAAGGCTGCCCCAGAAAAGTCAAAGTTAACGGTTCCTGGAAGAACGTTTGTCGTGACTGGTAAACATGTGAGGAACCCAAACGAGGTGATCACGGGTAAGCTAATCATAAATTCATGTGAAGTTTATACCTTACTAGATACCGGTGCTACCCATTCATTTATTTCCCCTGCTTGTGCTCAACGTTTAAACTTGACTCCGGAGAAATTAGACTTTGATTTATCTGTAGAGACTCCGTTAGGGGAAACTTTCATCACATCCACTGTTTATAAATCTGTTTTTGATCCAAGTTGCGTACCATCACTTACCTGTTGACCTTATCTCTTTAAAAATACTTGCATTTGACGTGATTTTAGTGATTGATTGGTTAACTATCATCATGCCAAAATTGATTGTTTTCGTAAGGTGATTAGTTTTCATATTCCTAATCAACCTGTTGTTCGAATTCAAGCAACAAAGCCATTAAAATCAATCACTGTCATATCAAGTCATAAAGCTATTCGTTTATTAAAAAACGGATGTCAAGCTTTCTTAGCCCATGTTATGGATTTGAATAAAGACACGTCAAATTTGAATAATATTCCTGTTGTTAGTAACTTTCCTGACGTATTTCCTGAAGAACTTCCGGTCTACCCCCGGAACTTGAAGTTGAATTCTTTATTGATCTTGAACCTGGTACAAAGCCCATTTCTAAAACCCCATATCGAATGGCTCCTATTGAACTTCAGGAGTTAAAAGTCCAACTACAAGAGTTGTTGGACATCGGTTTCATTCGTCTAGTACATCTCCTTGGGGTGCTCCTGTTTTATTTGTAAAGAAGAAAGACGGGAGTATGCGACTTTGTATCGATTACCGAGAATTAAACCATGTCACCATCAAGAATAGGTATCCGCTACCTCGTATTGATGACCTGTTTGACCAGTTACAAGGAGCACAATTCTTTTCAAAAATCGATCTTCGTTCTGGATATCATCAGCTGAAGGTTAAAACTGAGGATATTCCGAAGACTGCCTTTAGAACTCGGTACGGGCATTATGAATTCTTAGTCATGTCTTTTGGATTGACTAATGCTCCTGCGGCTTTCATGGATATGATGAACCGAGTATTCAAGGATTATTTGGATCAGTTCGTTGTTGTCTTTATTGATGACATCCTCATATATTCCAAAAGCCGTGAAGATCATGAGCACCATTTGAAGCTGGTACTCCAAAAGCTGCGTGAAAACAAGTTATATGCTAAGTTGAAGAAATGCGAGTTCTGGCTTGAGGAAGTAGCATTCCTAGGGCACGTGGTGTCAAAACATGGAGTATCTGTGGACCCGACGAAGGTTGAAGCAATACAAAGCTGGGAGCAACCGAAGACGGTGACCGATGTACGTAGCTTTCTAGGCTTAGCTGGTTATTATCGGAGATTCGTAGAAGGGTTTTCTCGAATCGCTACCCCGTTAACTCAGCTGACTCGGAAGGATATCAAATTCGTATGGAGCGAAGAATGCGAGAAGAGTTTCCAAGAGCTTAAGAGGAGACTCATTTCGGCACCTGTTCTGACAATACCATCTGGTTCGGATGGATTTGTTATCTACAGCGATGCTTCAGGCAAAGGGTTAGGATGTGTTCTCATGCAACGTGGGAAAGTCATAGCCTATGCCTCGCGACAACTTAAAGAATATGAGAGGAATTATCCTACTCATGATCTAGAGTTGGCAGCAGTCGTTTTGCACTAAAGATCTGGAGGCACTATCTATATGGGGAGAAGGTGGAGATATATTCAGACCATAAAAGCCTCAAATATTTCTTCACTCAAAAAGAACTCAACATGCGGCAACGACGTTGGCTCGAGTGTTGAAAGATTACGACCACACTATTCAATACCATCCTGGAAAAGCAAACGTGGTAGCTGACGCGTTGAGTAGAAGATCATATGCAGGAACGAGTGCGATGATGTCAAGTATACGCGTAGAACCAACTTTAATCGATAAAGTTAAAGTTGCTCAAGCTACAGACCCGGAGCTGATGCGTATGAAGAAGAGAAAGTGCAAGAAGGTGCTATTCCAGAAGCAAGAATCGATGAAGAAGGAATACTTCGAGTCCACTCAGACTTTGTGTTCCTAACGATTCTGATTTAAAGTACAAGATCATGATGGAGGCACACAATACACCATTTGCAATCCATCCTGGAAGTACTAAAATGTATCGTGATCTTCGACATACATTTTGGTGGAACAATATGAAGAGAGAGATTGCAAAGTTTATCTCGAGGTGTTTAACTTGTCAACGTGTAAAGGCGGAGCATCAAGTACCAAAGGGTCCATTGCAACCACTTGAGATTCTGAAATGGAAGTGGGAACACATTACCATAGATTTTGTTACGGGTCTTCCCACGGTTTCTCAAGGTATAAATGCTATTTGGGTTATAGTTGATAGATTAACCAAGTCTGCTCATTTCTTGCCGATACGGGAGACTTATTCCCTTGAACGTCTTGCTAGTATGTACGTGAATGAGATTGTAAGGTTGCATGACATGCCAGTATCCATAGTTTCGGATCGTGACCCAAGATTCACTTCAAGATTTTGGGTTAGCTTGCAAAAAGCTATGGGCACGGATTTACGGTTCAGTTCGGCATACCATCCTCAAACGGACATGGCAATCAGAAAGGACTATTCAAACTCTTGAAGATTTATTAAGACTTTATGTCCTAGATTTCAAAGGAAGTTGGGATAAGTACCTACCATTGGTGGAATTCTCATACAACAACAGTTATCAGGCAAGTATAGGTGTGGCTCCCTTTGAAGCATTGTATGGACGAAAGTGTCGCTCTCCAGTATGTTGGGATGAGGTGGAAGAAGCAACGTTGTTGGGACCAGAGTTGGTACGAATGACTACAGAGAAGATCCAAACGATTCGACAACGTATACAAACGGCACAGGATCGACAAAAGAGTTATGTGGATTTCATCGATCGAAAGGACGTGAAATTTGACATTGGGGATCATGTATTATTACGTGTAGCTCCATGGAAAGGAGTTACAAGATTTGGGAAAGAGAGGAAAGCTCAATCCACGATTTATTGGTCCATTTCAGATTCTTGACCGAGTAGGAAATGTGGCCTATAGACTTGCGTTACCTCCAAGTATGTCTCGTGTTCATAATGTTTTTCATATATCTGTGCTTCGTAAATATGTGAAAGACCCGAACCATGTTATTGAGTTAGAACCGGACGAGATAGCTGAAGACTTAACGTACGAGGAGGTACCTGTACCTGTCAAGATCATAGATAAGAAGGAGCATGTCCTTACGCACGAAGGTCATACCACAAGTTAAAGTTTTGTGGAGAAACATGCTATTAAGGAAATGACCTGGGAGTTGGAAACGGAAATGAAAGCGAGGTATCCTCATCTTTTCGAAACACCAGGTACGTATGTCAATTTCGAGGACGAAATTTCATAAGGAGGGGAGGTTGTAAGACCCCAATTATTAATAATAAATGAAATTTAATTTTCTCTATTTATTATTTGAAATAGTAAGAGTTGATTTGATTAATGTGGTTAGTTATGGGTAAAATGCGCAAATATTTTAAATAAGCAAGTGGTTATAAAATATTCATTGTTGTCGGGGAATATTTGTTTGGTCGTGGAATATTCTTGTTGTCGGGGAATATTCGTACGACGGCGCAGCCTTGTGTGGGCCCCATAACAGAAAAGCGATTGGATGAAGAAAACGACAAAAATAAGTTGTTTATAAATAACGGCATAGTTGTTACCATTAATACTGTTGGAATACCCGGTGGTTAAAACACGGTAATACGCGTAGCACACGGTATTGCACCAATTATTGATTCTTACGTAAGAAGGCACTACTCAATAATTGTTACAGTAATTACTGTTCAATATTGTATTTTATTGATTCAATAATTGCTGCGTTGATATTTTATATTACTGTTGTTTCAATAATTGTCACTACGCAATATTTTTTATTATCGGAGCAATAATTCATATTATCTGAATAATATTATTAGATAACATTATTGGCAATGTCTAGAAAGTTCTATCTAAGGAGAGGTTTGGTCATCTAATTGCGGCCAGTAAGGAGAGATCCTTATTGGAAAGCCCCTCTTTCCTGGGAACGGCCTGGTTGCTAGTACTGTGATTCTGTAATATTATTTGTGTATAATTAATTATTGATTTATATGACGAGGAAAATAGTGATTTTATGTGGATATAGATAGAGAAAAATTTTAATGTGACAATTGTTAAAAATTAATATTTTATCTTTTTCTGATAAAATAATTCATTTAAATATATTATTTTAATAATATATTGATGGTGGTATTTTTACAATGAATGTGGGATATATGAGTATATGAGGAGGAAGAAGAATATTTTTGTGGCATTAAATGATTAACACATGTTTTGTGTGTTGGTGGACATAATTCTTGACCGAAAATTTATTATTGACTATAAAATCGCCCGTTTGTGAATTTCGGTCAATTTCTGTTTAGAATTTGGAAAAACTTTTTTCTGCAAAGTTGTAGAGAATTGAATTTCCTATAAAAATACGTGAGATTCGAATTTTCTGATAAAAGGGCTATTTATTATGAATTATTGAAGTTCTGAAGTTCCGAAATAATTGATTTTTGGAAGTTTTATTTATTATTTTGAAGAAAAACGTTTTTTTTGGCATTTAAGTGGGCTAACATGTGATATATATGGGCTGAGATCAGATGTTAGAGGTGGGCTAAGGAAAATTTGATAAATATATTATTATTATATTAAATTTTCTGCTTTGGTGTTCTAAGCATTTTCCTATAAATAGGGTGCTTAGGTTAGAATTGAAATCACACCAGAAACACAAGTTTCTCTCTATTTCTCTCTCTATATCGAGCGTATTCTTGTGAGTATTTGATACTTTGAGTGTTGCTTTACGGTTCAAGTTTCCTTCAGCACTATATCTAGTATTCCAGTCAGAAGTACCGTCTTTCCGAGGTAAGGGATGTTATTTCTTTTTAAATGATATTATTTTCTTCAATATCATTATGCGAAATATTGATCTGAATTTTTATCAAATTTGGAACTTTTCATGTCGGGGTTACTATTCATGAGTTACTATTCACGAGTTACTATTCACGAGTTACTATTCACCGAAAAATGAAATTTCCTTCTTTTCGTCTCCAAATATCTATTCTGGATACTAGCTTTGATTGTTTCATGTTTTGATCATTCTTGAATTTTACTTCACTATTATAAGGTATTTTTGGACATGGAATAGCTGAAATACGAATCCTTAATATTTATTATTTTGTTTCACTGGATTCGTTTCCTTTAAAATATTTTTCATCATCCTCAGTCTTAAATGATGATATAACTGAATATCTTTGGCTTTAGTGCAAAGATGAATAATTTTTTATGAATATCTTTGGCCTGTAGTGCAAAGATGAATAATTTCTGATGAATATCTTTGGCCCGTAGTGCAAAGATGAACAGGTGTTGAGGTGAACATGACCAACTGATGGATATCTTTGGCCTGTAGTGCAAAGATGACTATTTGATTCAAGATATTTATTGATTGTTGTTACAGGGATAAAATGTTGATGATGAGCTTTTAAATTCATAGATAATCGTAGATTTCATTCTCTACGTAACTTCTCTATGAATTATTATTTTCCGCTGCGAATATTGAATTAAAACTTGTTGTCTATTGTATTCTATTAAATTTTTTCCTGTTGAAGACTAACGATAATTTGTTGTATATTATCTTAGTCATAATATTCTTTACTGGGCTAGTTGAGCTCACCCTTTTCCTTGTTGTTCTATTTTCTTCTCAGGAGGCGAGAATGTAGCAGGTACTAGTCGGGGTATGGAATGAAGGTTCTAGGAAGTTGTTTTAGTAGTCCTCACCATTTTTTTGTAAAATATTGTTCTAATAATTGTAATGAGGACTTATTGAGTGTGGATATTGTCTAGATGACAATATTTGTATTTACACTCACAGTTTTTATGTTGTATTAATAAAGTTGTAGTTGTTTATGTACCATGTTATTGACGACTCAGAATAGGGTGTTGTATACCTGTTTTGGGGGCGTCACACGGGGCGCACCACGGGCGGGATGTCAAGGGCGGGCAAAAAGGCCCAAATTTTAATGGGCCAAAAAAACTGAACCCATTATCCCAACTTTTGAGGGCGGGCTGCCCGGCCCGCGGGCCTGGGACGCTTTAGCCAGGTCTATATACGAGCACTACCTATATAATCTTGGTGTTTGTTTGAAGTATAATTCTCAATTAGAGACAGTAGAGATAAGTATATGTCAAGAGAAGACTCACCATTGGAAAGAATAGGATATGATAGTAATCTTCTCGTTTTTCTTTGGGGTCTATTGGGTCAACCAAGGATAATTCTGTGGCCATATGATATCTATCATAACCTAGAAGCATGGCGTCCCATGTACGAAGTTTTTCTTGAGCACTTCCCAAAGATTCTAATTTCTAAAACAGTTTTTGACTATACCTTTATGTAAGGTGTTATTTTGAGTGATGTCCACAGGTTGGAACATGAGTCACATTTGGTATATATATTTGTATCCAAACTCACAGCATATGTGTTGCTGTATTTTGCACGACAATTGTTGTAATAAAGTTGTAGTTGTTTTCTGTACCATGTATTTGGCGACTCAGAATAGGTTGGATGGAATGGACCTATTTTGGGGGTTGTCACAGTTGGTATCAGAGCTTAGGGATATGGTCTCTGGCGGAGATCGGGGAAAAAACTAGGAGGGGGAGAGATGAGTAAATCCTTCGCTAGTGTGGTCTATAAGTTTATTTGTTGGTCAGTCATAATATCGGGATATTATGTGAAATGTTAATTTGTTAAAATAAACCTTGTTTTGAAGCTGTATTCTAGAATGATATTTGAAATACAGAGAGATGAGCAATGGAGAAATTATGATGACAGGAAGATGGAATCTAAATGAAAGAAAGGTATTCTCAACTTTTTGAAATACCAGGTACGTAAATTTCGGGGGACGAAATTTCATAAAGGAGGGGAGATTGTAGACCCGAATTTTATGAAATAAAAGTATTCAATTTTTCTTATAATTACAATTCAGTAAATGGTTAAATTAATAAAAGTTAAAGTTATGGGTGAAATGTAAAAATTTTTCAAAATAAACAAGTGGTTATAAATATTCATTGTTGTCGGGGAATATTCGTTTGGTCGTGGAATATTCTTTCTGTCGGGGAATATTCGTACGACGGCGCGACATTTGTGGGCCCATAACAGAATAACTGTCGGATGAAGAAAACGACAAAATTGAGTTTTTACAATAACGGCGTAGTTGTTACCGTTAACACTGTTGGAAATATTCGGTGGTGGTTAAAATACAGTAATACGCGTTATTGCACAGTAGCACACGGTATTGCATAGTATTTTAAAATTATTGATTCTTACGTAAGAAGGCACTACTCAAAAATTGTTACAGTAATTACTGTTCAATATTTTATTTATTGATTCAATAATTGCTACGTTGAAATTTTATATTATTGTTGTTCAATAATTATCACTGCACAGTATTTCCCATTATCAGATCAATAATTCATATTATTTGAATATATTATTAGATAACATTATTGACAATGTCTAGAAAGTTCTGTCTAAGGAGAGGTTTGGTCACCTAATTGCGCGCCAGTAAGAAAAAATTCTTATTGGAAAGCCCCTCTTTCCTGGGAACGGCCTGGTTGTCATAAATGTGATTCTGTAATATTATTTGTGAATAATTAATTATTGATTCATATGATAAGGAAATATTTATTTTATGTGGATATAATGAGGGATATATTTTTGTGGTTAAAAATGAAGGAGTTAATGTTGAGGTGTTTTATCTGTATTTTTGTCGGAACGGAGGTATTGAAAATCAAATTAGGGTTTTTAAGATATTTTGCGAGGGTTATAATTTTTAATCCGACCGTTAGATCGTGGTAATATTGGATATGTTATACATATATAAGTTGAGTATTGTCACAAATTTTTGAACCGTTAAAAATGAACGTATGATTTGTTATGAATTTTACGAGATGACTGGTCCAGAAATTATTGAATTTTCGGAGTTAGTCATTTTGGTGGAAAAATTTTAGAATGGTGGGCCCCACTCTTGGTTTGTGAAAAAATGTGCTGAAATTTTTATTCAAATGTGGTGGGTGAGAATAGTAGCAGGTAAAGCCATCAGGTTACATGTTAAGTCTGCTTCGGCGTGCTAACATTTTCCCTATAATAGAGGGCTAAGTTAAAATTAAAAATCACACCAGACATTCATAAGTTTTCTCTCTTTCTCTCTTAGATTATTGAGTGTATTTTGTGAGTATTTAGATACTTAGTGAGTTCTATTCATCAGTGCAAGTTTCCTTCAGCCTTATACCGATCAGAAGTACTGCTCTTTTGAGGTAAGGATAGTAAGGGATTTTAAGGGTTGTTATATTTTTCAGTTCGTACTTCTTCCAACCTTCAGAAAATTCTGAAAAATTTAGAATGATATTTTGATGAGTTTTATTGGCTGTGTCCAAAAATGGTGATTTTTGGATGTATAAATTAAGAGTTATAAATTTTACGGGAAAATGCTATTTTATAAAGTAACGCTTATAACTCCTTGTGGTTAACTCCAAAATTAATGAAATTTTTATTGGAAGTATATCTATATAATATCAGTGTACTCTGTGAATTTTAGAATTTTTGGATAAAAGTATAATTTATGATAAATGTCTAAATATTCGGGGGTTTTGGCCATATGAAAAATAGTAAAATGAGTTTTAAAATTCTGAGAAAAAATATATGTTCAATATGGGACTATATTCTGCTAAATCTCAGAAAAGAAATAGTTTTGGAACTGATTTGATATTTTTCATGAAAATAGACTAGTTATGAGAAAATTAATTAAATATGTTATGTGAAGAAAGAAAATTAGAGAAAATATGATTTTATGGCTTGAGAATCCTATATGAGGTATATGCAGATTTTTTATGAGAGTTTTGGTTATTGATGATGAAATTGTAAGAGTTGGCATTTAATGATGATTAAATGCATTAATTAGTAAAGTGTAAATAATTTAAATAAATTATTTATAAGCTTAAGAAATATTATTCTTTCAATATCATTATACCGAAATATTGATTATTGTGGAATTTCTACCTTTTTCATGTCGATATTACTATTCATGGGTTACTATTCATGGAGTTACTATTACGAGTTACTATTCATGAGTTACTTACTATTTGGTTATATTCACGATAAAATTGGTTTCTTTTTTCTAACCAAATTATAGTTGATTTATAAATATTGCTCTTTGAATTAAATCCATGTTTTGATCATATTATTTTTATTATCATATATAACATTTTTATACCCTTGATGTTGAAATTCTCTTTCGCTTGAGTGTAAAGATGGGTAAATTATTGGTATGACCATGACTATGGATTCCTCTTTGGCCAGTTAGTGCAAAGTTGAATTGTTGACTGGTATGATCATGACCATTGAATTTATAATTGAATATCTTTAGCTTAAGTGCAAAGGTGAAATGATCACATGGTTATAATTATTGTTTATATAAATTCTGAAATGATTATATATTTCTTTGAGATATTTATATATTTGGCATCTGTAGTGCAAATATGAACTGTTGATGAATATATTTGACCTGTAGTGCAAATATGAAATGTTGAGGAATATCTTTGGCCTGTAGTGCAAGAATGAATTGTTGATGAATATCTTTGGCCTGTAGTGCAAAGATGGTATGTTGATGAATATCTTTGGCCTTTAGTGCAAAAGATGAACTGTGTTGGAATATCTTTGGTCGTAGTACAAAAGATGGATTTATTAGTATGATTATGAACAGGAACTGTGATTTGGTATAACCATGATCTTTGATGTTTCAGGTAAAAACAGGTGATGAAAATATTCTTCGTCCTGGGTGGAAAGAAAAATTTAGAATCACAATTATGATTATGAGTTATTCATATGATTGTGGAAAGGAACTGTTGATTGATGTTACAGGGATAAAATATTGTTGGTGATTTTTTAACATGGAGAAGATAATAGACTTTATAGTCTATTGAATCTTTAATTGGATTGCTCGTCTTTTGAGACACGGATCTTCAAAATGCCATTTGTGGTCTACCGTATTGAGACACGGACTATTCAAAATGCATAAGACGAAGTACTGATAAACACGTAATTCATAAATTTTACTATCCCTAATTTTGTCACTTTTAATTATATTAGAGTATTAAATTAATATGTTTTATTATATTTTGTAGGATTTTATATTTGTTACAATAAAATCAAAATCTTAGGTGATCAAGCCATATTTACTAATCTTTATTCATGTAAGGAATATCCAAGAAGAGATCTACAAGGAGTAGTGAAGTGAAATGTGGTTGAACTGTGACGCCCCCAGAATAGGTATACAACACCCATTCTGAGTCGCCAAATACATGGTACAGAAAGCAAACTACAACTTCAATAATACAATTGTCGTGCAAAATACGACAACACATACTGTGAGTTTAAATACAAATATTGTCTTCTAGACAATATCCACACTCAAATAAATCCTCATTACAATTATTCAAACACTATTTTACAGAAATAGTGAGGACTGCTAATACATCTTTCTAGAACCATCACTCCATACCCCGACTAGATCCTGCTATGTTCTCACCTCCTGAGAAGAAAAATGGAACAAAAAGGAAAAGGGTGAGCTCAACTAGCCCAGTAAAGAATATTATGACTAAGATAATATACAACAAATTATCGTTAGTCTTCAACAGGGAAAAATCTGATAAAATATAATCGACAACAAGTTTTAGATCAACAACTGCAGCGGAAACAGCAAACCATTAGAAGAGTCAAGTAGAGAAAGAATTCTACTATCTTCTAAGATTTAAAAGTCCATCATCAATATTTTATCCCTGTAACATCAATTAATAATCATCTTTAACCAAATATTCATCTTTGCACTACAGGCCAAAGATATTCATTTGTATCATCAGTCGGTCATGTTCATCTCAACACCTGTTCATCTTTGCACTACAGGCCAAAGATATTCATCAAGTAATTATACATCTTTGCACTACAGGCCAAAGATATTCAGTAATATCATCATTTAGGACTGAGGATGATGAAAAATATCTTAAAGAGAACGAATCCAATGAGACAGAAGGACAAATAGTAGGGATTCGTATAACAGTTTATCCAAGATCAATAATACTTCATAATAATCAATTGTGAAGCAGAATTCAAAAATAAAGATCAAAACATGGATACAATCAAAGATAGTAACCATAATAGACATCTTGGACAAAAAGGAAAATTTTATTTTTCGGTGAATAGTGCCGTATTCGTGAATAGTGTCGTATACGTGAATAGTGCCGTATACGAATAGTAACCCCGACACAAAAAGTTCCAAATTTGATAAAAACTCATATCAATATTTCAGCATAATGATATTGAAGAAAATAATATCATTAAGAAGAAAATAATATCCCTTACCTCAAAATATCAGTACTTCTGGTCGGAATACCGGTATAAGGCTGAAAGAAACTTGCTCTGATGAATAGAAACTCTCAAAGTATCTAAATACTCACAAAATACACTCAATAATCTAGAGAGAGAAAGAGAGAAAACTTGTTTCTGGTGTGATTTTCAATTCTAACTTAGCCCTCTATTTATAGGAAAATTTTGGTAGGTTTGACCTGCAACCTGATGGCTTTACCTGCTACTATTCCCACCCACCACATTTGAAATATAATTCAGCACATTTCTTCACCAACCACAAGTGGGGCCCACCAATTCTAGAATTTTCCACCAAAATGATAAACTCCGAAAATTCAACAATTTCTGAACCAGTCATCTTGTAAAATTCATAATAAATCATACGTTCATTTTTAACGGTTCAAAATTTGTGGACATATACTCAACTTATATATGTATAACATATCCAAAAATTACCACGATCCAACGGTCGGATTAAAAATTATAACCCCCGCAAACTATCTCAAAAACCCTGATTTTTAATACCTCCATTCCGACAAAAATACTGACAAAAACCTCAACATTAACTCCTTCATTTTTAACCACAAAAATATATCCCTCATTTATATCCACATAAAATAAATATTTTCTTATCATATGAATCAATAATTAATTATTCACAAATAATATTACAGAATCACATTTATGACAACCAGGCCGTTCCCAGGAAAGAGGGGGCTTTCCAATAAGGATTTCTCCTTACTGGCGCGCAATTAGATGACCAAACCTCTCCTTAGACAGAACTTTCTAGACATTGCCAATAATGTTATCTAATAATATTATTCAAATAATATGAATTATTGATCTGATAAATGAAAATACTGTGCAGCAACAATTATTGAAACAACAATAATATAAAATATCAACGCAGCAATTATTGAATCAATAAAATAAAATATTGAATAATAACTACTGTAACAATTATTGAGTAGTGCCTTCTTACGTAAGAATCAATAATTGGTGCAATACCGTGTGCTACTGTATTTTAACCACCGGGTATTCCAACAGTATTAACGGTAACAACTACGCCGTTATTTATAAACAACTTATACTTGTCGTTTTCTTCATCCAATCGCTTTCCGTTATGGGGCCCACACAAGGCTGCGTCGTCGTACGAATATTCCCCGACAGCAAGAATATTCCACGACCAACCGAATATTCACCGACCAAAAATAAATATTTTATAACCACTTGCTTATTTTGCAAAATTTGCACATTTCACCCATAACCAAAGTATTATATCAAATTAACCCCTTATTATTCACAATAATATTTAGAGAAAATTTGATTTTATTCATTAATAAGTTGGGGTCTTACAACCTCCCCTCCTTATGAAATTTCGTCCTCGAAATTGACGTACGTACCTGATGTTTCAAAAAGGTGAGGATACCTCGCTTTCATTTCTGATTCCAACTCCCAGGTCATTTCTTCAATAGCATGGTTTCTCCACAAAACCTTAACTTGTGGTATAACCTTCGTGCGTAGGACATGCTCTTTCCTATCCAAGATCTTAACAGGTACCTCCTCGTACGTTAAATCTTCAGCTATCTCGTCTGGTTCTAACTCAATAATGTGGTTCGGGTCTTTAACATATTTACGAAGCATAGATATGTGAAAAACATTATGAACACGAGACATGCTTGGAGGTAATGCGAGTCTATATGCCACATTTCCTATTCGCTCAAGAATCTCAAATGGACCAACAAATCTTGGATTGAGCTTTCCTCTCTTCCCAAATCTTGTAACTCCCTTCCATGGTGCAACACGTAACAATACATGATCCCCAATATTAAATTCCACGTCCTTCCGATGAAGATCCGCATAACTCTTTTGTCGATCCTGTGCCGTTTGTATACGTTGTCGAATCGTTTGGATCTTCTCTGTAGTAATGCGTACCAATTCTGGTCCCAACAATGTTGCTTCACCCACCTCGTCCCAGCATACTGGAGAACGACATTTTCTTCCATACAACGCCTCAAATGGAGCCATACCTATGCTCGCCTGATAACTGTTGTTGTAGGAGAATTCCACCAATGGTAGGTACTTATCCCAACTCCCTTTGAGATCTAAGACACAAAGTCTTAATAGATCTTCAAGAGTTTGAATAGTCCTCTCTGATTGTCCGTCCGTTTGAGGATGGTATGCTGAACTGAATCGTAAATCCGTGCCCATAGCTTTCTGCAAGCTAACCCAAAATCGTGAAGTGAATCTTGGGTCACGATCCGAAACTATGGATACTGGCATGCCATGCAATCTCACAATCTCGTTCACGTACATACTAGCAAGACGTTCAAGGGAATAAGTCTCACGTATCGGCAAGAAATGAGCGGACTTGGTTAATCTATCAACAATAACCCAAATCGCATCTATGCCTTGAGAAACCTTGGGAAGACCTGTAACAAAATCCATAGTAATGTGTTCCCACTTCCATTTCGGAATCTCAAGTGGTTGCAATGGACCCTTTGGCACTTGATGCTCCGCCTTTACACGTTGACAAGTTAAACACCTCGAGATAAACTCCGCGATCTCTCTTTTCATATTGCTCCACCAAAATGTATGTCGAAGATCGTGATACATTTTGGTACTCCCAGGATGGATTGCAAACGGTGTGTTGTGTGCCTCCATCATTATTCTATGCTTCAAGTCAAAATCGTTAGGAACACAAAGTCTGGAGTTGACTCGAAGTATTCCTTCTTCATCGATTCTTGCTTCTGGAATAGCACCTTCTTGCACTTTCTTCTTCATACGCATCAGCTCTATATCCGTAGCTTGAGCAGCTTTAACTTTATCGATTAAAGTCGGTTCTACTCGTATATTTGATATCATCATGTGGGTACTTGGAGCCTTCATCTCTATCTCCATCCTTTGCAAGTCATACAAAATGGGCCTTTGTGTTAAAAACATTGCACTCGTACCCGCATATGATCTTCTACTCAATGCGTCAGCTACTACGTTTGCTTTTCCAGGATGGTATTGGATGGTATGATCGTAATCTTTCAACAGCTCAAGCCAACGTCGTTGCCGCATGTTGAGTTCCTTTTGGGTGAAGAAATATTTGAGGCTTTTATGATCTGTATAGATCTCCACTTTCTCCCCATACAGGTAGTGTCTCCAGATCTTCAACGCAAAAACGACTGCTGCCAACTCCAAATCATGAGTAGGATAATTCCTCTCATATTCTTTGAGTTGTCGTGAGGCATAGGCTATGACTTTCCCATGTTGCATGAGAACACATCCTAACCCTTTGCCTGAAGCATCGCTGTAGATAACAAATCCATCCGAACCAGATGGTATTGTCAAAACAGGTGCCGAAATGAGTCTCCTCTTGAGTTCTTGGAAACTCTTCTCGCATTCCTCACTCCATACGAATTTTGTATCTTTCCGAGTCAGCTGAGTTAACGGAGTAGCGATTCGAGAAAATCCTTCCACAAATCTCCGATAATAACCAGCTAAGCCCAGAAAGCTACGTACTTCGGTTACCGACTTCGGTTGCTCCCAACTTTGTATGGCTTCAATCTTCGCCGGGTCGACAGATACTCCATGTTTTGACACCACGTGCCCAAGGAATGCTACTTCCTCAAGCCAGAACTCGCATTTCTTCAGTTTGGCATATAGCTTGTTTTCACGAAGCCTTTGCAGTACCAGCTTCAAATGGCGCTCATGATCTTCACGGCTTTTGGAATAGATGAGGATGTCATCAATAAAGACAACAACGAACTGATCCAAATATTCTTTGAATACACGGTTCATCATATCCATGAAGGCAGCAGGAGCATTAGTCAATCCAAAAGACATTACTAAGAATTCATAATGCCCGTACCGAGTTCTGAAGGCAGTCTTTGGAATATCCTCAGTTTTAATCTTCAGCTGATGATATCCAGAACGAAGATCGATCTTTGAAAAGAATTGTGCTCCTTGCAACTGGTCAAACAGGTCATCAATGCGAGGTAGCGGATACCTATTCTTGATGGTGACATGGTTCAATTCTCGATAGTCAATACAAAGTCGCATACTCCCGTCTTTCTTCTTTACGAATAAAACAGGAGCACCCCAAGGAGACGTACTAGGACGAATAAAACCGATGTCCAACAACTCCTGTAGTTGGACTTTTAACTCCTGAAGTTCAATAGGAGCCATTCGATATGGGGTTTTAGAAATGGGCTTTGTACCGGGTTCAAGGTCAATAAAGAATTCAATTTCTCGTTCCGGGGGTAGACCGGGAAGTTCTTCAGGAAATACATCGGAAAATTCTCTAACAATAGAAATATTATTCAAATCTGACTTGTCTTTGTTCAAATCCATAACATGGGCTAAGAAAGCTTGACATCCGTTTTTCAATAAACGAATAGCTTTGTGGCTTGATATGACAGTGACTGATTTTAGTGGTTTAGTAGTTTGAATTCGTATGACAGGTTGGTTAGGAATATGAAAACTAACAACCTTACGAAAACAATCAATTTTAGCATGATGAGTGGTTAACCAATCAATTCCTAAAATCACATCAAAAGCAAGTATCTTTAAAGAGATAAGATCAACAGGTAATGTGATAGTGCCAACTTGGATCATGCAAGATTTATAAACTGTAGATGTAACGAAGGTTTCACCCAACGGAGTTTCAACAGATAAGTTAAAGTCCAATTTCTCCGGAGTCAAGTTTAAACGTTGAGCACAAGCAGGAGAGATAAAAGAATGGGTAGAACCGGTATCTAGTAAAGTATAAACTTCGCAAGAATTCAAGATTAGCTTACCCGTGATCACCTCGTTCGGGTTTCTCGCGTTTTGGCCAGTAACGACAAACGCCCTTCCAGGAACAGCTGATTTCGACTTATCCGGGACAGCTTTTGGAGTCACCATCCCCGCTGAACTTGGTTTTACTACAGAACACTCTCGAGCTATATGACCCTCCTTTCCACAGTTATAACATACCTTGGATTGTTGTGGGCAGTTTGGGCTGATATGTCCCTCTTTCCCGCATTT
Organism: Panax notoginseng; assembly: GCA_016801055.1. Lineage (NCBI taxonomy): Eukaryota > Viridiplantae > Streptophyta > Magnoliopsida > Apiales > Araliaceae > Panax > Panax notoginseng. Next base: position 115,374,803 of record CM029014.1, on the reverse strand, counting down.
GTAACATCTAACTGGCGGTCGTTCTCCTCCCCTAAAATTTGTTGTTGGTGCTGGTGCTGGTGCTGATGTCTTTCCGTCATTGTTGAATCTCCTCTTTCTGAAACTTCCATTTGACTCACCTCTCCTATTATCATGGCCACGATGACCACCCGAGTGGTTACCGCCTTTGTTCGTATTTTTCCCTCCTCGTTGGTTATCATCGCTCTGATGATTGCTGTCACCGGTATGACCCTGGTTGTGGTCCCTCGGTTGAGTATACTCATTATCTCTCTCTAATAATTGGGCCCTGTTGACAACGTCTGAATACAGAGAAAATTTATGAGAGATAAGGTATTGACGAATCTCAGGTTTTAAACCTCTCAGAAACATCCGCGTCATTCGTTCCTCATTTTCGACCAAATGAGGTGCAAACCTGGATAACTCTGCAAACTTCGCCTCGTACTGGGACACCGTCATGTTGTTTTGTTCCAGTCTAATAAACTCAACCTCCTTCATATGACGAATACTTTCAGGAAAGTACTTGTCATTGAACAGTTTTTGAAATGTTTCCCAGGACATGTTGAGTGCGTCAGGCTGGGTACGCTTCACAGACTCCCACCAGTAGTCTGCCTCACCGCGGAACATAAATGTGGCGAATGGAACCTTCTGTTCCTCCGTGCATCCCAAGACATCAAATATCTTGGTAATTTGCTTGACCCACGTTTCCGCCATGATCGGATCCGGCTTTCCCTTAAATTCTGGTGGTCCCAATTCTTTGAACTGCTTAGCTGTGACAAACCGCGCGTTGTTATCATTTCCACCCGTATTCTGCACACGAGTCTCCCTCGTCTGATTTTGCATGAACTGCAAAAAGCTCCTAAACATTCCATCATTTATCGTTTGCTCGGTAACGTTGTTTACAGGAGGAATATTGCCTTCCTGTTGCACGTTCCCCTGGGTAGTGATCAAAGGTGTCTCCACGGTCTGATTTACTCCATTATTAACGTTCTCAGCTGCCATTCTTAAATACTGCCATAAAACAAGGGTTAATAGTCATGTCATATATTATCCCTATACTCTGACCGACCAAATAAACACCAAATAAACTTAGTCAGGTCATACTAGCGAAGGAATTCCCCGTCTCTCCCCTCCTAGTTCTTGTCTCACATCTCAGCCAGGGATCATATCCCTAAGCTCTGATACCAACTGTGACGCCCCCAGAATAGGTATACAACACCCATTCTGAGTCGCCAAATACATGGTACAGAAAGCAAACTACAACTTCAATAATACAATTGTCGTGCAAAATACGACAACACATACTGTGAGTTTAAATACAAATATTGTCTTCTAGACAATATCCACACTCAAATAAATCCTCATTACAATTATTCAAACACTATTTTACAGAAATAGTGAGGACTGCTAATACATCTTTCTAGAACCATCACTCCATACCCCGACTAGATCCTGCTATGTTCTCACCTCCTGAGAAGAAAAATGGAACAAAAAGGAAAAGGGTGAGCTCAACTAGCCCAGTAAAGAATATTATGACTAAGATAATATACAACAAATTATCGTTAGTCTTCAACAGGGAAAAATCTGATAAAATATAATCGACAACAAGTTTTAGATCAACAACTGCAGCGGAAACAGCAAACCATTAGAAGAGTCAAGTAGAGAAAGAATTCTACTATCTTCTAAGATTTAAAAGTCCATCATCAATATTTTATCCCTGTAACATCAATTAATAATCATCTTTAACCAAATATTCATCTTTGCACTACAGGCCAAAGATATTCATTTGTATCATCAGTCGGTCATGTTCATCTCAACACCTGTTCATCTTTGCACTACAGGCCAAAGATATTCATCAAGTAATTATACATCTTTGCACTACAGGCCAAAGATATTCAGTAATATCATCATTTAGGACTGAGGATGATGAAAAATATCTTAAAGAGAACGAATCCAATGAGACAGAAGGACAAATAGTAGGGATTCGTATAACAGTTTATCCAAGATCAATAATACTTCATAATAATCAATTGTGAAGCAGAATTCAAAAATAAAGATCAAAACATGGATACAATCAAAGATAGTAACCATAATAGACATCTTGGACAAAAAGGAAAAATTTTATTTTTCGGTGAATAGTGCCGTATTCGTGAATAGTGCCGTATACGTGAATAGTGCCGTATACGTGAATAGTAACCCCGACACAAAAAGTTCCAAATTTGATAAAAACTCATATCAATATTTCAGCATAATGATATTGAAGAAAATAATATCATTTAAGAAGAAAATAATATCCCTTACCTCAAAATATCAGTACTTCTGGTCGGAATACCGGTATAAGGCTGAAAGAAACTTGCTCTGATGAATAGAAACTCTCAAAGTATCTAAATACTCACAAAATACACTCAATAATCTAGAGAGAGAAAGAGAGAAAACTTGTTTCTGGTGTGATTTTCAATTCTAACTTAGCCCTCTATTTATAGGAAAATTTTGGTAGGTTTGACCTGCAACCTGATGGCTTTACCTGCTACTATTCCCACCCACCACATTTGAAATATAATTCAGCACATTTCTTCACCAACCACAAGTGGGGCCCACCAATTCTAGAATTTTCCATCAAAATGATAAACTCCGAAAATTCAACAATTTCTGAACCAGTCATCTTGTAAAATTCATAATAAATCATACGTTCATTTTTAACGGTTCAAAATTTGTGGACATATACTCAACTTATATATGTATAACATATCCAAAAATTACCACGATCCAACGGTCGGATTAAAAATTATAACCCCCGCAAAATATCTCAAAAACCCTGATTTTTAATACCTCCATTCCGACAAAAATACTGATAAAAACCTCAACATTAACTCCTTCATTTTTAACCACAAAAATATATCCCTCATTTATATCCACATAAAATAAATATTTCCTTATCATATGAATCAATAATTAATTATTCACAAATAATATTACAGAATCACATTTATGACAACCAGGCCGTTCCCAGGAAAGAGGGGGCTTTCCAATAAGGATTTCTCCTTACTGGCGCGCAATTAGATGACCAAACCTCTCCTTAGACAGAACTTTCTAGACATTGCCAATAATGTTATCTAATAATATTATTCAAATAATATGAATTATTGATCTGATAAATGAAAATACTGTGCAGCAACAATTATTGAAACAACAATAATATAAAATATCAACGCAGCAATTATTGAATCAATAAAATAAAATATTGAATAATAACTACTGTAACAATTATTGAGTAGTGCCTTCTTACGTAAGAATCAATAATTGGTGCAATACCGTGTGCTACTGTATTTTAACCACCGGGTATTCCAACAGTATTAACGGTAACAACTACGCCGTTATTTATAAACAACTTATACTTGTCGTTTTCTTCATCCAATCGCTTTCCGTTATGGGGCCCACACAAGGCTGCGTCGTCGTACGAATATTCCCCGACAGCAAGAATATTCCACGACCAACCGAATATTCACCGACCAAAAATAAATATTTTATAACCACTTGCTTATTTTGCAAAATTTGCACATTTCACCCATAACCAAAGTATTATATCAAATTAACCCCTTATTATTCACAATAATATTTAGAGAAAATTTGATTTTATTCATTAATAAGTTGGGGTCTTACAACCTCCCCTCCTTATGAAATTTCGTCCTCGAAATTGACGTACGTACCTGATGTTTCAAAAAGGTGAGGATACCTCGCTTTCATTTCTGATTCCAACTCCCAGGTCATTTCTTCAATAGCATGGTTTCTCCACAAAACCTTAACTTGTGGTATAACCTTCGTGCGTAGGACATGCTCTTTCCTATCCAAGATCTTAACAGGTACCTCCTCGTACGTTAAATCTTCAGCTATCTCGTCTGGTTCTAACTCAATAATGTGGTTCGGGTCTTTAACATATTTACGAAGCATAGATATGTGAAAAACATTATGAACACGAGACATGCTTGGAGGTAATGCGAGTCTATATGCCACATTTCCTATTCGCTCAAGAATCTCAAATGGACCAACAAATCTTGGATTGAGCTTTCCTCTCTTCCCAAATCTTGTAACTCCCTTCCATGGTGCAACACGTAACAATACATGATCCCCAATATTAAATTCCACGTCCTTCCGATGAAGATCCGCATAACTCTTTTGTCGATCCTGTGCCGTTTGTATACGTTGTCGAATCGTTTGGATCTTCTCTGTAGTAATGCGTACCAATTCTGGTCCCAACAATGTTGCTTCACCCACCTCGTCCCAGCATACTGGAGAACGACATTTTCTTCCATACAACGCCTCAAATGGAGCCATACCTATGCTCGCCTGATAACTGTTGTTGTAGGAGAATTCCACCAATGGTAGGTACTTATCCCAACTCCCTTTGAGATCTAAGACACAAAGTCTTAATAGATCTTCAAGAGTTTGAATAGTCCTCTCTGATTGTCCGTCCGTTTGAGGATGGTATGCTGAACTGAATCGTAAATCCGTGCCCATAGCTTTCTGCAAGCTAACCCAAAATCGTGAAGTGAATCTTGGGTCACGATCCGAAACTATGGATACTGGCATGCCATGCAATCTCACAATCTCGTTCACGTACATACTAGCAAGACGTTCAAGGGAATAAGTCTCACGTATCGGCAAGAAATGAGCGGACTTGGTTAATCTATCAACAATAACCCAAATCGCATCTATGCCTTGAGAAACCTTGGGAAGACCTGTAACAAAATCCATAGTAATGTGTTCCCACTTCCATTTCGGAATCTCAAGTGGTTGCAATGGACCCTTTGGCACTTGATGCTCCGCCTTTACACGTTGACAAGTTAAACACCTCGAGATAAACTCCGCGATCTCTCTTTTCATATTGCTCCACCAAAATGTATGTCGAAGATCGTGATACATTTTGGTACTCCCAGGATGGATTGCAAACGGTGTGTTGTGTGCCTCCATCATTATTCTATGCTTCAAGTCAAAATCGTTAGGAACACAAAGTCTGGAGTTGACTCGAAGTATTCCTTCTTCATCGATTCTTGCTTCTGGAATAGCACCTTCTTGCACTTTCTTCTTCATACGCATCAGCTCTATATCCGTAGCTTGAGCAGCTTTAACTTTATCGATTAAAGTCGGTTCTACTCGTATATTTGATATCATCATGTGGGTACTTGGAGCCTTCATCTCTATCTCCATCCTTTGCAAGTCATACAAAATGGGCCTTTGTGTTAAAAACATTGCACTCGTACCCGCATATGATCTTCTACTCAATGCGTCAGCTACTACGTTTGCTTTTCCAGGATGGTATTGGATGGTATGATCGTAATCTTTCAACAGCTCAAGCCAACGTCGTTGCCGCATGTTGAGTTCCTTTTGGGTGAAGAAATATTTGAGGCTTTTATGATCTGTATAGATCTCCACTTTCTCCCCATACAGGTAGTGTCTCCAGATCTTCAACGCAAAAACGACTGCTGCCAACTCCAAATCATGAGTAGGATAATTCCTCTCATATTCTTTGAGTTGTCGTGAGGCATAGGCTATGACTTTCCCATGTTGCATGAGAACACATCCTAACCCTTTGCCTGAAGCATCGCTGTAGATAACAAATCCATCCGAACCAGATGGTATTGTCAAAACAGGTGCCGAAATGAGTCTCCTCTTGAGTTCTTGGAAACTCTTCTCGCATTCCTCACTCCATACGAATTTTGTATCTTTCCGAGTCAGCTGAGTTAACGGAGTAGCGATTCGAGAAAATCCTTCCACAAATCTCCGATAATAACCAGCTAAGCCCAGAAAGCTACGTACTTCGGTTACCGACTTCGGTTGCTCCCAACTTTGTATGGCTTCAATCTTCGCCGGGTCGACAGATACTCCATGTTTTGACACCACGTGCCCAAGGAATGCTACTTCCTCAAGCCAGAACTCGCATTTCTTCAGTTTGGCATATAGCTTGTTTTCACGAAGCCTTTGCAGTACCAGCTTCAAATGGCGCTCATGATCTTCACGGCTTTTGGAATAGATGAGGATGTCATCAATAAAGACAACAACGAACTGATCCAAATATTCTTTGAATACACGGTTCATCATATCCATGAAGGCAGCAGGAGCATTAGTCAATCCAAAAGACATTACTAAGAATTCATAATGCCCGTACCGAGTTCTGAAGGCAGTCTTTGGAATATCCTCAGTTTTAATCTTCAGCTGATGATATCCAGAACGAAGATCGATCTTTGAAAAGAATTGTGCTCCTTGCAACTGGTCAAACAGGTCATCAATGCGAGGTAGCGGATACCTATTCTTGATGGTGACATGGTTCAATTCTCGATAGTCAATACAAAGTCGCATACTCCCGTCTTTCTTCTTTACGAATAAAACAGGAGCACCCCAAGGAGACGTACTAGGACGAATAAAACCGATGTCCAACAACTCCTGTAGTTGGACTTTTAACTCCTGAAGTTCAATAGGAGCCATTCGATATGGGGTTTTAGAAATGGGCTTTGTACCGGGTTCAAGGTCAATAAAGAATTCAATTTCTCGTTCCGGGGGTAGACCGGGAAGTTCTTCAGGAAATACATCGGAAAATTCTCTAACAATAGAAATATTATTCAAATCTGACTTGTCTTTGTTCAAATCCATAACATGGGCTAAGAAAGCTTGACATCCGTTTTTCAATAAACGAATAGCTTTGTGGCTTGATATGACAGTGACTGATTTTAGTGGTTTAGTAGTTTGAATTCGTATGACAGGTTGGTTAGGAATATGAAAACTAACAACCTTACGAAAACAATCAATTTTAGCATGATGAGTGGTTAACCAATCAATTCCTAAAATCACATCAAAAGCAAGTATCTTTAAAGAGATAAGATCAACAGGTAATGTGATAGTGCCAACTTGGATCATGCAAGATTTATAAACTGTAGATGTAACGAAGGTTTCACCCAACGGAGTTTCAACAGATAAGTTAAAGTCCAATTTCTCCGGAGTCAAGTTTAAACGTTGAGCACAAGCAGGAGAGATAAAAGAATGGGTAGAACCGGTATCTAGTAAAGTATAAACTTCGCAAGAATTCAAGATTAGCTTACCCGTGATCACCTCGTTCGGGTTTCTCGCGTTTTGGCCAGTAACGACAAACGCCCTTCCAGGAACCGCTGATTTCGACTTATCCGGGACAGCTTTTGGAGTCACCATCCCCGCTGAACTTGGTTTTGCTACAGAACACTCTCGAGCTATATGACCCTCCTTTCCACAGTTATAACATACCTTGGATTGTTGTGGGCAGTTTGGGCTGATATGTCCCTCTTTCCCGCATTTGTAACATCTAACTGGCGGTCGTTCTCCTCCCCTAAAATTTGTTGTTGGTGCTGGTGCTGGTGCTGATGTCTTTCCGTCATTGTTGAATCTCCTCTTTCTGAAACTTCCACTTGACTCACCTCTCCTATTATCATGGCCACGATGACCACCCGAGTGGTTACCGCCTTTGTTCGTATTTTTCCCTCCTCGTTGGTTATCATCGCTCTGATGATTGCTGTCACCGGTATGACCCTGGTTGTGGTCCCTCGGTTGAGTATACTCATTATCTCTCTCTAATAATTGGGCCCTGTTGACAACGTCTGAATACAGAGAAAATTTATGAGAGATAAGGTATTGACGAATCTCAGGTTTTAAACCTCTCAGAAACATCCGCGTCATTCGTTCCTCATTTTCGACCAAATGAGGTGCAAACCTGGATAACTCTGCAAACTTCGCCTCGTACTGGGACACCGTCATGTTGTTTTGTTCCAGTCTAATAAACTCAACCTCCTTCATATGACGAATACTTTCAGGAAAGTACTTGTCATTGAACAGTTTTTGAAATGTTTCCCAGGACATGTTGAGTGCGTCAGGCTGGGTACGCTTCACAGACTCCCACCAGTAGTCTGCCTCACCGCGGAACATAAATGTGGCGAATGGAACCTTCTGTTCCTCCGTGCATCCCAAGACATCAAATATCTTGGTAATTTGCTTGACCCACGTTTCCGCCATGATCGGATCCGGCTTTCCCTTAAATTCTGGTGGTCCCAATTCTTTGAACTGCTTAGCTGTGACAAACCGCGCGTTGTTATCATTTCCACCCGTATTCTGCACACGAGTCTCCCTCGTCTGATTTTGCATGAACTGCAAAAAGCTCCTAAACATTCCATCATTCATCGTTTGCTCGGTAACGTTGTTTACAGGAGGAATATTGCCTTCCTGTTGCACGTTCCCCTGGGTAGTGATCAAAGGTGTCTCCACGGTCTGATTTACTCCATTATTAACGTTCTCAGCTGCCATTCTTAAATACTGCCATAAAACAAGGGTTAATAGTCATGTCATATATTATCCCTATACTCTGACCGACCAAATAAACACCAAATAAACTTAGTCAGGTCATACTAGCGAAGGAATTCCCCGTCTCTCCCCTCCTAGTTCTTGTCTCACATCTCAGCCAGGGATCATATCCCTAAGCTCTGATACCAACTGTGACGCCCCCAGAATAGGTATACAACACCCATTCTGAGTCGCCAAATACATGGTACAGAAAGCAAACTACAACTTCAATAATACAATTGTCGTGCAAAATACGACAACACATACTGTGAGTTTAAATACAAATATTGTCTTCTAGACAATATCCACACTCAAATAAATCCTCATTACAATTATTCAAACACTATTTTACAGAAATAGTGAGGACTGCTAATACATCTTTCTAGAACCATCACTCCATACCCCGACTAGATCCTGCTATGTTCTCACCTCCTGAGAAGAAAAATGGAACAAAAAGGAAAAGGGTGAGCTCAACTAGCCCAGTAAAGAATATTATGACTAAGATAATATACAACAAATTATCGTTAGTCTTCAACAGGGAAAAATCTGATAAAATATAATCGACAACAAGTTTTAGATCAACAACTGCAGCGGAAACAGCAAACCATTAGAAGAGTCAAGTAGAGAAAGAATTCTACTATCTTCTAAGATTTAAAAGTCCATCATCAATATTTTATCCCTGTAACATCAATTAATAATCATCTTTAACCAAATATTCATCTTTGCACTACAGGCCAAAGATATTCATTTGTATCATCAGTCGGTCATGTTCATCTCAACACCTGTTCATCTTTGCACTACAGGCCAAAGATATTCATCAAGTAATTATACATCTTTGCACTACAGGCCAAAGATATTCAGTAATATCATCATTTAGGACTGAGGATGATGAAAAATATCTTAAAGAGAACGAATCCAATGAGACAGAAGGACAAATAGTAGGGATTCGTATAACAGTTTATCCAAGATCAATAATACTTCATAATAATCAATTGTGAAGCAGAATTCAAAAATAAAGATCAAAACATGGATACAATCAAAGATAGTAACCATAATAGACATCTTGGACAAAAAGGAAAAATTTTATTTTTCGGTGAATAGTGCCGTATTCGTGAATAGTGCCGTATACGTGAATAGTGCCGTATACGTGAATAGTAACCCCGACACAAAAAGTTCCAAATTTGATAAAAACTCATATCAATATTTCAGCATAATGATATTGAAGAAAATAATATCATTTAAGAAGAAAATAATATCCCTTACCTCAAAATATCAGTACTTCTGGTCGGAATACCGGTATAAGGCTGAAAGAAACTTGCTCTGATGAATAGAAACTCTCAAAGTATCTAAATACTCACAAAATACACTCAATAATCTAGAGAGAGAAAGAGAGAAAACTTGTTTCTGGTGTAATTTTCAATTCTAACTTAGCCCTCTATTTATAGGAAAATTTTGGTAGGTTTGACCTGCAACCTGATGGCTTTACCTGCTACTATTCCCACCTACCACATTTGAAATATAATTCAGCACATTTCTTCACCAACCACAAGTGGGGCCCACCAATTCTAGAATTTTCCATCAAAATGATAAACTCCGAAAATTCAACAATTTCTGAACCAGTCATCTTGTAAAATTCATAATAAATCATACGTTCATTTTTAACGGTTCAAAATTTGTGGACATATACTCAACTTATATATGTATAACATATCCAAAAATTACCACGATCCAACGGTCGGATTAAAAATTATAACCCCCGCAAACTATCTCAAAAACCCTGATTTTTAATACCTCCATTCCGACAAAAATACTGACAAAAACCTCAACATTAACTCCTTCATTTTTAACCACAAAAATATATCCCTCATTTATATCCACATAAAATAAATATTTCCTTATCATATGAATCAATAATTAATTATTCACAAATAATATTACAGAATCACATTTATGACAACCAGGCCGTTCCCAGGAAAGAGGGGGCTTTCCAATAAGGATTTCTCCTTACTGGCGCGCAATTAGATGACCAAACCTCTCCTTAGACAGAACTTTCTAGACATTGCCAATAATGTTATCTAATAATATTATTCAAATAATATGAATTATTGATCTGATAAATGAAAATACTGTGCAGCAACAATTATTGAAACAACAATAATATAAAATATCAACGCAGCAATTATTGAATCAATAAAATAAAATATTGAATAATAACTACTGTAACAATTATTGAGTAGTGCCTTCTTACGTAAGAATCAATAATTGGTGCAATACCGTGTGCTACTGTATTTTAACCACCGGGTATTCCAACAGTATTAACGGTAACAACTACGCCGTTATTTATAAACAACTTATACTTGTCGTTTTCTTCATCCAATCGCTTTCCGTTATGGGGCCCACACAAGGCTGCGTCGTCGTACGAATATTCCCCGACAGCAAGAATATTCCACGACCAACCGAATATTCACCGACCAAAAATAAATATTTTATAACCACTTGCTTATTTTGCAAAATTTGCACATTTCACCCATAACCAAAGTATTATATCAAATTAACCCCTTATTATTCACAATAATATTTAGAGAAAATTTGATTTTATTCATTAATAAGTTGGGGTCTTACATGCTGCATCGGAGGTGATGAAAATTCCTTGAATGTTGAACTTTAAAGCTCAATTCAATATTTTGGGTATTCGGATCTAGGAATTTTTATAGATTTTAGAGAAAGAAAATACACATATCTATTTCATATGGAAAAAGGGGAGAAGAAAGAGATGAGAGGAAGAAACACAGAGAATAAATTAAATTTTTTTATTTGTTTTTTCACGTCCACGTAGGATAAAAACTGAAACGATTAAAACTCGTGAGATAGATATAACAGAATGACTCAATTTCAAAATATTAATTAGTTTAATGGAGTAATTTTAAAAAATTAAAAGTTCAATGATGTAATCAATAAAACGTGTCAACCACAGTAAATAATTCATTAATTTTATAGATAAAAAATTAAAAAAAATGATCTAATTTTAAAAATTAAACAAAATAATTAATTTAATAAAATAATTTTAAAAATTAAAAATTTAATTATATAATCACTAAAAGGTACCAACTACGACGGTTATTTCATTAATTTTGCCTTATTGTAACTAAAAAAATATTAAAAACAACATCATACATTTCAGTACAATTTGTCTGCGATAAGTGTCTGTTTTGTTTTACGTTTCATTCATCGTCAACCCGAGTCATCGAATTTCGCCCTGTAATTTTCTTTTCTCTAATGACTATAACCATTTTACCCCGAGATTAAACCCAGATCCAGAAATTTGTCTCCGAAAATGTTCCATCAATTTCAAATTAGTTCGATTGTAGATCTAGTAGGTCTATACATATAACACCAGATCTTAAATAATACCCCAATTCAATTCATCTCTCTCATAATTGGCGGTATAATTTAGCAAGAGAGAGAATCGTTAATGGCTGGGATCTTCGAGTACTTCGTGGTGTGCGGGATTGGACCAGAAATTCGAACACTAGACGGGAACAAGGGATTTCATGGGACATTAGTCATGTACTTACCTTCTCTCCTGGATCAGTACCCTCCTTCTAACCACACTCTTTATCCTCCTCCGCCTCCCCAACTTCCCACAGTAAGCATTCGACCCTTGTTTTGAATTTGGTTGAGGTTATAGTTTGAGCTGAATTATTTACTAATTGGGCATTGCTGTATGATGAGAAAAATAGATTTGTATGGTAGAGCTTATTGGTATTGTTTACTTGTAGATACTTGCATGCTAAATTTTTAAGTTTCAGTCACTTATTAAGAAATAAATCAAAAAAGAGGGGCCATAGGAGACCTATTTGGCAAACACGAGAAGGAATTTAGTGAGGACTCCTTCAGAGTCTCATTTTAGTGGAGGACTATTTACTGATCAAGCATGCATTTATTTAGAAAGGACCTCCAGCCTTTGATGAGTATTGTATCAAGGAGGAGGAAGCCCCACTAGATATTGAAACTCTATGTATGATAAGGAGCCATGGCAAGAAGGTTTTCGTATATATGATGAGCATGATGAATATAAAGGAAAACCAACATTCAAAAAGTAGCTAATACATCACGAGGAACTTGAACTGGCCCTCTTTAAATAACATAATGTGTCATTTACTCATTTCTCACCTCTAGCCAGTGATGAGGCTATGTTGAAATAAGTTTGTGGTTGATGGAAACAAAGTTGTACAGAGTGTTTCAAACCCTGATACAAGATTTAATGAGGATAATGAAATTTATGCAATTAATATGGTCACAAGCACAAGTGATGGAAAGCCCAATTTGTTGTATAGTCTGTAAATGATACATGGACAAAAACTATCACTGGGAAATGGAAGTAGCAAGGTTCACACTCAGTGAGACAAGTAAGAGGTTCTCAATGTTCTTGAGATATTGGTATTTGATCCTGGGGGAGGTGACAAAAGGAAATCCAATAGAAGACAGGGATTTTTAGGGAAAGGCAATGCAAGACAATGGTCACAATAGAAATAAAATAAGTTAGAGACCTAGGAAGTAGTTAAGAGTTTCTAGAAATGGCTAGCACATGGGTGGTAGTATTCCTTCGGTGCAGTTTAGCATTTTGGGTTACGTTAATAGGTCTTTAAATAGAAAGGCATGTCTTATGTGATATGAAGATGAATATTATGAATTCAATTTTAGCTTGGCCATTCTCTTCTCTCTCTCTCTCTATATATATATATATATATATCTGTATTCTCTCTCAATATATATCTACCTTCTTCTTCAATCTTCTTTTATAAACCTTAATATTTCAAACTATCTCTATCTTACTCCTAAATCCTTATTTCTATTGCTTGTTACTGATTTCTCCATTGAACTCAACACTTTGTCACTAACTTTGGGAAAACCATCTCACAGGTGGTTTTTGGTCTCTCACAAAACCACCATCAAATCTCTTTGGTCATGCTTAAAATTTACGACTAGCACAAGTCAACATTTTATCAAGTGATTTGTTTTTTGTTTGTTTTTCACTTTCTTTCCCTATGGATGGACGATTTGTTTTCCCTTGTATTTTAACATCAACGTAAATGCGTTTTTTGAATTGTTCTTTGAGGTCAACTGCTGCAGAAGCATTCCACAATCTTCTGTTTCAGATTTACAGAGGGACTGAAGTGCAGCAGCACTTTATCAAGTGCTTTGGCTATTTGCTTTTTCTTCTTCCACTTTGGTGGACTTTTTGTCCCATTAGTATATTTTATGATTTTATCTTCTATCAGTAAAATCTTATTTTTGTAATACCAAAATGATCTTAAGCTTTGAGGTTCATATATAACATTACACTGGGCATTCCACTCTGCTATTTATTAGATATTGATGTCTACGTTATGCTGTGTTAAAATTATCCCTTGGTTGATCCACTCCTTAATTACATTGTGCTTTTTAGGCGTTCCATTGATTATCATAAAGTTTCCTTTTGTTAGGATATCATGTGTGGGGGCTACCCGGGGTGGGGTGGGAGCTGTCGTTGATACTCCTAAATTAACCTCACTTTCACTTCAAATTTATAATAATTAGCACAGTAGCAAGTAAGGATCGATCCCACAGAGAGTAAAGCTGTTTTAGAATTATTCTACTATTTAAACAGAAAATAAAGATGTGGGTTTTTGAAAATTATTTTTAAACTAAGAGAACACGAATTAACGATGAAATTAACCAAATATGTAAAAACTTCAGTTCTGCAGTTCAGTTTCACCAAGTACAATAATCAATTAATCAAGTTATTATTATTTTTCCTTCAATAAAACTATTAGCCCTAGATAATAATAAGCTCTGCTATCCGAAATTCTCCTTAGATTATCACTGTATGAAACAAGCTCTCCACCAGATTCTAACTAGCATACAACCTAGAATAAGCTCTCTAGATTTAATATGATAGAAGCATTAAGAAATAGAGAATTAGGCTAATCCAAGCAACAAACACATAAGCTCGATTTGTTTAACTTGTTTTCTGATAATCTTAGTAATAAATAAAAGCTTGTCCACAATTATTATTACTAAGTTGCTACTTATGATAAAGACAGATATCAATTACACGTAATACCAATCTTAATCTAGCATATGATAATGATCAAACTAATTCAATTGGCCATATTAAATTAATTAAATCAATTAACATGCAATCAATGAAAACAGAGTATCAGAAGAAATTTCACACAAGAAGAAATAAATAATAATACTCAATTAATCAATTACTTGTAACAAGGATTCACCTCCCTTTAGAACTGAATAAAAAGAACTAGCCTGACATGCTCTTGAGTCTGCACTCCAATAGATGATAGTTGATTATTGAATGAATAAAATCATGACTAGCATCCTCTATTTATAGTGCTAGACAAAGTCCTAAATCCTATAGGAAGTAGAAATTCAAACCCTAAAAGGAATTACAAATTACCCTAATTTTCATAAAGAAATAGAATTCAATTTGAAAATAAATCTTAGTCTAAAAGAAATCCTAATTACAATAGAATTGTAAAAACTATTCTTCTAGAATCTAAAATTCAGATTTAAAATTGGAATTAAATCCCACAATTGTCATGTGCTTAAACTCATTGCCGCGTGAATCCAAATCCATTTATGATACTAATTGTTGAATCCTTGATTTGTTAGGAATCCCGTAAACCTCCTCCAATTTATTTCCAAAATCATGAAACCCCTTCAATTGTACCTAAAATAAAAATATAAGAATAATGAGTTTATTTAGGCACAAAATAAATACAAAAGATTAAGTATTAAGGAATAAAAATATAACATATTTCATACTCATCATGGGGGTGAGGAGGGACTGAATGAGTCGATACTCTTTCTTATCGTTCTTTAGTCATATATATACTTCACTCACTTTATCACACTTTTTGCACCTATATTTGCAGTGTGTTTTACCAGCTGGTGTGGAGTTCTATGCATCAGGCTTTGATTCTAATGACTCCTCTACGTTTCCAAGGAGTTATCCTATTGTTTTAACTGGTAAGCAAGTGTCTGTTTTGAACAATAATGATGTGCTTTTTTTTAAAATGAAGTTACGGCACTTAGCATTTAGAAGATTTACACTTCTCCATATGACCTGTATGTTTCCTTATGTATTAAAAATTTAAAATAAAAAGAACCAAACAGCTTCTTACTGCCATAGTGCCATTTCTTGTTCTGGTTCATAGTTAATTTGAACAAGGACTTCTTTTTATTTAGATGTTCTTTCAGAGGGCTACAGTCTTTCCCCCCCTCTTCTTTTCTTGAATTGATCGTTATCTCGCAAGAACGGTAGGGTAAATTCTTTGATGTTACTGTAGTGTGTCTTCCGATGACAGTCTCAGCATGTCTCATTGTTGCTGGACGGCGAGGGTGATACAAGGGGAAAGCTCTTTTCCAATTTGAAAATATGTGGTTGGTAGAACTGAAATTCATTGACATGGTTAGACACTTGTGATACGAATATAGGTTTGAAGGAGCTACGAAGAATGGCTAGGAAATGAAAGAGGCTAAAAAATGAAAACAGATCTTGAAAGCTGGAATACATTGTTGTGGGGGAGGGTGGATGTGAAGATAGTGAGGCTGCTGTCAGATATGCAGCATTTATATGAAATGGTAGGAGTGAATGGCCTCTTGCAGGAGGGGGGAGTGGGAGGAGTAGAAGGTGGAAGTGGGTAGACTGTCATTGTTGGAAGATGTTCCATGCACACAAAAGTCTAGAGCAATTTGTCTCAAGGAGGGTGATTAGAACATTATTTTTTTCCTCACAGGCTTGCCAATGCCATAAAAGAATCATTGAATCAGTGGCGGATGGAGTTGAAAACTGGGATATGTTAGTTTTACCATAGTATTTTACTTGTATCCAATGGGGTGGAGACCAAGAGTGGATGCTTGAGAGTTTTCTTCTCTGGGTAGGAAATGTAGCAAATGGTTCAGAATATGATTTTAGCTACTCCGGTAAAATGACGTTTGTCACCCCTTAATCTTCCATAGCATGTTGGCTCTTCCATCAACTTCCACAACAACATGTCCCCATTATTGGAGCCTTCACCTTGTCCTAGTTGCCCAACAAATTTTCTTTTGCTTGTAACTGTTGCCTTTGTCTATCTGACTTATTATACACTCATTTTCTTGTGGTTTCAGTCACAACAGAACTGGTAACCTTGTCATAAGTCGACAATGTCTCAAATATTGAACCATAGTTGAGTTATTTCTCTCCCCTCATCTCACCCAACAGCAAAAGAAAGTATTAAAAATAGGAGAAAACTATAAGAGGGAGCCTGAAGTTTGTCTTGTCCACCGTGCTCGATCTTGACGTTCCTAATTTTAGTAATCTTTGAATTGTTTTGTATTTAGTTTTTGGTATTTTTAAGAAGGTTCTTCATCTTCTCATAACCTATATTAACTAGCTGGACAAGATGCATCAAATGCCAATGGGGCGGGGTGGGGGCGGTTTTTGTATGTCTAACCCTCCCTGGACACCCTTGGATCTTAAGAAAATGTCCCCGCGCCGTCGGGTTTAGGCCATGGGTTTCTCCGGGTCTTTGTTCCTCTATATTATATATATAGTTATTAATGTAATATACTTATATAAGTTATAAGTTTAGAAAACATATATAGTTCAAGTATTTAGAATTTTCATAAAAATATTCACATATATAAAAGTACAAGTAAAAAAAATGTAATTTTCAAAACAATAAAAATATGTATGCATAATCATAATAATAACTATGAAACTATATATACCAAGGGGAAAGGGTGGGGGGGAGCATACCCCAGTGTAAGGTAAAAAAACCTGCCTCATCAGGGATCCCCATCTGGTTCTGGGTGAATTTCCATCCCTAACAAGATGGGTTCAGACGATTACTTGTACAAGTTATTCTTCACTAAAGTCTATTTCCTTGTTAAAAAAGAAAAAAAAAAGAAAATGAAGAAGAAAAAGAAAAAGAGAGAAATAAAAATAATGAAAACGTGGCAAAAAAAAGAGAAGTAAATGGATGCTCTTAATGCTTATTTTAGTTTTTTTTTCCTCCTTGTTATGTATCTTATGTCTATTTGTTTTCTCATGAAATTTAGAAGAACTATGTGCTTATTATTTGGGGAATTGCTTTAATGTCTTTTCCCCCCCTTTTAAACATCTCGATCTGCTGGTTGTTGCAGAGGGTGATGGGTCTAAGATTTATGTTAGTTGCATTGCTTTTCGGGATCCAGTTTGTGAGGACATTGCTGAAGCTTATCGCATTCCTGCAAACTCATTTGCAGACAAATGTATATGTCTTGTTTCACGTTCACCTAGTTTCCATATCCTTCGAGATGCACTTGAGGAACTGTTTGTACTTTGCTTTTCCCCCAGCGGGAGTAGGTACGTCTTCTTTTATGATTTAAGTTTCTCTTTCTGATATACTAAGAATTCAATATGAGAAAGTACTAAAGACTTGTTACATCTGTCGTCATACATTATGTTTAAAGGGGACCACATGCTTACTCTTTGAAACACTTTAATTGTAAAAAGGAGTCTCGATAGTTGAGTGGACTAGATCAGCTTTATTTATTTTCATGGTTTAAAGAATCTTTTTAGTTATGTTAATGGTGAATCTTCTGTACAAGTTTGTGAGTTGCCTCTTAACACATACAAATACAAGAAACTAATGGAGAATCAAACAAGTTAGTAGCTAAATTGAATTAGTTGATTGTGAAAGTTAAGGAGCAAGGATTCGGGTTCACATATGGGAATTCAATGGTTGGGCAAAATCACATAAAATGTGTATTTTGTACATAGTTACATATTAAATAGATTTTTTTTATACATATACTATATTATACATACATTGAAACTTCAGTACTAATAAACCTTAATTCATGAAAAATACACCAATACAGTCTAGGAATTTAGGAAATATGTGCCAATTATCTCTTACTCTAAGTTTTGCAGATTGTATTAGTATCTAAAACGTTATATTAATTAGTATAGTATATAGTAGTAGTAATATTTTCAAATTTTATCATTGAAAAAATTCAGAAGAATCCCAACAAATCTGGAATTGGGGATTCGCCAATCTACAGAAGAATCTTTGCTTCTTAGGTGAAAGTAACCAGAGTGGAATATATATTTTTGAACGACATATGGTCTGCTTTTTCTTTTTTCGATTAGTGAACATCAATTAATTTCTATCTAACAAAGACGTACTAATGTTTCATCCTTTTTTTGTGTTCTCTACCGTTGCATCTAATGTTCAACTATGTACCAATTTCAGCAAGCCACTATGGGATGTTATAGCCTATACAGTTTCCAAAGTACCTTTGCCTGCTCCTGGAAAGGATCGAGTGCTGTTTGCTATTGAGAATAGCCTGCTTGCTGTTGAGGTTCCACCAAAGGATGGTCTACCTTATGCTGATGTAGGTGCCAAACTAACTACCTTCCCTTACGGTTATTTTATGCTCTGACATTTCAAGTAGTGTGATTTAGTCCTTGGTTACAATTTGATCATAATTCTGTAATATCTGCATGTTTCTCTTAATGCAGATATCATTTCAGCCATTGATGCAGTGTTTGGATGTTGATAATTTCATTAAGCTATTTACGGCCGTGTTGATTGAAAGGAGGATTTTGATTCGATCAAACAAGTATCTCTTTTACATTGGCAATTTTGAAATTGTTTTAGTTTACAAACAATATGGCTTTTTCTTTCCTTTTGTTCTAAGTTCTTCCATTGTTTTGCCATGTTTATTTTCAGTCACGGAGTTATCATCATGAAACCACATAGAATTCTTGTACACCCATGATTTCCCTGACACCTGGTGATTCTTGCAGATTTTGTTGTTTTGTTTTCTGCATGAGATCTTAACAATTTGCTACTGCCACATTTTTTACCACTTAGTTGCTAGGTTGTGAGTGCTTCCATTCCTTACAAAGTAATTTCGACCCTAGTTTGTCTTTTGTGAGGATATGATAAGACGTTTTATTAATAGAACATATATAATACACGGAAAAAGGGTGGACAAGAACTCCACCCACATTGGACAAGTGGAAACCAAAACAAAAAGAAAGCACTTCAGAAAGTGCACCCTTCCAATCTATATACAGAAATTACTCGAAATGCTCCCGTATCATAAGCCAAAGGGAGGCAAGAAAAATAACTTTATTCCGTGACAAATTAAAAGACAAGCAGCTTGCTCTAAACAGTGTAGCATTACGCTCGTTTCAAATTCATTATAAAACTGAGAAGAAAGCACAATTCTATAGTAATTTGCATCCTTATTTCTTCCTAACCCTCAAAAGCGAATTAATAACCAATCATCCACTGATGCAAGTCACGTTCACTCCTTCTCTAACACTTCAAAGCTAGAGTTCCACAATCCCGAAGCAACATGACAATGCTAAATAAATTAGCATAGTTTCAGTACTCTGCCTGTAAGTAAGACAATTGTCCAGCGACAGTGTCTTTTAGGGTTTGTGATAGACATTATTAGTATTCTGTTAGGCCAAGGGCCTTGATGAAAATTAAACAAAGTATAAGGGCCAAGCCCTCAATGCAGATTAAGTAAACCATAGGATATTTTATTTTCTTCTTCCCCAAGTTGGTGCAAGATAGCGTAGTGTAAGTTAGTGGAACACTTTAGGTTTATCCTTTTAGTAGTACAAATAGTAGGATCATGTAATATGTGAAATTATCAGAATTTTATGAATGAAGAAATGACTTAAATCACTCTCTCTATTAGAATCTGTCTCTCTATTTCTTCTTCCCCGAGTTATTATTAATTTTTGCTTTATTCTTCCTCCATTTTTATTTTTTTGTTACCTTATACTATCAACTAATTTCGTTAGTTTGTTGAAGCTTTCCATTTTTGGCTCGAATCAAGTCTGTATTAAGCTTGTTCTTGACATATTCAATCTTTGTGTTTAGCTAATGATTTACATTTCAAGATCTAGTTTTAATTTCAATTTTTATCAATGTTTGTTTAAGGTTCCTGGTCCTTGTACCTTTTAAGTTTTACCTGCACTTACTGATTATAGGATTCATAAAGTTTGAGGCAATATAGAGTTAGTTAATTGTTATCTCAAATGGTCCATGCAGGTACTCTCTTTTAACTCTTGCATCAGAAGCCATATGCCATTTAATCTATCCATTTCGGTGGCAGGTAGGTTTGTTAGAGTGTGAGTGTAGTTTATTTGGTTACGTGAAGCTGCATTTAATTGATTTTGTATTTTGTTGAATACTATAAGTTCTTTGCAGTACTAATGCCATTAGCTGAATGTTGCAGTGAATAGTCGTCTGATCTTTTTGTTTTTGTTGTGCTGAAGCATGTGTACATTCCATTACTATTTTTCAGTGGAGTCGACTATATTGATGCTCCTACACCCTATATGATGGGACTGCATTCTGGTGTTGATACTTATGGTCTGTCGATGGATGGTGTAAGTTCCTTTATATAAGTTATTTTTTTGGTTCTTTTCCCAGAAGTAAGTTCCTTCTTTTCCCAAGTCGTCTTACTGGCTTCTGCGTATCATAGGTTCTTGTAAGAGTGCCAATGTTTTACTTAAATTATATCTGCTCTATTTATTATGTTGAGATTCTACTACAAGCTTGCAAGGCTGGATTTAGTATTATCTACATATAACTCATTTGCTCTATTCTTCAAATATTAAACAAGGGAAACATCACATGGCTGAAGCATCTTGTTAACATCATTATTGTCCAATCTTTATACTTGCTCTATAGATTAATATGATGTTAGTTACTGTCATGTCAATGTAACATACAATTTTCAATTTCTTGAGATACATATGTTAAATGACAAAAGAAATTCAAAATCAGGTGTTTTCTAATGTACTATTGTAGGTTGTGGTAGTTGACCTTGAGCATAATCGCATCACCACATCAGAAGAAATACCTCCTATACCAGAGCCGGAATATAGTTCTTTGCGTGGTGATATATTGAAGTTATTGTGTCCAAATGTGGTGGGGATAGACCTGATGAAAGTCAGTCCGGGAAATTCATCTGAGCAAAATTCTAGAGTTGGCAGCAAGCCTTGGGGACAAGATCATGACCTTCAACTTAGGTGATACATGGACACCAATTATTTTGATGTACTCACTCTGTGCCTAAACCCAACTGCTTTTATTGAAATGAAATCATTCACTCTCACTCCAGCTTCTGCATGCTTATGAACTGTTTATCTTGAAGCTGTGGACTTTTGTTGTATCGAAACCCTTTTTATATTATTATATGTTATTATTATTATTATCATTATTACTACTACTACTGCTATTATTATTATTATTTTTTATAAATGTGGACATGTGATATTTGTTTATTGTGATTCTATTCAATATGGTGCCGCTGCATGTTTTTCCAGAGAAAAATCTATGGATATGCACTTACTTGAAATAATTCATTAAATGAAATGTGTGCTCTATGATTTAAAACTCTATTTTTCTGCTTCTTGTACCTCTTTACTATATCTTCCTTAGTGTTCCTTATTCTGGTTTTAGATAACCCAAGTAGTTCATGAAATCGTCTTTGTTATAATAAAATACCATTTCTTATTTTTTGAAACAAGACACCAATTGTATATTATAAATGCGTGCTCGTATAAGACTACATCTGCTTGTCTGAAGTACAAACTGGTTCCAATGCATGTTTCTGAGCAGCGTACTTTTATGTTCACTCAAAACAGCTATGTTCACATTATAACATTAACAATGTCGCATTTTGCCTATAATATATGTAAACCCGTAAGTGCTCCTTTGACGTATTTGTTGATTCAGTGACACGTCAAGCCAGACCATTTTATCTATATTAACCTGCAGACTAGACAGCTAAATATATTTGTTGGTGAGAGTCTAGTACTGAATATTGTGCACCTATTTCTTAGCCCTTAAAATTCTCCATCGTGCAGGTTGATATTCTTAAAGTTTTTTGCATCACTTTTAGGTGGCTACCGCAATTTCATTGTATGAATTCTTAACTTATTTCCCTTATGGTTTTGTAATGTTTAATGCATCAACATTTTCAGAATATCATTGATGAATCATTATTTGTCAGGAAAATACTGCAACTCAGGTCTTCAACAATCAAGCATTTTTGAAGAAGCGCTCTCGGTCAACCAACCAGCCACCGGATCCAATGGTGATTTTTTCTCATCCTAATTGCCTTTCACTTTTTATTATTAACTTATAGAGAAGTTTCATTGGTGTATGGGTTATTCATTTAAAAAACGTCAGCTCCTTGTACCCGGAACAATTAATTTCAAATTTTCCTTGAAAATATTAAATTGCTAAGGTTCTGCACAGTTTTTACCTAGGACTCCATCTAATTCATTCTACCTCCTATGCGGTATTACAAATAAAAAGTCAGTATTCTCCAATCTTTGAATTTTGACATTAATCTGAGATGGTTTTTCCCATTGTTTTCAACAGATAACACAATTTCTAGAATCTCAAGGTTTCTTAGATTATTTGGAAAGAGGTCTTGGTTCTGACGAAAGCAATAACAATCTTCTTGATAAATTACAAGATGCGATTGGAAGAGGTCAAAATCCTCTATCGATTCTTCCCTCAGATGTGGCAGAGCCTGAGATTATTACTATATCTGATCCTGGTGTGGGAATATCAGGTACTCATGATGATACTGTTGAGTAGTTGTAAGTTTAACTTGTGATTAGAGGGAGTGCAACATATTTGAGACATTTCAAGGTGAATATGATGCTAATTCTGATATTGTTCTCTTTCCGTCAGGATCTGGTGCAAAATATTGTTATGACAGGTTTCCTTCAAATATTAGAACAGAAGAGCAGGAAGAAAAGAGGAAGCAGATTCTAGCAGCAGCAAGCGGAGCTCTTGAAAATTCTGGAAAACACATGTCTAGGTATACAAATCTATATTGATGCATGGTCCTCTACTCTCTGTACAGTGCCGTAGAGAGAATGACTTTCACACATCCTTACATCAAATTTTCCTTAATATTTTCCTTTCATTTATCAGTTCACCATCTATGCTTGTGGGTAAGGAGTCAAAAGCTGAAAGTCTAAGTCCAAGGGAGAGGGCTGTAAGTTCCATAAACTATCATTGTGACTTTCCCGTAGGCTAGTAATGTAGTTAAAATTTTAATTTTTATATGTACATGTCTTACAGGCAGAACGGGAGCGTATGGTTTTAGACATTAAAGTGAAGCTTCAGGTGTGATAATTTCCTTTATTTGTAACTTTGTTCAGTACTGTGTCCAGTCCCTTTAAGATGGAATCACACATCCTTACTGTTCCCAAAGTATGTTTGTTCAAAAATGGTTCTATATATACATGCTTCTATGTACATGTCTTCAGCTAGGGCTTGTTTCAATGCCACTAGGGATTTTTCTTCTTCAAAATAGGAAGGAAACTTGAATATCAACGTGTACTTCTATACATGTGTTGATAAGAATGTTATTTGAATATGTAGTTCTCATTTTTATAATGTACTTTGTTAACAGGGCTTATGGCTACGCCTTTTGAAATTGGGATCAACTGATGATCCACTTTCATCATTTGAATATGGAACAATTCTTGGTATGTTTATTAGGGAAGTCCATATATTTATCAACTTGTCCTTGATGGGATTCTAGTTTATCAGCTGCTACAAATATAGCCCGCTTGAATGATACTGGTAAGTTTGCAATAGGTAACCATATAATATTTGGTTTGCAGCTTTAATTGAATCCGATGCAGAGGGGATTGGTGGTAGTGGCTTTGTTGAATGTATAAGTGAACACATTCATTCGGTATGTTGCTCTAACTTGCAATGTTTTATTTAAATGTTTTTGCTGCAATGCTGTGCACTTAAGAGTCAGTATACTTGTATTGTCAGGGATGGCTCTGTCAATTGACTGAGGAACAGTTTATTGCTGTGAAAGAACTGGTATGTTTATACTACATGAATTTGTTAAATGAAATTGATAGAGGTTATTATTGAAACTTGAACTCTTCTCCATAACAATTAAATCATGTTGTTTTTTTTTGTTTTTTTGCTCGTCTATTTTAGCCAAATCCTGCAAGTTTAATCAGTGTATTATTGTACTATTGGCACGTTATCTAATTTTGTCTGATACAAGAAAATTTGTTACTGAACCATGTGTAAGGTGTCTCTTCTCTGTCCCTGTATAGAGTTCTATTTTTGTTTTTATGATTTGCCTTTTAGTTCTTGAACATTTTGATATCTTTATCTTCTTTGATTACACATCATTTCGTAAATGCTACAGCTCAAAACAGCAATTAGTCGTGCCACTTCACGAAATGACATGGCAACTGTTAGGGATGCCCTTGAAGTGTCAGCTGAAATGTTTAAAAAGGACACAAATAATGTTTCAGACTATGTCCAGAGACATCTTCGCTCTCTTTCCATTTGGGAGGAGTTACGGTATGCGTTTGTCTTTCCACTATTCCATTTACTATTTTTTTTAATTCTATATTAATTTTCACATTCCTGTTTTAATCTTAATTTTATACGTGGAAGATGGAAATATATATTCTGATTGATTTGTCATTGCTGTGTCTAAGTCCTACAAAGTGTGTCTTAATCCGTCTTCTATACTAACCCTGTCTGGAAATGAGAGTCTACTCCCCCCCCCCCCAGCACACGTGACATTTAGATAATATTTTTTCTAGTAATAAAATTAATCTTTAAAGCTTAAATATTGGGGGAAAAAACTATGTCTAAGCATAATACTACCTTTAATAGTCAAAAAAGGAAATAGAAATCTCTTTTTATGACAGAGCCGAGCCATTTCCCTCGAGTGCTAGCTTACAAGAAGGATCTTTCGGTAGTGAATCACATGTCAAAATACTGAAATTTTAATCATCGAGATTTGTGCTACGTAATTAAGCTTTTGACATTTGCTGTATGGTTGGTTCTATTTCAGTTTCTGGGAAGGATATTTTGAGTATCTAATGGAGCGATTCTCGAGCAAGTAAGGATTTGTTCATGTTTAAAGCTCTATTATGTATTGACTAAATCTAGTTCTACCTCCTTTCCAAATTAGTTTGTCTGTTTTGTTTTTTTACCTTTCTTTGTATGTTTGACATTCATTACAAGGCTTAACAAAAATACATTTATTTAATATATTTTTGCATCCTCAATATGTTTAAGGACTATATTTTCAACTATCAATATAAAGCTAGAGTATGAGATTAGTCTGTTATGTTTTGATGAAGCTATGTCATTAATTTATTTTTTTGCAAAAGAAATATCATAAATTCCACTCTCATTTTATTTTCTCTCTCTCATTGTTGATCATCCTCTAATTTCTTTCCCATGCTCTCACTTGTTTTTTCTTGCACAGTCCAATTTCTCTGGCATTTAATTTTCTATTTTCTCTTATCGTTTATGTATTAATTTTTATTACCTTTAATATTTATAATAATATTAGCACATTACAATCTATTGTCACGTGCAATGAGTGTGTGCGTGTACAGTGGTATAAAAAAAATAAAAATGTATGATTTATATATATGCTCTTAAAATTTGAGGCACACATACTCAAGAAAAGGGTACAGCTAATCAATTTGCTGACAAACTGTATAATTTTTCTCTCACATGCTATGCGAATTCTTACGTCTGTTTCTTTTTTTTGCATTTTTTGCTGCCTAGTTTTAGCCTTTCAGGTGTTCCATTTCTTTAGGTTAATCAAACTAACTATCATGTAATTGGCAGCTGATTATTGTATTTGATTTGACTCATGGGGCAATATTTTTATATAATGAATTTCGTTTATTGTCTTGAAATGTAAAAAGAAGAAAAATCGCAAGCAAATCCAGTCAACATATTATTGGATATCCGAACAGTCGCATACTGATATTTTGCCTTATATATAGGCTGTTCTGTTAAAAAAGTGTAAAATTTTCCTCATTATTTACAATTTTAAATGACTAAAGAGTTGGTTATTCTTCAGCTGCAAGTAAAGCAAGCCCCCCTCAAACATTTTTTCTGACTTGAAAAACTATGTGTATATGTATGTAATGTGTTCATGTATTTGTGTATGCGTGTGTATATATATATATATATATATATATATATCTATATATAGGGAGAGGATCAAGAGTAGAACTCCCTTAAATAATAGAATTGTATCAAAACGACGTAGTTTTGATAAGACGCGGTGACATTTTTGTAAATACGCGGTGGCATGGTATTTACAAAAATGCCACCGCGTCTTATCAAAACTACGTCGTTTTGATACAATTCTATTATTTAAGGGAGTTCTACTACTTAAGAGTTCTACTCTTAATCCTTTCTATATATATATATATATATATATAACTATACCTTCATACCTTTATACCTTTCACACTAACATAATAATTACGTATATCATTTTATACTTTAGTTGCTCTTTCTCAAAGGGTTAAACTACAGGCATTGGAAAAAATTCCAAACAAAATAAAACTGATGCAACTGTTTCCTATGCAATCGAACCGGAAACTATATTGAAACTAAACAATTTCAATAATTGTAACATTTTCCTATAGGATTTTATAGGTAAAAGTTCCATCCGTGCTATTTTTATGGGATTGCCTCTGTCTTTATTATTCTCAATATATCCTTATATGGAGCAGTTCCCTGTTTTCTTTTGTTTTCCTAATTTTAAGTTTTACAAAGAACCATTAAGATTCTTTTAGCAATGATGCTAAAGTAATAGTATATTGGGGCCACATTAGTAAGAAGAGATTTATAGATAAATGGTATGGAAAGCATATTATTGTGTTGAGTTATTCTAACTGTTTTGTCAGATCGGCCAATTATGCAACACTTGTAACGACACAGCTAATCATAGTTGCAACACACATGGTATGTTGTTCTTTAGCTCTAATCTAATTTCTCATATCTTAAATCCCCCTTGGACTTTATTTGATTATTATCTTTTGTTTTTATTGTTTTGAAGGCTGGGTTGGGACTTCCTGACACTGATGCATGGTATATGATTGAAACAATAGCTGGGAAGAATAACATAGGGTACAAGCATATTGTAAGTCTGTTTTACGCTTTTACTTTTGGGTGCTTTCTGTTAGGTAGATAAAACATATAGTACTTATTTTTTATGGAACTTATGATTTTGTATTTCTTTCGCATTTTAGGTTATAATAGTTATTGCTAGTATTTACTGATAATATAATATGAGGAAAAGGAGCTATAGGACTGGGCATGTGCAATCCCATATTCTTTTGGGTACTGCGCACAATCCCATATTTTTTGGGGTATTTAATAAGGGGATTTTAGACAACAAATGGAATCATAGCCGACTCTTGAAAAATTCGGATTGGGTCATACAGTCGGGTTGCCGAAAGTGGGAACACAAACAAAGTTCGGATATGCTAGAGGTGGGGACACGAAGGAGGCTATGTGCTGGAAGTGGGGGACACGAAAGCTGCTGATATTATCCCATAATGGTTAGAGAATAAAAATTTTTGAGTTACGTGGCTATGTAATCGGGTCCAACGAGGACGTTGGGTATTTAAGTGGGGTAGATTGTGAAGTTCCAGCCCACATGAACATGTTGGATAATTTGATAGGTATATAACGTCTCAAGCTATTTCAATTAGTCATGACCATTTGGGTGGGTTTGTGGTAGGTTAAGGTGACCCAAGATGATGCTATTGGGACATAGATAGGCCTTATTTTGGGGTGATTTGGGCTAGGTTGTTACATAATTCACAAATGAATACATAGAATAATGGAACTGCTCATGTTAACCCTGATAATATTTAGATCTTGTTCTTTTGTGAAAAATCCTACTGATTCTGTCATCCTTTATTTTGCATCAGATTAAACTCAGGGGATTTCTGTCTCATATCCAACAAATATGTATTGGTTACTGGGGGATTTATTCTCTCAAGTCCCAGTCTGCTTCATCTTTTGGATTTCCCACTCCGCATTTACAAGACACTGCTGATGACAAACAACCACCAGCTGAGGCTTCTGGAGTGGGAAGGAGTTGGGTCCAGAGCATGTTTAGTAGGGATCCATCCTTGCGGGCGAACTCTTTCAGTCGTGTTCGTAAATGGACTTCCGACAGTGGCACTTTGGGTACATTTCCATTCTTAGCTCTTGATGCACTGCTATACCATTCTTATACGTGCTATTACATATGCATCAGTATCTTTTATGTTCAGCTGCAAATGAGAATGGAACACGTAAACAAGATTTATCTGCTGGTGGACAAAAGAAAATACAGACCAGCATTCGCACGCTTAGGGGTCATAGTGGTGCAGTGACTGCTCTACATTGCGTAACAAGTAGAGAAGTGTGGGACCTGGTAGGTGACCGAGAAGATGCCGGCTTCTTTATAAGTGGAAGCACAGACTGTACGGTTAAGATTTGGGATCCTAGTGTCCGTGGTTCTGAACTCAGGGCAACTTTAAAGGGGCATACAAAAACAGTGAGATCAATAAGTTCTGATCGGGGAAAGGTTGTATCAGGATCAGATGACCAGTCTGTGCTTGTGTGGGACAAGCAGACGACTCAGCTCCTAGAAGAACTCAAAGGACATGATGCACAAGTTAGCTGTGTGCGCATGCTGTCAGGTGAGCGTGTCCTGACTGCAGCCCATGATGGCACTGTGAAGATGTGGGATGTAAGAACCGACACATGTGTAGCAACGGTGGGTCGGTACTCAAGTGCTGTTCTTTGCATGGAATATGACGACTCCACAGGAATCATGGCTGCTGCTGGCAGAGATGCAGTTGCAAACATTTGGGACATCCGTGCTGGTAGGCAGATGCACAAACTTTTGGGGCACTCAAAATGGATCAGGTCACTCAGAATGGTAGGCGACACTCTCATTACTGGTAGTGATGATTGGACAGCACGGTTGTGGTCTGTTTCGCAAGGAACATGTGATGCTGTTTTAGCTAGCCATGGAGGTCCAATCATATCCGTTGAGTACTCTGCATCAGATAGAGGAATTATAACAGGTTCAACTGATGGGCTGGTCCGGTTTTGGGAAAATGAGGAGGGAGGTATAAAATGTGTGAAGAATGTTACGGTTCATAATTCTTGTATATTATCTATCAATGCTGGGGAACACTGGTTAGGAATAGGAGCAGCCGATAATTCAATGTCTCTCTTCCATCGGCCGCAAGAGAGACTCGGTGGATTCTCCAACACCGGAGGATCAAAGATGGCTGGGTGGCAACTCTACAGAACACCACAGAGAACAGTTGCAGTGGTCAGATGTGTGGGTTCGGACCTCGAGAGAAAAAGGATTTGTAGTGGTGGACGTAATGGGATGCTTAGACTCTGGGATGCCACCATCAACATATAACTTCAATCTTCTCTCCCTTTTTCTTTTTGGGTGTATTTATATTTGTAATTTTCAGGACCGGTCCTGGGCTAAAGCCAAAGGTGCCTGGGCTTTAGGCCCAAAATTTTTTAGGGCCCCCTAAATATATTGGTCCGATAGTATTAGACTATTAGTCTCCTTCAAATCACGTTCGTCTCTTAACTCCTTCAGGCTTCAGTCCTTCACAATTGCCGCGTTATCTCCGACTCTCCCTCATCTCAGTATCTCCGACTCGGCGAGTGGGCGACTCTCCTTCAACCACTTCACACAAATACTTCATCTTCTTCACACAAATCAATCAATCTGAAAAGTAAATAATCAATCTGATCCGGCAGACTTCGTCTCCTTCAATTTCAGGTATTAATTCTATTTTTAGGGTTTTGAAATTAATTGTTTTGTTTATGAAATTTAGAACCATTGTTTAATTTAATTGGGCTTAATTTATGACTGATTGAGTAGATTTGTTTATGCTACTGTGGATTTTTTTTAATGCTATTGGGTATTGATGAGTTGGTGACTACTGTGGATTTTTGAATGCTACTGTGAATTTTTGAATGCTACTGTGGTTTTTTGAATGCTACAGTAGCAGTATTATTTTAATTTTAACATGGCTAAAAATTTTAATTTAGAAGATGAATAAGAAAACAGAATCAGTAGAAATATCCAAGTGATAAAATTCAGAAATAGGCTCAAATTGTTTCCTAAATTGTTTAAAGTGTTAAAGTAATTACCACACTTTTGATGATATCAAATTACTGTTATCCATTATTCATATTAGTATAATAATAATAATTTAAAATTTTTGAAAGTTAAATATAATTGTTTTTTCTTAGGAAAATTTTGAATATTATGTCACTTTCTAGTTTTTTTTGTTGTTGTAAAAAGTTACTAATTTTGGACTCTTTTATAAAAAAAATGGACTCTTGTTTTAGGGGGAGGAGGGGTAGGATCAAAAATGGATAAATTACATATAGTAGTACATTTTTAAAAATAATTACAAAAATCATACACCTATAAAATAATTACAAAAGTATTACACTTTTTCGTTTTTATTTTCAATCTTAACATAATTAAAGGTCCTTAAATTAAGGGATTAATATGTAATGACTGACATGACAATATCAGTGTAATTAGAATTCCTTAATTTAGGGGATTAGTTTTGGTAGGTGTCATTTTCTCTCTCATCTCCTCCTACTGTCATTTTTTGTACGCCACTGCAATTCTATTCTTCTATTTTCATATTTAAAGACAAAAGCTGAAGAGTGAAGAGAGAAGATGAAGACACCAGTGAAGAGAGAAGATGAAGACGATATTTTGCCATTTTCTCTCTCATTTTCTTCTATTATGCCGTTTTTTCTTCAAAAGATGAAGACGCCATTTTTGCCATTTTTGTATAAAAGATGAAGACGCCATTTCTTCCATTTTTTGTTCTTCATATTTTTTTGTACTCTGTTTTTGTAAGTACTTCTATTTTACCTCTCTCTCTCTCTCGAGCACCAGTTTTTAAGGTTTTCTCTTTAATTTCATTCATTTGGGGTTTATGATCTTAATTTTATGCAAAATGTGCGTTAGATTATGAATTTATGATCACTTTTTTTGTGGATTGGTGTTGATTGATGTTTACCTTAATATAAAAGTTTGGTTACCTCAGTATAAAAGTTTGGTAACCAAACTTTTGTACTAAGGTAACCAAACTTTTATACCAAGGTAACCAAACTGTCATACCAAGGTAACCAATCCATCTCCACACCATCAGTTTTTTCATAGTACAGTTGGTAACCAAACCTTCACACCAAGTAACCTTGGTATAAATGTTTGGTTACCTTGGTATGACAGTTTGGTTACCTTGGTATAAAAGTTTGGTTACCTCAGTATAAAAATTTGGTTACCTTGGTAATTACCAAGGTTTGGTTACCTTGGTATAAAAGTTTGGTTACCTTAGTATAAAAGTTTTGGTTATCTTGTTATAAAAGTTTGGTTACCATGACATTACTAACGATCTTCTCCTCTGCAGTATCTTGAGAATTTCCTTTTACTACCAGAAAATGGTTGCTCCCGCCACTACCGCCCAAGCCCTCCACCTCCGCCGTCTCTGTAACCACCACTTGAGCCACCTCCGCCATCTCCGCCACCACTGCCATTGTTACCCCTCCTCCATAGCCATTACCGCCCCACCCCGCCTCTGAAGCCACCATTACCACCTCCTCCGACGCTGTCACCTCCTCCAAAGCTTCCACCTCCTCTGAAAATTGCCTCCGCCACCTCCTGCAGAGTACAAAATTTGTGCAGTATTTTCTATGAAATTTGAATTTGAATATTTGAATTTGAATTTATTTTTGTAGTTAGATCCCAGATATTTGAATTTGAATGATTAGTTATGGCAGATATTTATCCTTAATTTTAGGTTTCCTTATTAATATGAATTGCGTTATTTTTATAATTATTTTGTGTATGTTTATTTTGTAATTACTTTCTAATTGTTGTATATTAGTATTAAGGACCCATCAAAAATTATAGATGTAAAGTTGCACCTGTTTGGAGGCTCAGGATCCGAGAGCAGCATTAAACTAGCTATTAATTCTGCTATGTATGTAGAGTTGCACCTGCTTATCAGTTGCTTAAATGTTGAGCATGTTTTGGAAAAAATGGACTAGCCATGAACATAACCATTTTCTGTTGCTTAAACAAACTATGTATCTGCTCTTTGATGGTGACCAAATCATTCTCCATATACTCTTGTTTCTTTTCAAGCCCCTGAACTTCCAATTTCAGTTGGTTCTGATCAGCCCTTA